>CM044401.1:14773906-15123906 GCA_024322285.1 Musa beccarii
ATGATTCGAGAGTCATTAAACCGCATTCAGTCTATAGAGCACGACCTACAGAAGACAAAGGATGTTAGTACTTGTCTTGATTGTTTCTCTGCCAAATGAATTGGACACTAATGGTTTTACCTTCACTTGAAATTGTTTTACACATGTATTCTCTTGGCTTATATGCCAGTTGTTGGTTCATGCAGGTGGTGAAAGTGACTTCACAAAAGCAAATTGAACTGGAAGAGTCACTGGATATCTTAAGAGAGACGGCCTCACAAGTAGGTTTCCAATCCAAGTAAATATGCTAAACTGGCTGTAGAAGTGATAGATGAATAATATTATCACACAATTACCTTGCTTCATAAGCAAAATTAGTGGATTGCCAAGTTATCCCATTTTTCTCCATTGTGACAGCGGGTTTGCTCCATTGCAACCTTGGTTTTCCAGCTTTCAAATTGCAAAAGCAGTCCCACCAAACACAATTCCTGGGTGACCCATTTTAACATTCTCAGTTTGCTGGTTTACTGCAGGTCAAGTCGTGCTGGTTTAAGGACTGTAAATACATTCCTGGAGGGACATCAGAAGATTCATTTTAAGTATCGCTACAGCATGGAAATGTTGTGCAGATTCATCTATTGGTATACTTGCTGGTAATCTCAAGATTTTATCAATATTTAAGCGGTAGCCTCTCAGCTTTATGTTAGTTGGTCTGCTTTAGAACTGGCCAAAGTAAAGCTTAAGCTTGCGCCATTTACTGCTGAACAATTTATAGAATTCAGATTATAGGCCGGTAGAAATAATGAACAGAATGAAATGAGATGTGTTCACAAGAAATAAAAAAAAGAGCCAATCCTCAAACTGTACATTCTTCATCAATATTAATGAAACTCAACTGATATGTGATTTGTCACTGTAATTTCTAAAGTTTGCTTGCTCTTTCCAGTCCTGGTAAAGGAGAAAGTTATGAGAGGTTGGCAAAGGTTCCTACTGTTGCTGCTTGTTTAAACAGAGAATGGTGAGGGTTTGGCAGGTACTTCTGTTTCTTCATATATTCTTTCAAAAATTTCATTGATTGCATTGAGTAATGAGTAGTGAACTCTTTTTTAATCTTTGGTACTTTGACTTGAATGCAGGTATATGCGCTTTACTATTCAGAAATACCACACAGGAATAGTGTACGTTCAAAGAATTATTCCATGATAAGATGAGAGTTATTGTAGATAGGAAATTTCTATGCTCCACTTCCAACACATTCTTAATTGGATGACTTGCCTTTAATTTTTGATGAGCATTCTATATGTTAATCTTCTTCAATGGGGACTAAGAAGAGTCGATTAGTAAACATCACAATAATATCTAGGGAAGTAAGCGACCTAAACACTTAAACGTGAACATCTCGGATGCAAGATTTTATGTGGATCCAGCAAATCAGTATCTAACTTGCACTACTACTTTTAAGACATCAAGAGGCCAGAAGCAGAGCCAGGGAGAAGAAAAGGAAAGGAAAGAAATAAATAATACACCATGAAAAAAGAGAGAAATAATACACCATGAAGCTCAAACCAATGATGTCTCTTTTTTCCACATTTTTAGCCTTTTGTTCTTGGAGCCGGCAGGGGCGCCTCCTCCTGCTTGCGCAGCACTTGATCAATTTAATTTGGATTTATTATTTAATTTAAAGTTCGAAATATGATATTGAAGCCAAGATAGAAAAAGATCGAACAAAAAATTAAAAAGAAAATAAGTTTAAAAAGTAAAAATAGTTTGCTATTGCTACTCATCAAAAGAGTCTAGAAAATTTAAATTTCTGGATTATATTGATATATATTTATATATATTAATCTTGACTAATATGAATAAGGCTCATTGTTCAATTCTATAAATCCTAAAAATATTTTAATTGAAAAAAAAAAACGCATTCTCAAGCTTAATTTTGAATGACCGAGCTGCATGCATTACAATCACGAAGAACATTTTAACTCAATCATGAGTCCGTTTACGTTACTAACTGCCCATCTCGGAATCGAATAAAACCGGGGAGGGATGGTTACCATTTGCGTCTCTCTCTTGTTGTGTGTGCGCGCTGCTCCCTCGCTCTCTCTCTCTCTCTCTCTCTCTCTGCTCCCATTGATTTGCCTGAGTTCTGAGGTGGGAGTGCGGTGGTTAACTTGCTTCCCAACAGCATACGATGACCCAACCCCACAAACACCTTCTATAGTCTATACTATCAAAAGTGCCAGCCCAATTCCGCTTCCATTGTCCTCCTCCCCCCTCTCCTCTTCACCAAATCACTTAAATCAAATGTCCTCCTCCTCCAATACTACGCTCTTATTTACCTAACAAATAAGCAGAAGAAAGAAGAAGTAGAAGGGGTTTGGTTTATGAATGTACGCAACCGAGCGGGGAGGGGAGTTCCATGGCTCCCCGGAGGGGGCCAGCCTCCCGGGAGACACCCGGCACCTCTTTTCTAGCGACCCGAAGCCGCGCCTCCGTTGGACTCCCGAGCTCCACGACCGCTTCGTCGACGCCGTCACCCAGCTCGGTGGCCCCGACAGTGAGTTCCACTCCCTTTATTTCGCTATTGCCTGGCGTGTGAAGTGTCGCGCTATCGCCGCATGTTCTGATCTATCTGTGTCTTCTCATCTTGTTGATTGCAATGCTGTTCCTTCCCCGCTCTAGGTTGAATTAAGTCCGCTTCCTATTTCACGCCCCTGTTCCGATGGATGCTTCGATAACCTTCTGGACCTCTAATACCCATGTCTCTGCAAAATATTGCCAACATTTTGTGAACATCTGAAGCAGTTGAAGAATAAGATTCCTTTTCTTGTACACACTTGCCGTGTTTAAAGATTTCTTTGGTTCATACAAGAGTTCATTGCTCCGAGCATTCCAATGGGAACAGCTTTCTGGTCTATGCTTATGTATTTACTTAATATTTTGATGTTGATGTTCCTGACTAGCCGAAAATTTTGTGCTTCTTTTGCAGAAGCCACGCCGAAGACCATCATGAAAACCATGGCTGTTAAGGGCCTCACGCTTTACCATTTGAAGAGTCATCTTCAGGTCTGTTTCTCAACTAGCATTATTTGACACAAAAGATGTTTTTAGATTGTTATTTTGTGCTTCAATTTGAGGGCTTCAATCTCGTGCCGTTTCAATCATCACGCGTGTTTACCATTTCACAATGCTAATGTTAGGAAACTGAGATGTAGCTCAACTTGTATCCAACTTCTATCTGGACTTTCAATTTAATCTACTTGTCAAATGATTCAATCTTAGCTTACAAATTGTTAAATAGTCGACCAAAATGTCTTAACAAGCATAACTAGGGCCTTTTTTAGTGTGCTTTCTTAGTCACATGTTAATTGTGCTTCCTTTTGTTTTAGACTTTCTATTTCATCAATGCTATAGTGACAAGTTAAAGATACAGCAAGTTGTGATTGATCAACAACATTGGCGAACAGATCATATATGACTTTTCATGTGCATACTTCTGAAAACATGTGCTTATATGCCTTTCTGACTTAATCTTGCAGAAATACAGACTAGGAAAGCAATCAAACAAAGAGCCTTCTGACAACTCAAAAGATGGTGACTCTCCCTCTCTGCTTTCACTCCTAGATATACAACTAATATGCATTCTTTAAATAGGGTGTTGGGGCATGAAGATATTTATTCCCTGGACTAGCTAATAGATGCTTGATTGAGTGAGCAATCTTATTTTATCCCAACATGTACCAGAGAAATTAGTAGTTAAGCATCAAGGATCTCCAAACTGGTGGATGCTCCATGGTGATCAGCATACAGAATAGTACATCTTGTAGGCACAAATTGGCGGAACCATTCTGGCAAGGGGAAAAGAAAGACAAGGAAGAGAATATATATATATATATATATATATATATATATATATATATATATATATATATATATATATATATATATATATATATATATATATATGTGTGTGTGTGTGTGTGTGTGTGTGTGTGTGTGTGTGTGTGTGTGTGTGTGTGTGTGTGTGTGTGTGTGTGTGTTGGTCAGATGAGGCCATTGGTCTTCCTCCCTATGGCCAGGAAACGTTCAATGCTAGTAAAATGCATACCAAGTAACCCTAAACGCTAGACTCTAAACCCTGAACCCTGCGATGACATGCACCAACATGTTGGTGTCCACGTTTGACATGTTTACACCTCATTGGATGTTGAAGACTTCTTGTATTACTCTACAAGATCAATGAATAAAAAGAATTGGTGAAGGACCTTTTTGATGAAA
Source organism: Musa beccarii (assembly GCA_024322285.1). Classification (NCBI taxonomy): domain Eukaryota; kingdom Viridiplantae; phylum Streptophyta; class Magnoliopsida; order Zingiberales; family Musaceae; genus Musa; species Musa beccarii. The sequence continues at coordinate 14,778,164 of CM044401.1, forward strand.
TCTTGGCTTCATGACACAAAATGGCCTTCTACACCTTGCCATTTGCCTACATGTTTATGTTAAAAGTTATGCACAAATATGCTGGACATTTAGTAAAGATCACAACCAATGATACCTCTTATTGTGTAGTGTTGCTAGTCCTAGGGTTGGTGAATGCTCATTTTGACAGCGATAAATGTAAAGTTGGCTGCTGATTGATCGAAAAACAGAAGATTGGCTTAATTGTAGTCCTTGAACGTGATAAGAACATGTGATTGAATTTTACATGAAGGTTAACTTTGATTCAGTTCCAATTTTACTACATGTGGATGAAGTTTTGCCAAGGTTTGCACGCTGTTTCTACAAGTGTATTATGTTTTCTATAAGGAAATATTCTACTGTGCTGTAAAAAGAAAGAAATTCATGATATATATACATATATTTGATTAATTGAGGATTTGCAGCAGCAGTAACAATTAATGTGAGAACAACATTGCATGACACAAGTGATTTTGGTGATGATACAGTTGCAGCAAAATTAACATTGAATCCTTGGATAGTTACCCTAGTTAAATAATTATGATGAACTTAAGTGACAGATTAAAGCAAGATCTCATGGTGTGTAAACATGGTGCAACAAGGGAGGACCATGCACCAGGTAAAGCTATGCAGAAGAACCTACCTTACATTATAAGAATATTATAGTAAACCACACTAAGATTAAGCATTTGATTACAACTTTAGCAACATCAAATGTAGAATTGACTAATAGATGTAGTGGAAAATATTGTGAAGAAGTATAACAAAGGTTTTGATTATCTTGATTAGTCATTCACACATCAAGATTGAAGAGTATAGTTCTCACAAATTTGATCTTGATGATCAAAATATTAGGTAATTCTAGTGTGATTGTGATTGTTTATACCCCTATGGGTGGTAGAAAGAATTTATAGGAAAGCTTTATAGCCATTATGCTGGGAAGCTGGTGAAAGGTGTTGCTAGGAACAATGAAAAATGATGACATTTGTGGTAATTTGGGACCAGCAGTTGTTGATAGGACATTCAAAAATAGCTTAAAGTGGTCCTAAGATGTGTAGAAGAAGATAAATTAAGCTAGAAGCTGCAAAAGGAGAGTATCCAGACAAGAGTTGGTATAAGCAATGGGAAAGGAAATAATATTTGTTAAATTATAGGCATGGTCCTTGCAAGAGCAACATCTGCTGGCTGCTGGGCATGGAAAAATAGCCTGTTTCAGTGTACCAGCACCCCCTACCATAAATCACACAGGTTCACAATACAAGTAAACAAGAAAAGAACTGAAAAAAGAAAAAGAAATGGAAAAGGAGGTAAAAAGGAAAAACAAGCAAGTTTCTTAGGCACCTTTGTCTCTTCCCTTCCTCCGGACACCTCGATAGTCACTTATGATAGGATTCCACAAAGTTGATCAACAAAAATATTAGCACCAAGAGTTGCAGCATCAAATTATTTAATAGGCAGAAGAAGATCATAAATTCATTCAAAAGCTGGACCTGGTTTATTCTCTACCCAGTCTGTCAGAGACCGCTGCTAATACTTGTATCATCTGCTGAAACAAGCCCTTTTTGGTTGTTGTTTTCTCAGCAAAGCAATACATATGATATGTGGCAGGCTGCATGTACCAATAACTGAATATTTGATGTGAACTACCTTAAAATGATTAGGCTTGAAGCTCCATGATGTGATTATGTCATACCTAGGCTTAATTACCACCAAAATTAAACCCTTTTTTTTGACACATCATGGCTGGTGGGATATTAAGGAGGCTAACTATGTATCATGAAGTAGTGTATGCTCCTTGATGCAGAATTTTTTTGAGATTGCATTCCATTTAACAACAATGTTGCAGTCAGTTGCTTCCCTAATGGACCCCTTGAGTATCTAGTCATCCACATGCATCAATATGTTTCCACAGGCATGGCTATAGGATTGACAAACTGAAAGAGATCCTCCTAAATATCAGAGAGATATTTATCCCTTATGTTTCATCTTAGTGGTGCCATAAACATAAGAAAAGTGTCTGGTATCTTGCGAGTGTTATTGCTTATATGAATCCCTAGAAATTATATTCCATGTTGAATAATACCTGGCCAGCATGTGAATGTCTAGGACATATATTCAGTTTTAGATGTAGAATAAGTCAGTCTATTTCAAGTTTTCTTTCTCTGCTCTTACCTTAATGACTGAAGGTTCAAACTTGGTAACTCTACAGCTGCCAACTTTGTGGAGAGTCAGGGAACTGGACCACCATCATCTTCACCATTGCCATCATCAAAATTATTGGCTGAAGACTTAATTGAGTAATCTATTCTTCAACAATTTAATGCTGATTTACTTTTTCCTTGTCTTACATCAACATTTCTATACAGTGGATGTAATGAGGCAATGAGAGTGCAAATGGAACTTGAGCGACAGCTTCATGAACAACTTGAGGCATGTTTCTTCCTTTTTGATACACCAATGACTTTCTTTTTCTAAACCTTTCTTGCTATAATTTCTCTTATGAAATGTTCTTTAAGGATATTTTTCTGCTGTCATGATGCACATCGCTTTAGTACTAAGGTAGGACAATATTGCAGATCTTACTAGATATTTGATGCCACTTTGATATCACAATAAAAAACTTCTAAAGAAATATATATCCAATATAACAGGATAGTGTTCTTCTAGACTGCATTATTGCTCTTATTAGTTGGATGTCTTGTATTGTACTCTCAAGCAATAGTAGTCTTATTTTTGTGAATGTCACCTAAGCACAAGTAATATCTCAATTTCATTGATGGTGGCGGACAGTTTCTTAAGCTTGGGAGCTAGGATTTCCCTTTTGATAATATCATAAGACTTTTGGGACAGGTGGAATTTGCTTTACCTGTAAATTGTAGTTGCATAAGAAACAGCAAGAATAATGGAAAATCTTTTGTATTCAAAATTTCTTTCATCCTCCATCTTTATATACAATGAATGATATGTTTTGTGCTATATCACGGTGTATCATCTTTCTATTCGCTTTTCCCTTGCTAATCATTTGTAGCTGCTTCATGGCAAATAATTCCTGAGATGGTCTTGCTTTCCCTGAAAGCTTCTTGTCTAGTTCATACCTTCCATTTCTCAATAGTTTTTTTCTTTATTACCTTACACCAAGTCCCTGAAAGCCACCTTTCCAGTTGATATTTTATCAGGGCAGTCTTTTTTACCAAGGAAAAGGCTTTAATCAGCCATTGTCTGTTTCATTAATGCTTCTTCAGAAGACTGCTGTGTCTTTTTGGATGTCGATGCTTGTGGGGCTAAATGGTTTCAAGAAAGGGATTCTACAATGCTTCTTAATCCTGATCACATTCCTGTTATAACCCACTTCTTTTTGCCGGTCAGGTACAGCAGCATCTTCAGATTCGGATCGAGGCTCATGGCAAATATCTGCATTCTATATTCGAAAGGGCTTGCAACATCTTCGCTCCAAACCTTGCTTCCAACGCACTTGCACTTGTCAGAAAAACACCATCTCAATTTCCAACAAGCGAAGTCGATGACAGTCTAAGCTTCCTGTGTAACGCACTCAAACTGCCATCATTGTCGGAGATTGCAACGGAATCCGTTCAACCAAAACCTTCAAATGGAGTAGGTGCATGGTTTGCTTAGTGTTCAGTTGATAGCTGCCTGACATCAACAGCGAGCCCAGGGACAGGAGGTCGAAGATGCTGGGTCCTCGGGAAGCTGCTGTTGATATAAGGTTGTCTCATATGTTGGGAATTGATCACTCACAGTTATGGGAGGATGTAAATGACTACGAGCCACGGTTTCCTAGCATTTTATGACGATTTGCTGCTAAATAATAGGTTCATTTTGGTTGCGAAAAAGGAAGACTTTGTTGCTAAATCATTCAGATTCCTGTGGCAAACAGGTCAGGTTTTATTGGATTTGTGAGACGCTAAGTTTCGCAATATTTGCTTTTATGAATGTGATATCTGTTTGCATCACGATCCAGCCTGATCTCGTCTAACTGAATAATTCAGTAGAGATGACTCAAGATACTACCGATCTGAACCATTAAAGAGCATGATGATCAAGGAGGAATCGAATTGGATGAATGAGAACCTGCACTACAAAAGAGACGGGATGCTCCTGACTAACCTCATGACTGCCTGAAGAGTTAAGCATCACCAAGCATGGTATTACATAATTAACGACTATTTATACCACAGGTCTATCAGCCAATAATTCCTCCTATGCTTGATGCCCCCAGAGGCTAAAAGGGCACTCGTCGAGGTGCACGAAGGCAGGGAACACATAGGTGGGCAATCTCTTGCATTTAAAGTGCTTCGATAGGGATTTTACTGGCTAACATTACGCAAAAATACAATCGCCTGTGCCCGAAGGTGCCATAGATGTTAGAAGTTTGCTCAGATACAATACCAACTAGTGGTCCCGCTAAGCCCGAATGACTACATATGATGTTTCGCCTAGTGAGGCATGGACCTCTTGGGACCCTTTCCCTTAGCCTTGATCCAACAGAGGTTTCTTAATCGTGGAAGTAGATTATTTCATGAAGTGGGTTAAAACCGAGCCTCTAGCATCGAGGGCATCGTAAGATAAGCAAAAACAGCCAAGCATAGGGTTGAAAGGGCACTGATCGTGTCGAGTAACTTATAGATCAAACTCGATCAAGATACAATACCTAGTTCACAGATGATTTAGGAGAGATGTGGTTACCACTAAGTCATAGTCATGCAAACTTCTCAAAGGCACCAAGTCCCAAAGAACCTTTGGGTTCGCAAGAGATGCCTCCTCCGATGAAGGGGAAGACCCAACCTCCTTCGCCCTTGTACTGTTTGAGGGCGAAGCACAAACCTCAACCAATTAGTAGCCAAAAGATCGAGCAGAACTTGTACAAGAAAAAAAAGATATTGATCTGAGGTAGAAGAGCAAGATGATTGATTGGTTTGTCATATAACTAACAGCGGGAGGAGGGACGTGAAGATTGACTCGCCCTGTCAGGGACCACAGTGAGGTGGAAAGTGTTCTTAAGGAGGCCCTCGAGGCAAGGCTAAAAGCTATTGAGACTCGAGGCTTAGATGGAAGAATGAATCATGCCCTATAGGAGGAGGGGATTTATAAGGGGGACATTGATCTCTCTCCAACTTTAGGGCAATTCCCAAGAGACACTAGTAGCAAGAAGATCCAAAATCTACCACAACATAAGAAGAACTTAAAATCCATCATGAATGAGGGAGGAATTGAAGCTCGCCATAGTGGAAAGACCAAAAATCAATCACGACAGAGAGGACTTAAAGCCCACTATGGCGGTAGGACTCGAAATTGTTGAATCTCGAATTTTGATGATAAAGTCAATTGATTGGTTATTTGATCTAATCCATATTATTGAGATAAATATACAAGATTAACTATGATAACAATGAAGACATGAAGCAAATTATTATAGTCAAGTACGATGGGATTTTGAGAGTCCGTCGGAAGTCCGAAGGATCATTGGAAGTTCTGTCAGAACTGACTAAGAATAAATCGGAGACTTAACGAAGGTTTCAGAAGTTCATTGGAAAGATCGTCGGAGGTTCGCGGAGTTCACCGAGAAAGTTCGGAAGGTGGCCAAAAGATTCATCGAACTCACCATAAAGTCCGGGAGACTGCTAGAAGTCCGTCGGAAGATATCCGAGGGTGTGTCGAAAGTCCACCAGAAAGCTCGTCGGAAGAAGACTCAATATTGCCGGTATTTAATCTGCTTAGAATATGTTTTTAATTTTATATTTATCATGTAATTAGGGTTAGGATTATGTGATAATCCTAAATAACCCTAGTAGAGGCCAATTGGGCTGAATTGGGTCAGATTCATGGCCCATTCACCAGTGCTGACCATGTCTGGCAGTGCCATCGCCAAACTGGGCAATAGCATCGCCCCGGGAACTAGTTCCCAAGTGATCTAGGTGGTGGTACCACCCCAAGTCACTAGTGGTACCATTGACAATTATTACCTGTCAACGATGGTATCACCTGATAAGCAGTGGTACTGCCCCTCCACAGAGTCCGAGGACCCTATCAGGTGATAGTACTATCAGATTGGGTGATGGTATCGCCAGGTATACTGACAAAACATGGTCAATTGGCGATGGTACCACCAGTGCCAAGCGGTGGTACCGCTAGTACTTAGAAATCCAGAATGTGACTCTTTTTTGCTCCAATTCTGAAGCCAATTAAGCTTATAAATACTCCTCTATTCTCAGCTGGCTAAGCACATTAAGAAGTAATAAAAATTGAGTCAAAGTTATAGCAAAATTGTATTTGATAGCTTGAGTGTTCACCTCCAAAGTTTTACTTTGTCAAAGTCCTATAAGAGTGTGAACCACTTGTAAAAGTTAGTAAAAAGGGTGCTTAGTCCTTCCCCTTTAAGAAGAATTGATAGTGGAAGTTGGGAACCTCGTCAGGGGAGGTTTCAGAAGTGGACGTAGGTCATTTGACCAAACCACTATACATCGCTGCGTACTTCTCTTGATATGTGAGTTTTAACTTACTGTATTTCAATCTTTACTTAGTTGCGATCTCTCAATCTCCTCCTCTCTACCCTCTATCATAATCACTCGAATTACTTTACTGAAATCTTTTTTGTCGGACCGAAATTTCTCTACGAATAACTCCTTCCTAAATCAATTTCAAAATTATGATTTTTATCCGCTACACTAATTCACCCCCCCCTTTTAGTGCCACTCATATCCTAACAATTAGTATCAGAGCTCGGTCACTTTTATTTGGTTTAAAACCCAAGAGAGATGACGTATTTCGATATACAAGAGGGTCATTCAATTACATGTCTGCCTATGTTTAATGAGACGGATTACACCTATTGAAAGACTCATATGAAGATTTTTTTCCATTTCCATGGATTTTGAACTTTGGAATGCTATTGAAAATAAATTTCAAAGATCTTCTCTTCCGATGAATGAATGGAATGAATCAGAGAAGAAGATTTTTGCTCTTAATGCAAAGGCTATGAATACCTTATTTTGCGTACTTGATAAAAATGAGTTTAATTATGTTTCGATTTATGAATCGGCCTTTGATATTTGGTACACTCTTAAAATTACTCATGAAGGCACTAGCCGAGTGAAAGAGTCCAAAATCAACATTTTGGTCCATTCTTATGAATTATTTTGGATGAAACCAAGTAAATCCATCGAAGACATGTACACCCATCTCACGGATATCGTCAATGGACTCAAAGCACTCAGTAAAGGTTTTTCTAATTTCGAACTTATCACTAAAATTTTAAGATCCCTTCTAAAGAGTTGGGATCCAAAAGTTACAATTATTCAAGAAATCAATGACCTAAAAAATTTTCCACTCGAAGAACTCATTAGGTTATTGATGACCTATGAAATACTATGTCATGCTCATGATGAGCTTGAGAACCTCCTTCTAAAGAATAAGAATGATATGGCATTGAGAATACAAGAAGACCACTTGAAAGAATCTTCAAGTAATGAGGACTTTGATGATGAATTTACACTCTTAACTCAAAAATTTAAAAAAAATTATAAGAAAGAATAAATTTAAAAATGATACTAAAAACAAACTTGAACCTAAAAGAGAACAAGTGATATGTTACGAATGCAAGAAGCCGAGGCACTTCAAAAGTGAATGCCTCCAAGCCAAGAAGAGTTGCCAAGGAGGAAGAATGCTCTAAAGACAACATGGGACAACTCAAGTGGCTCCGAAGATGAAGAAGCAAACAACAAGGAGGAGGCCAACTTCGCATTGATGACTTTCGGAGAAGAGGTATGTGAGTTATTTAATAAAGATTTATCCTTTGACGAACTTTCAATTATTTTTCATGAATTATTTGATGAGTGTAGAGCTATTAGTAAAAAGTTCAATTTATTAAAAAATGAGCATACAATCTTATTAGATAAACTTAAAAGTCTTAAACTTAGAAGTCTCTCTTTACCTCCATGCTCTAAGTGTGAACACTTAGAGGCAATCAAAAAGGAGAACTTGCTACTTAAAGAGATCCTAAATAAGTTTAAGGTCGATAGTAAGGGCTTGGACTTGATCCTTGCAAACAATGATCACATCGAAAAAAGAAGTAGAATTGGATTTATGAGTGGATCTCACCGTACTCTAACCACCTTTATTAAAGGACCAACACTATATTTATTATCTCATTTGAAATACAACTTTTGTTTTAAGCCCGGACATATTGTTTACAAATGTTCATTTAAAAAAATTAATGCACATAAATTGATATGGGTTCCTAGAAGAACTATAAGGAACTCAATAAACAATGACAAGATTAGTAGATCAATATTTGAGGTACCCAAAATCGAATGAGTGTTGGAAAATCCCAAGGAGGCGACATCTCATATGTAGCGGAATAACAGAAAGCAAAACTCCCTAGATTTCTACATAAAGGTTCTGTCGTGCGAAGATCGGTGTATTTCAAAAATAAATCCACAAAAACTATATGTGTAAAAGAAAGATACCTAGGGAGATCATATATCCCCGAATCCCTGTAGATCTATAGGAGAGGATGAAGAGGGTGAAGCATCCTCCTTTCTAGCGATATCCACATGACATGGACTATGATAATGCTCCTCTCTTAGGAGAGGAGAATAGAAGGTGGCTACTGAGAGAACCCCAACCTATGGGCCTTCAATTCCCTCATATTTATAAAGGTCCCCTGTAAACCCTAATGGATCTTACCTTGTTGGGTATTGGATCTCCATCCAATTATCCAAGCCTCTTGGATTAGTGGGTCTCTATCCAATGATCTCTTATTAGCAATTATTGGATCTCATCTTAGGATCCAATAGTTCATGGGTTAATGGATATCCAATAATGTAGGGGCTCCAGCGGATATCTCATATTCGAACATCTACTCGTTGCAACACCTACCATATGTGTGTGACCCTCTAGGCCCAATATCGAGTTGGCCATGAGTCATACTTGTCAGAACTCATTCTGACTTAGTGAATTATTATCTCTATAATAATTCACCAAACTCATCACGTATTAGGCTACTACGCCGTAGCCCCCAAACAATATAGGGAAATCTAATTCTTTGGACCTATCTGTCCTCAATTACCATATATTTATAGTCCCTCATCCATCTAATATCTTAGTGACCCTATACTGGGCATGGTGCTGTCAGGCCTATACGGTCCCTCCTCGAGTCTCGCTCTTATCGGATTCTCCCGGAGAACTCTTTCTCTCTCAATCCGAATAACCTTGGCCAAAGATGTGTTCGAGTAAGAATACATAGGATATTTCTCTCATGATACTGAGAGCGAATGATCCTCTATTGACACTCAATAGCCCTCGTAAGGTTGGCTACCACTTCCAATAACCGGTTGTACTAGATCTGAAACTTCCAAACCTATAAGTCTGATATCAAAGAGTGGAGTACTCATACAGGACATCCTTGGTGTCTCAAGTCTAAGGACCAGATACACTACTGAGACTACGAAATCGCTGTCTGACATGAGGTATCAATAATTATCCAGCATTTCGTAAGCAAATCAATCAGTGAACTCATTCTCCAAAGAGCACCTGTACTATATTCTTAATATCTCTACACGAGTAGCTATGAGACCAACCACCTCCATCATATAATGGGTATACAACACATCAATCTATTCGATTATCTCGATGTTCCTCTCGAGTAATATATGATTGGCATTATTTAGGGTCTGTGTTTAAAGGTGAATTGGTCTCATTATTGTGATCTCATCACAATACGATTCTCATTACACAGATCCAAGGATATCACAATATATGCAACATGCAAGATAAAGTGATAAAATACCTAATAATAAGAAAAAAAAAAGAGTACATGTTAAGTTACAAGTGTCATCACTCATGTGATTGGCTTACAAGGTACCTATAACTAGCAATGAGTACCCAAAAATCCTCCCTTATAGGCATCTTAAACATTACAAGCTAGGAGTCGGTAACAATATAATTCTTGATGGTTATCAAGCTCACTAGCTCAGATAATAAAAATACTCTTGAGTGTTATACATTGTTTGAGTATGCACCACAATTACTAAGGCTAAAACATACTTGCATAATTTCGATAAGAACATTTGTATCATTTTATAATTCAAAATCCTATGTTTTGAAATGATGTGGTTTTAATGGATTTGATGAAACCTTATTCTGAAACTATACGATGATATTAGACTTTTATATAAGAAATATATATCTTCCTTGAACATTCCTATGAAAAGTTAAATTCACCTTAATCGCATTCTCTATCTACTCAAGATCTACAAATTCATTCATTTTGTGAATCTCGTATGTGATTTTGATGATAAATTCGGAGTTAACAAAGTAAGCTAGAATGAGTTCTTCAAATGATTCATAACTTCTACTCATGACTTATTATGCTTTGATGGCTTGAAAGCAATTGATACTCAAATTTTCTCTTGAACTTGATGACTCGATTCTCATAATACATGAATCACGTTCTCTTGATATATTCAAATGAGTCACTTATCGATAGTTACGATTGTAATATATTCTCCTTGAAGTATCCTACGAATATAATTCTCAGTGATGTATGCTTTGAATCGTGTTTAACAATCTATTACTTATCTTGAAATTATATATGATGAGTAATATAATGAATCGACAATGTATGACTTAAAAAGTCCTTCACTTTATGTTTATATCTCGGTCGTTTAACTTGAGATAATATGATGAAGATATCTTTTGGTTAAATCTTACCTTCTTCATGATTTCACGAATTGATCATTGTCGATTTTGATACATAAGTTTTCGTAACCATCGGAAATCACCCCCTCTTTATCACTCGAGTTTTCTTATTTTTACGATTCTCTTAAGATTAAATTTTCGATGTCTCTTGATTATAATATTTTATAATAATTGATTAAATAATTTGATGAGTCATTATGCTTACTACATGATTAACATGAGATCAAAAGTGATTCAATGATATCATTTTATTTCAATCAAATTCATGATGATCAAATTAGACATCTATGAGATAGATATTAAATTAAAAAAATGAGGACAATTTGATCCAGTGAATAAAGTGTTGTAACCCTCTTAAAACTGTCTAAGTCTAGGTGCCAGCGGTGGCACCGTCAGAACTAGCGGTAGCACTGTCTGTGCATTCTATTCCTAGACGATGGCATCGCTTGGTTGGCGGTAACACTACCCGAGAGCCCCCTTATATAAAGGGGAGTTAGGGCCGGTAGTAGAACCACCCCCAACTCTCGTAGTTGCCCCCAAATATACTTCCCCGCCTCGTAAATCTTTACCCTTCCTTTCAAGAAGACCAAGAGAGACTTCTATCCTCTCAAATCCTTAATCAAGATCTCTACTTCTCAAGGAACCTCTACTAAGGTAATCTTTGATACTCTCTCTTTGATTTCTTGATATATGATTGTTTCCTTAAAATTTTTATGTTCGATCATCATGTTTAGATAAATGGCTCCTAGGAGATCATCTAGGAACAAAAGGAAGAGGAGGGAAAGAGATTCATATGACTCATCCCTTTTTAGCTCTAATGAAAATGTCATTAGGTACCCTAGTTTTGAAATAAGAAATGTGCATAAGGTAAATATGTTGATTTAAGTGAATTAGGAAACCTAGAGCCCATTAGATGATTTGTCGATTTGGTTGTCGTGCATATATTACAAATCAACGAACCAATTTACTCTAGATTAGTTCGATTGTTTTACACTAACTAAGCATCGATGATGATGATAATATGTCAACCTACCTTCTGGAGAACCAAATTCTAATTATGGATAGCACAATTTGTGACTTAATTAGAATCTCGAAAAAGAGAAGAGATTGTTACTTTAGAAGACAGTGGGATTTGGATGTAATCGAAGTAACCTATTCCAAGGCTTTATGGATCATTTTTGAAAATCCTAACCTAGTCATAGTCTCTAAAAGCTGTGAGCATCTGTTACCATTTAATACTAAGATCTTCCATTACATCATCATTAGTATCCTAATCCCTAAACAGTTTCACCACGATGAAATCAGTCAAATGGAGTTAGGTATAATGTACTGGTTAATGATCGGACAAGATAATTGCTTTGGATACCTGATCCGACAAAATATGATTGAAATAACATCTAAAGATTTAATGTTATCATAAGAGGGATTAATCACTAGATTACTATCTGTATATAATATTAGAATACCACTTGACGAAGAAGCAATAAAAGTGGATAGATACAACATCATAAACAAACACCTACTTAAGAGACTAAGGTGCACATTTAGGAACGGAATATGGACTAGGCAGCCTAAAAGGATCAATCCAACTCCCCCTCCAGTAAAGAACCTGAAATACCAATATTTATGGGTAATGAATCTTCTCCTCCTAGTCCCTTTGGTGCAGCATCATCAGAACCAGCTCCTGCTCCATCTTCTAAAGATTTAATCATGATAGAGATAAATCAAATCAAATCACAGCAAACTGAAATCCTAAATGAAGTACGATAGATAAATCAGAAGTTAGATCACTTGTATAGGCACTTTGGTATTCCACCCGAGGAATAGTTGTAAAAACTCTATAATTGACTTCATAAGTTGTAATGAAGCTTTTGACTCTCGTTTTGTAAATCTCTATGCTATTTTGGCACACTTTAAAATTCCATATGTGTTTATCCTAATACATGAGATTGTTGTATGTTTCTTTTCTGAAGTTTTTCAACTTCCATTTTCATGAACTTATCTTAATATTATCTTTTCGGATGATATCTTCACAATATCATATTTTGAATAGAGCTCTTGTTTTTATTTTTCTTCGATCGTGTAATTGATACATCTCTTTCTTCCATTACATGATTCTTCAATTGATGTGTTTTAAGTAATATCACGCCTCTTAATGACTTGGTAAAATCAATTTTATACTCCTTCTTCCTCTATTGACATTAATAAATGGGCTTCTTGATTTATTTTGACCACACCTTCATATCATTTGAAGTTTCATAATCTCATCTTAATGACACATACAACAATGGTCATCATGTCACATGCAACAATACATATATCAATATCATGATCTTTGCATAAAGAAGAAGCTCTCAAGTTTTTATACTCTCTTCGAACTTTATTCATGCAAATTTGATAAACTCTTAACTCGTGCTAATTTCTATATCTTGAACCTTTATGACTTGATTGTTTATCTTTCATCTCATGAATTCTAATGAGAATACCAAGTTGAACCTTTTATGAAATTTTTATGATAATGTGCTCTACTTCATAAATTTGTAATGGAAATGTCAAGCTGAACCTTTAAAGTATAAAAACTTCATCATGACTCTTTATGAACCTTAGTATGAAAACTTCATCTCTTTTCTTTACGAATTTTTTAAATAAACTTTATGAGCTCTTGATGAAATATTTGATGAATGTCTTGGCTTCAATGATGTATCTTTTTCACTTTACAATTTTTTGGCTTAAATTTTCAAATTGGCTCTTGAACCTGTCATTTCAATCCTTCTTGTTATAGTTCTTATTATGAGTTTTATTGATTTCATCTCTTTTATAGTTTCATTTGGTAGAAACAAATCTTGAATAAATTTTTATTGACCTGAATGATGCAATTCAAGAATTATTATGCAAAATTAACTCTTAATACTAAATTTTTCATGAGATCTTTGAAAATTTTATGAACTTTGGCTTTAATGATCCATCTTACGATTTCATTAACACTAATTTTTAAAAAGAATGATTGAATTGCTCTTTGGTATTCTTTTCTTTTTGCCATTTTTATCAAGGTTTATTCTCTTTTTGTTGATGACAAAGGAGGAGAAGAATATAGCAAGATAAATTGATGACTTGATTGATGAAATAATAAATGCCTTGTATGTATCATATTAAATGGTATATCATGTTTCTCAATGCCTTGTATATATTATATTGAATGATGTACCGCAATGTATTGCAATTGCTTTGTATCAAAAATTGATTGATATCCTTAAAAGCATCATAATATATTGCAATATGAAGCGTATCGCAATTGAAATGTATTACATGCACCGCAAATAGTTCATACATGCTTTACATGTTAATTTTATAAAATTGTTATCATATCATGTTTAAATTTGGTATCTTTCATTAATATGATAAGTTTTTATCTCATGATGTATCGTAAAATGATATCATGCCTTGCATTTGTGTAATTTTATTTTGATATCATTTGATCCTTGTTTCACTTCAAAATTAAAATTAGTATCATTTGTTGAAGTGATAAATGTTTATCATCAGTGAACTTAAAAAAATGGGTGTCATGTCTTGACATTGTGAAAAATATGAAGTTTTATATTTATGGATGAAAAGATCATGCTTGCTAAGTATGACGATGAGTTCAACGAATACAACTTATCGGTTTTGGCTTGAATTCAAAGATATTGAATTCAAGTGTTTCCCTTCTCATAATATGGCAAATAGATAGGGGGAGTTAAGGTTAACTCCGTCATCAATTGATTATCATCATAAAAAAGAGGAAGATTGTTGAATCTCTAATTTTGATGATGATGTTAATTGATTGGTTATTTGATCTAATCCATATTATTGAGATAAGTGTGCAGGATTAAATATGATAGCAATGAAGGCATAAAGCAAATTACCGGAGTCAAGTATGATGGGAGTTCGAAAGTCCACCGAAAGTCCGAAGGATCATCGAAAGTGTTGTCAGAACTGGCCGAGAATGAATCGGGGACTTGCCGAAGGTTTCGGAAGTTCACTAGAAGGATTGTCGAAGGTTCACGAAGTTCATCGAGAAAGTTCGAAAGGTGGCCGAAAGATTCATTGAACTCACCATAAAGTCTAGGAGGCTGTTGGAAGTCCACCGGAAGATATCCGAGGGTGTGTTGGAAGTCCATCGAAAGTTCACCGAAAAGCTCACCGAAAGAAGACTCGATGTTGTGGATTTTTAATTTGCTTAGAATATGCTTTTAATTTTGTAGTTAGTATGCAATTAGGGTTAAGAATATGTGATAATCCTAAATAACCCTAGTATGGGCCAACTGGGCCTTAATTGGGCTAAATTGGGCCAGATTCAAGGCCTATTCACTAGTGCTGACCATGTCTGACAATGGTATCGCCCCGAGAACTAGTTTCTAGGTGGTTTGGGCGACGGTATCGTTGATAGTTATTACCTGTCAGCGGTGGTACCACTTGACAAGCAGTGGTACCGTCCCTCCACAGAGTTCGATAACCCTTTCAAGTGGTAGTACCGTCTAGTACACTGACAAAGCATGGTCAACTGACGGTGGTACCACTAGTGCCAAGTGGTGATACTGCTAGTACCCAAAAATTTGGGATGTCACTCTTTTTTCAAGCCAATTGAGTCTATAAATGCCCCTCTCTTCTTAGTAGTCAAAGCTATAGTAAAATTGTATTCGATAACTTGAGTGTTCACCTCCCAAGTTTTACTTTGTCAAAGTCAATGTAAACCACTTATAAAAGTTAGTAAGAGGGGTGCGTGGTCCTTCCCCTTCAAGAAGAATTGATAGTGGAAGTTGGGAACCTCATCGGAGGAGGTTTCGAAAGTTGACATAAGTCATTTGACCGAACCACTATACATCGCTACGTTCTTCTCTTGATATATGAGTTTTAACTTACTACATTTCAATCTTTACTTAGCTGTGATCTCTCGATCTCCTCCTCTCTACCCTCTATCATATTCACTCAAATTACTTTGCTGAAATCTTTTTCGTCGGATCAAAATTTCTCTACGAATAACTCCTTCCAAAATTAATTTTAAAATTATGATTTTTATCTACTGCACTAATTCACAACCCCCCCAGTGCCACTCAGATCCTAACAGAAATCCACTACGATGGAAGGAGGTCTTAAAGTCTACTATGGCGAGAGGACCTAGAATCTACCATGATGGACGGAGGACTTGAACCTCGCCACAGTGAGAGGACTTAAAATTTGTCATAGCGAAGGGAGGACTGAAAGCCTACTATGGTAGAGGCAAAGGGTGAAATATGGGCATGTGAGTCAAAACAATCTAACCCGCATCAAGAGGAATCTACTACGATGGAGGCGTAAGGTAAAATATGTTCGAGGCATATAAGTTGGGAAAACCTGACTCGTGCCAAGAGGAATCTGCTATGATGACTTAGGGCGAATTGTGCTAAGGCCGTGTGAGTCGGGTAAACTCGACTCACGCCAAGAGGAATTCATTATGGCGAAAGCGTAGAGCAAAATATTCTCGAGGCATATAATTTGAAAAAAATTCGACCAACACTAAGAGGAATCCACTACGATAGAGGCGTAGGGTAAAATGTGCCTAAGGCATGTGCATCGAGAAAACCCGACCTGTGCTAAGAGGAATCTGTTATGATGGAGGCACAGAGTGAAATTTGCCCGAGGTGTATAAAGAAAATTCGACTCGTACCAAGAGGAGTACGGTACGATAGAGACACAAAGTGAAATATACCCAAGACGTATGAGTCAAAAAAACCTAACCTGCACAAAGAGGAGTATACTATAACATAGGCATAGGGCGAAATATGCCTAAGGCATGTGAGTCGAAAAAACCCAACCCGTGAGAAGAGATCCTGAACACTCATGTCGGATGAACTAAACGTGGTAATGATAGGAAATACATTAATGACTAATTATCATCTAACACAATCACCACGTAGAAACTATCGTAGAAGTAAAAGGTTCAAGTCACTCTCCATTTGTTTGCTTTCGTGGATAACAATCTAAGGCAGACTGTTCGAGATCATCTCCCCCTTGCTACCCACATAGACAAAACATCAAGAGGAGGACATTGAGGTAGTTACATGTTGTCCCTTGTGAGACTAGGTATAAAAGCTAACACTTGATGTTATGCCAAGGGGCTTTCTTTTAAAGCAAAACTCATATCTAAAAAAGACCTCGATGACTAACTTTACTATTGAAGGGATCTGACTCGAGATATTTCACCTTGACTAACTTTAGCACATGTGACAGCTCAGAAGTTGGTACTTCCACCTCGGAACCAAATCAGAAGCATTTCATAACCACCTTGAGCACTCCTATACCCTCCGGTTTGGGCCACGTTAGATTAACTCAGACGTCGACAACGATTTCCCCTAACTATATAAAATAATAATAGTAAATCCATTTAGTTCTTATAAATCCATTGAAATCATTGTGAGACTAAACCAAAACATTTATAATAAACGATGGATGAAACGTGGGAGATGGATTTGACTTTGATTTATGAAAAAGCAACTAAGTGGACGGTATCCATATCCAAAGAATCTGACCATTGGAATTGTATCCAACTGCAGATCGTTTGGCTTAATCTTTGCCTTCTATGTGTAGTCTCTTATAACCCTTATGTCTTAAAATAAAAGAAATCTTTAGCTCCTTTCTTATTTCTGGCTAGGGTTTTCCGTTGAAATCAGCAATTTGTCAGCTTGAGCTGCGTTAACAATGCACTTGCAGTTGCCTCAAGCAGCATAACACGGTCATAATGTAAGTCTACACCGAACAACTTTTTACTCTACACTGATCATAGATGGACAATTAAGATACGCAATTAGCCAAAAATTCGCTGCAGTAATGTCAAATACAATAATTCAAGCTTCACACTGAAAACAGAGCATCTTATTTAGTACATAGTTTGTCTGAAACTACTTAGGACAAGCAAAGTATTCACTTACTGATGAGCTGACATCAGACTAGTGTTTCCCCATCTCCCTCAATATTCCAACAGCAATGCTGGAAAATGACCCTCAGCTTTGTGGTGCCCATGAAATCACCGAGGAGCCAGAAAAAGCAAGACAACAAAAGCACACTGAATTGTCGTTGCAAGAATTTCTCGACACAGAATTCCATGGCACGAGTGAATTTAGTCGGGGTTACATGTTAACCTGAAACCAGCTTCACCAGAATAATGATAGCATTGAGAATTATCAGTGGAACTCGAAGATACTGGGTTGCATAGATGAGCCCAATTAGCTGCCCCTTCAATGACTTGGCTCTGGCACCTCCTGAAACTTCATTGAAGCTCCAACCCTTGGGAGCAAGGAATCTGTCCTCGTTCAGTATTGCCAATGCATTTGCAAGGAGCAAAAGTCCCTCAAGTAACGTCCAGAGGCCCATGCCTGAAAATACACATTAGTCTGAGTACAAAACCAGCATCCTGACAATTCAATACTCAAAAAGGTATGTTGGACCTATATTTATTCCTTAACATAGAAAAGAGGGAAAGCAACACAATCGTTCACAGAAAATTGGGTGAACATTTGATTACTACATCAGGCATCAAAAAATAATCATCAGCTGAATACCATTTCCCAACGGATGGCAAGTATAACCAACATGACGCCTTAATTAAGAACTATAGTATGCATTCCATATTCTAGGAATCTAGAAACCAAACATGTTCAAGCGTATAAGAATCATAAACTCAATAACATACAAATGAATTAAAATCCAAGAACTACTGTACTCCAAGGGAAACTAGTCCCAACCTAGAATGGGAATCTACATTGCAGTTAGTAGGCTAATGAAAGCAAATGCTGGGAAGCACTGACACGTCTACTTTTGGTGCCTATGGTGGACATATCCATGTCAGACATGGATATGATGCCAACATGGTCGGACACATGTCTTTTTATTTATTTATTCTTTTTTATTTGGGACACAACGTTTCCGTGTTGGACACTTCTCCCGCTTCATTCCCCCTTCCTCACATGACGCTCGCATGCGATGCTTTGTTGCATAATGAGTAATCTTCCCGTGATGGCGGGGAAGCATGGAATTGAGGGAAATCAAGCCCACTTGCATCCGTCATCCACAGGAAAGCTAGAGCCACCGTTGCATGCACCATGACCCGTCAGCAACCTCACCCCCATCGACTTCACCAGCACCTGCGTGTAACCCGTGGTCGTGCCCTTGGCCACCTAACCCCTGTCGACTACTTCAACGACACCCATTGCACAACTCACACGACCGTGCCCTCAACGACTCATTAGCAACTTCACTAGCACCCACACGCGACCCGTGTGGCCGCACCCTCAGCTACCCGTCGACGACTTAATTAGCACCCTTTGCACGACGACCTATGCGATCGCACCCTCAACCACCCTCGTCGGTGACTTCACTAGCAACCACACGACCGCACCCTCGACGACCTGTCGATGACTTCACCAGCACCCATCACACGACCATGTCCAACTGCCCTTTAACGACCTCGCTCATGAGTTTCCATCGGCGTCCCTCTCATTGATCCATTGCCTCGCTCGTATGCAAACAATAAACCCATGACCTCGATTATAGAAAGCCTTCTCAAGGCTTTATTTCTATTTAGTATTTTTTTATGGAATTGATGACCTTTTATATTCCCTAAATTATAATGTCACATAACTATATTAATAACTATATTGATGGTAAATTATGTTATTGTCTCTTATCAGTAATAAGTCAGGTATAAATTTTATAACAAAAGTAATGTAAGTTATGTGGATATATGCTAGGAATTTATTAAAAAATACCAAATGTACCATAAATTTTAAATATAAATATCATAAAACTCATATTAATCAAATATTATATATGTACATATATATATTAAAAATACACGTGTCCTCACCATGTCTGTATCCTAATTTTTTAAAAAATAACGTATCGCTATGTCCGTGTCATGCCCATGTCCCATGTCTGTATCTATGGTTCTTAGAGCAAATGATGATCTTACTAGATATCAACACATAAAATTATCTCAAAAAAACCAAAAAAATGAATGCGAGACCACAACATTACTCCCGGTATCATTTAATATCAATAAAAGTTTGACCATAAACAAAAATATCCACACCAAAAAAGGACGAGAACCCCACTAATGGCATGTCAAACAACAAGATACTAACAGTTACTGTATTCTATTTACAAATTAATTAAGCTGATAAATACAGAACCAGTGATACCTATCATAGAGTTGAATGTGGAACATCAATAGGCTATATAAATAACGTCAAATTCTAGCATGGCTGTCAATTAGGATAAAAAGCTTCTCAGAAAAGGAAAAGAGAAAATGTCATTGGTCTGTGTCTTCGATTTTTTATTAGGTTATCAAAGGACAGTATCATGGCTAATTGGAAATAATTTAGAAGTTACATTTAAAGAGACTAGAACAATGACATGGTACATCATTATCCAAAAATTGTGAGAAACAACTCCATCAGTAGAAAGTACTGCAGTGTTATCAAGAGAACTGGCTAAAGACAAAATAGAAAAAATAAATAACATTAAGATGCATTAACTGAAGCCACATCAGAAGCATTAGTTACTGCAAATTCTTTTCAGTTGATCCTTGAAGGTATACATACTAAACAGAGCTGACTAATACTAGTTGTAAGGAGAAATAATTGCATAAAACCATTATTTGTTGATGTGACCTTCACAGAAACTTCTTTGAAACTAAATATTTTCAGAAAATCTAGTTCCATTGTCACTTGCAACTACAACAAGTTCACTGCAATTTACAAACAACACAAGAATTTCTTCTTCTGAATTGATAGCCTTTGCAAATGCCCCCATACATCACCTACCAAGCTAAGAAAGGCCCTTTAACAGTATATGGTAAGCAAGATAATATATTATTGCTAACTAAAGACAGTCCAAAAGGAAAAACAGGAAAATCCTGAGAATCTGTGATAAATGAGAGAGCTCATACACCCCTCCAAAAACAAGCAAAAACTCCCACAAAATTCAGAAAAAACCCAACCAAAAACATTTACAAAGAAAGTACATATATAAGTTATATAGACTCATAAAAATCTGCATCATAAGTTGCAGATGAAGCTCTGTCCAACCGGAGTTGCACTTATGACCTTAGCATTAACCCAATCAATTGAATATCTCCCAAATAATAATAAAGGAAAACAACCAGTTCTAATAAAAATCGACCGACAAGAAAATACATCACGCATAGGCTGCAGAGAACAAGCAGAGAAACAGACCATACCTTCTATCCTGAAGTCAGAGACCAAAGCAGATATTTTTTTGTCAAACTCACTTAACTACCGAGAATCATAAAAGGGCCCACAAACACAGACCATACAATCAGATTGTAAGATCATAATTAACCTATGTGATCATTAACCTATGGAATCAATAAAGCAAAAATCAGCAGGCTCATGTTGGGAGTTGGGATGGTGGTAGAGGAGCATTAATCCATGGGACTAATTGATGATTAGTGACTTTAAATAAATCTATAGCAAGCAAGCACTACCATGTCACACACTAGCAGAAAAGCAAGAACACAAGTCAAAAAAACATATACAATCATGCTTGAACCAATCTGAGGAGCATTCGCAATTAGGCTATAATTCCAGGCCACCAGGTTTGGTAGTGCCAGCATAGGAGAGAATAGGGGAGAGGTAGATGGGGAGGGAGAGGAGGAAGGATACAGAGAATGGTGGTGACATGCTCATCACAGCATTAAAGTAAAAAGAAGCATGTTGCTCCTCAATATTAGATACTGGTTTATATTGTATACTCAATATAGAGTTAGACTTGGTTGGGTTTGTGCTGGTTTGGCAGAACCTTCAACACAAGGAGCTGACTCTAACTAGAGTTAATGATCTTTTGGGGATTCTTTCAGGAAAGGTTAAGTGGTGCTTAGATCAATGGTTTGACTTGGAGAGACATACTATCAAGTTGCATCTTCAACTAGTAAGAAATAAACCAAAGAATCATGTTGAATGTTGCTCCTGTAGCTCTTATAATGCTGAGATAAATTCATCATCCGATTAGACAATATAGTCAACAAGACTCATATATATGCAAAGAAAGTTTAAAAAACAACCAGAAAACAATCCCAAATAACTATCATTTTGAATGTTAATAGTATTTTGGTGTGAGGTGTCTCCTGAGCTTTCAAATTTCTTGGGTCAAGCCTACTATATATAACTTCCACATGCATTTCCCAGAGCATATTTAGAGAATAGGTCTACGAAAAATCAACAATCAAGAAGAAAACCACCACATTTTGTATCAAAATAAATAGACCAAAGTTAGTATTTGACGAACATAGTAAATAAAAAATTTAAGGTATAAAGGTTCATATTAAAAGGACAAAAAATAGCACAAGATTCCTGTGGAAATTTCTATCCTTAAAAATTTTGAATTACATGATATTAGGAAAAATGTCAACCTTAGTTCAATGCAATGCAATGCAATTCCATAACCAAAAGAGAGAAAATAGTATAAATCAGAGTCTAAAACCCCTTGCAGCCTTTCTTGATTAATGTAATGCAATGCAATTCCATGAGTTGTGGAAAGTTTATATCAAAATATTAGGTTTTCCTAAGGAGAAACTGAAAAAAGAAAAATGCACATTTAAGTGGAGATTTGGAAAAGAAGAAAAAATGGCTTTCATTTTCTGGAAATTTATTATAAAAAAGCCATTAATTATCATAAAATGATTAAAAAGAACTCATATGTTCGTATTCTATCAAATAATTCCCAATTTGTATTTGTTCCTTTTTGTCATGATAAAAACAGAAGAGATAAAAAAAACATTGTTTAAAACAGTGTTTTAAGGCTGAACCACATCACTCTAAAACAAACAAAATGAACTTCGAATTTCCGAAAATGCATGATCTGTAGAACTAAAAAAAAAATGTTGCCTACATGTTGATTGTCTCGATTTGAACCATGAAAATTCAAACCCTAGCTGATTGCTTGTATCTAGATGGTAACGCCGTCAAAATTTGGGAAGAAGGGGTCGGATATGCGGCTATCGCAGAGAGAAGAGGGAAGGAGAAGTGAAGTAGAAGAACTGGGAGGACTGGTCATCACGGAGACAATGGAGAGGAGAGAAGAGAGCACCTGAGGGAGGCGGCTGGGCGGCGACGGCTGGATCTCGACGGCGGCAACCACAGCTACAGGCTTGAGTGAACTGGAAGGCGGCGAGCGATGACCGGCTCACTGGATGTCGCCGGCAGCAGCGGGGTTTTCTTCGCTGGGAATCTCGAGCGGCTGGGAAAAGGTCGCCTGTTTTCCCTCTACAGAAACCAACACTGTAAAGAAAAGCACATCGAAAGCAACGAACATCGATCAAAAAAATGAGCGCTATTGCAGTCTATCTAAGCCGGTGGGAATCGAGAAACAAAAGAGGGTCAAAGATCGGTACCTGGGAACCTAGGGTTTGGTGATTCGACGAGACGGCCCTCCTTCGATCGAAAAGGAAGAAGCCGGACGGTCCATTTAACAGACCGGTCGGATCGGGTGTGATGTTCTAACATCACCCGTCCAGTTAACTCGACCCGGTCCATCCAAGAACGAGCCAGGAGGATCTGGTTATAACTCGTGTGCATCGCACGTTCATCTGAGTTATACTACAGTCCTATTTAAGTAATAACAAATTAGAATTATTTATTATTATTCAAGGAAAAATGTATCATAAAATAATCTGTAAGACGTGGATGAAATTTTTATTTATTATAGATTTACTAATACATTTTTTCATTAAAAAAATGAAGAGTGAGTCTCTATTTATAGACTTCACTCCCAAAAATAAATAAATAAAACTACATTATATTTATAAGAAAATCATACAAATTTTTATTTTTTTTCAAATTAATTAATCAAGTCTTTGGAAGACTTAAAAACTTATTTAATGTAGATGATTACGTGACACAAACATGCAGTCCGCTAATATGCATTAGCCGACTTAGGATTCACATATGGACAAATATGCAACCCGTTGACAAATGGTAAATCCACTTTCCCTGAAGCTTCACTGCAATAGCACGCTGCAACTAATCCTGTAGAACAGAAGATTCTTCCTGAATTTTCATTCTCGATCACTTCTTTGTACAGCTCGGAAGAAGAAACAATGCAAAGAAGAGAAGAAGATCAAAACTTGTTTCAGCACAAACTGATCTCCATGAACTTAACGAAGTCGATCAGATCAATCCTTCCGTCGCGATTTCGATCATGAGCTGCGATCATCCTCCGGCATGCATCCAAATCCGACGCTTCTGCGATCCCGAGCTTGGCGAGAACTGTCTGCAGCTCCACCTCGTCGATGAACCCATCGCCGTTCTCATCAAAAACAGAGAAGGCCTGCTTCAACTCCTCCAGACTCGGCTCCTCGTCTGCGAACAGATCAGGGAGGTGGTCGAAGCCCTCCATCTTCTCCTGGAGCTGCTGCTCCCCTAAACCCATTCTTCCCAGAACAATCTGCACGTCTTCGATCCGGAGATTGCAGTCACCTCCTCTTGCTTCACCTGCTGCACTGCTCACGGGATGCTGTTCATCGGGAACCGCTGATAAGCATGCGCAGCAAGCAACGTAGGTGTGCAGGAAGGACATTGATCTAAGGGACAAATTCTGAATTGCCACCATGATCGAGCTGAGCAGTGCGTTAAGGAAGAGTAATACAACTTCTGGTTCTGCCAAGTACACGGGCTTCTCCATCTCTTCCTGGTTGCTTGGGGCGCAGAAAGAGATGGGAGGACGGAGAAAGCAGGAGATCTCCCTCTTCTCTCTCTCTCTCTCTCTCTCTCTCTCTCTCTCTCTGTTCTTCTTGTGAGGGGACGATGGAGTTTAACTTTATAGGAGAGAAGACAACAGGAAGATAGAACCGGACGTGGTCGCAGGAAGGAGCAAGTTCATGTTAGCCATTGACTCGCAGGAAATTTCCCATGAAACACAATGAAATGAAGGGCCTGCTTTTTCTTGGCTTATATCCTCCTTCCTTTTTATCTTCCTCGTCTTCTTTGATGATGGCCAACAACTGTTGACAATTCTGAGATAGACTTTCCCGCTGTGTCTTTGTTGTAGAAAATTATTGGAAAAGATCTTAAAAGTAACGAAGTCGACAAGGCTGCAGTTGAGGTGTGGAAATTGCAGTGGCAGCAACCGCACGTCTCAACGAGGGTGTTGGAAAGAAATGGGGTGGAAATTGGTGTGAAGGTGGCCTGTGCTTTCACGGTGATGGGAGGAAAACAGTTTGACTTCCTCTCTGCCAGTTGAGGAGCTGCTAGAATTGGTATACAAACCCTTGGTCTTTGTTTAATTGTGTATTTAGGTTCAAGGAGGCATTGTGGACAACACAGGATTCAATACTAACATGCATGCAATCAGAACTCTGGGGCAGATCATGGCTTCCGGTATAGGGAGATCTTAGTGACTTATAATAAACATGGGCAACGAAAACTTCTGCAACTTTTTGTTAATGTGGCAAATGGAAGCTCCATATGTAAGAACAAGAGGAAATTCTTCACCTGATCAAAGCATCAACAACAACAAGTATGAGGGAGAAGTAGGTTACTTTCAATGTGTTTCTTGGATCAAGTCGGTCATTCGATGCTTCAAATATATCTGACATGTATTGTGATATTTCAACAGACAAAACATAAACAAAAATGTTTCAACATCGGAAAAACAAGCTTTTCTAAAGAGAACACTCGGGTTTTGCAATATCCATCCATCCATCCAAACAAAAGGTCACCGGAGTGGAACTGTGTCATTTAAGAAGAGATCTTGCCAAGTGCTCACGAGCCGTGGCTAGAGCTTGAGATATAGTCTGCAAAGGCAGAAGATAGGATATTGCATTTAATGAATATGAGCAAAAGATATACATCAATTTGATTAGTGAATAGACTTTGATGAAACAGAAAATTGGACCTGCTCAGACAAGGATGCTGCTCCATCCAGGCCGTGGGTTGCAACCTTTCCAGCAATTACGCTAGCTTCAGTTTCCAGAATGATCCTGTGCAACAAAGAGGCATCAAGTGATAGACAAACGTCAGCATATTACAATTTTCTAGAATCACGACTCTCTGGTTGGGGACACAAAACCATAATGAAGATGCTTCCACAGTATTGTTTCTACGGAATATGATCCCGATCACAAGTTCACATACAATTTTCATTTTAACAAAAAGAAATCAACCATCAAACTCCTTGTAGCCTGAACATACAAAGTGCACTATCACAGTATAAGCATTGATTTACATATGGAGGTTTGCAATCTAGGAGGATAAATTTTACTGGGACTACAAAGTGATAGTCAACACGAAGACCTCATTAAATTTTTTATAGTTGAATTATTTTGTTCACTCAGTTTACCAAATCCTGAGTATTGAGATAGCTCAGGACCAAGGCTATCCACCATAGGAGACTCTTTTAGGAATGTCAACGACGCCCTTGGACACTTCCTCACTTGTGAAACACCCTTACCAACATTTGCGTTAGGTAATCTTCAATTTTGACAGTGTATGAGAATGAATCTCCCATTTAGGATGATGCCTTTGACCACAAAGTGGGCAGAAAGATATTATATGGACTACTTATAGTCATATTTATAGGAAGAACTCAATTTACTAGGAACTCAACAAATTTATGTTCCAATTTTTCATTCTTCCACATGCAAAGCAAATGACCAATATTAAGGGAGTTATTGTATTGTTAGGGGTTAATCCCGCATGGGACTTCTCTTTCTTCTTATCCCCTTACCTCCACTAACAATTTCAACCTTGCTACACCCACTGCTGCCACATACAACTACATGAATATACACACATCTAGGCATGTGAACGACAAAATGTTTTTCATTATAAAGGACAGATTTTTGTGCAAACCAGTTTTATGTTATTTAAGAATTAAGAAAACTAAATTGACTGGTTACTTTTATACAATAGAACTGCCATTTCTTGATATGCAAGCTTATCCTACAAGTGTTCAATTTAATGAATCACTGTTATAATCTAACAACTGAACTTTGAAAGATACAACATTACCAGATTTTATCATGTAAACATGTTTATGTGACCACTGGTAAACAATCATAAAAATGATTGCACAAAAAGTATAAAGCCATACCCTCCATCAATAATCTCATCAAGGCATAAAAGGATGAGGTCCAGATTCTCAAGTGCTGTTCTTTTATCCACATTGTTCCTGGAACCATGAGATGCAATTATGAAAATTAGGGGAGCAACATAGACATGACCAATGGCTAATGAACTGAGGAACCAGTTCATGAAAGCAAACAGCAACAACAATGGACAAGACCTTAGAAGAAGACCAACTGCATCGAAGAATCCTTGAAGAACGGTTGCTAGAATGAGCTCATTCTCATCATCCCCTCCGGTAACGAAAAAATGGAGATCTTGAATGAACTTGTATACAACAATGTAGCCATCAAACATAACTATCTCCGCTGTAAAAGTCAAACACAGTAGCATTCAGTTGTATAGAAATCGGTCAAATCTCCAGCATTGCACATACACAACTAGATAGAACAAATATAATTTGAGATCACAAAATGTCCCATTCTCATCATAAAGTGAGGCATTGAATAATCCACACAGAGCTAGTACACCAGAACACCCTCATGTTCTCTTATAGACGGGAACAAAAATTTTAAGCGTGTTGATTTACACAGATGATCACACAAAATATGAAAAATTTTCTTGGTAATTGTAACTATATTCCAGGAATATAATGAACAACTTCAAGGTGAAAATGAAAAATCAGAAGGCTTTCTGAGATACTACCAAAATCCTGTCACATGAGCAATTTACCCTCTAGAGAAAAGACATGAGCAATGCTTCACTTGTAGAAGTTGCAACTTTGAAAGCTCAACCCTCCCAAATACAGCAAGTTAATAACCCATTTATTCCGAATCTTCTGATGAAAGTTTATAGTCCCTTGCTTAACCTCAGTACTGTAAAAGTTCCAGGACAGCATATCCAAATCAAATACAATCTCAAGAACTCCATTTTCATGGTGAACTTTCTTAACATGGTTACACTGCTTAGAAGAACAAGCAACAAGCACTACTAAAATGGTAAGATTTCAAATTGTGAACTTTTAGGCTCATCACAATGTTTGATATACACAAGGATATCATACTCAAAGATGCCACAGTAGGATGCATTCTCAAACTAAATATTTCTGCACCTTCCATGATGTCCAAGGATATAGGTTCAAGCTAATGATGAAAACCTATTATAGTTAACTCATTTGCTTTTTAGAAAACCTCAAATATAGCCAACCAAAGATTTTCTATAAAACTAAGAATTGCAATGAAGGCCATCAGTAGCCAACATCTAGTTGCAACCATCAGTGTGCAATCACGCTTAAATGGTATAAAGTTGTAGCATGGATAAAGCAATGCCTTCCTTGGTATGGTATAAAGTCATGTCTTCAAGATTATTTTTGAAATGGACCTATATGTATTAGAAAAGAAAAAAAAATAGAGGAAACCAAAAGCTCGGTAATTATTTCTTTATTTGTTATTTCATGACATCTTATTTGGCTTGGTAATAAATAACAAACCAAATGATGCAACGATGTTCAAGTCAAATTAATTAGGAACATATCGAGCCAGTTTATTTTATGGCTCAATTCATTATTAATATTTCAGTTAATTTTGATCACAGCTCTTCAGAAACTTTCTAGTATATTGTGAAATCCCATCTTGAAAAAAATAGTATCCTGGGTACAACCCACTACATCTCCTGTCACTGTTGTCATAACTCACCATCAATCTCTGTCCATCGCAGCTGGTGCCAACAGTCACAGCAAACCCAACAAAACACTATCTTCTCTTTGTTGACTGTCATGATCAAAGCTGTCACTAACTGCCGCCAATGGACCCTTGATGAACTCACTTGTGTACTACTCTGAATTTCAAGCAGCCTGTCTCCAGCATTCCTAGATGATGTCAAGCCCGGTGCGTGATGATGATGTCAATGTCATGTTGTACTGTGGGCTCCAAAATGGGTCTCATCACCTCAAGAGTAGTTTGATGTCCTACTGACAGTGAAGTTCATCCTTCCCTTGAATTCAAGATGCAATTTGCTTATTATTATTGTTCACTACACCACAGTGAGGCCCTTCGGATTAACTTCTAGTTTCCATAAACAGCACATTAGGGTTCCTAGACGATAGTCTTGTTTTCAGAAAAATGTAGAGCTAATTACATATTATTCCCCTGTAGTTGGCTACATTTAACATCTCAATCCTTGCATTTTAAAAAGTTACATCGGTATTCTTATAGTTACGAAAGTGAAACATTTAGATACATTTACACTAACGTTATCGATTTTACCAACGAAAACACGAAAACAAAGGATAAAAAGATAATTTTAACATTCCAGTTGGTGGTGGCGGACGACGACGCCATTAGGGACAGCGGGTGGCTATTGTGGATGATGAGAGCGACAGCAAGAGATAAGAGCTGTTCTGTATCTACTTTGACGCCGACATAATTGTCGAGCAGCGAAAGGGCCGCTTGGCATCTACGTCAGCGTCGACACAATTGTTGAGCAATGAAAGGGCTACCGATGCAGATGTCGAGCGATGCCGCTCTGTATCTGCATCGGCACCTATGTCGGCGTTGATGCAGATATCAAGCGGCCCTTTCACCGCTCTACAGCTATGTCAGCGTTGGCGCAAATGCAGAACGACCCTCACCTCTCGTCGTCGCTCCCCTTATCCACAACAATCACCCGTGGCCCCCAACAGTGGCGTCCGCCACCACCAACTGGAACATGAAAATTACCTTTTTGCCTTTATTTTCATATTTCCGTTGGTAAAACCAATGACGTTAGGATAAATGAACCTAGATGTTTCACTTTATAACTATAGGAATGTCAATGTAACTTTTTAAAGTGTAGGGATCGGAATGCTAAAGGAAACTAACTATAAGGGGTAATATGTAATTAGCCCAAAAATACATGACTAAAACAATCATCGTAGAAAAAAAATTGTAAAAGCACAAGACAGCAGTGGCTAATATTCTAGCCACGACGTCATAGCAAGCTGGTTCAGAACATATAATAGTCGACAATCATTAACAAATGAAAAGGTTGGAGATGATTTAGAAAAAAATGTTAACAAAAATTCTAAATTCTAGTTTACATAGCAGTAGCACTATATCTTGCAAGACATGGAGATTCAAATATTCTGGGACTGCCCATAATAAAGCAATGTACTAAGCCATGTTGCTCACCTTAATAACTGAGACTAATATCATGTTGTTGTTGTTGTTGTTGTCTTACTTAACCTAAATGTGACACAAATAATCTTGATAAGTTGCAACTAAAAGGTATCAACCTCCAAGTATATCATCAAAAAATCAATAATCATGTACAGATGAACAACAAATATAATCCATACTTTTAAAACGTCAACGTTAAGATTTAAATTTAACCATAAAAAGATCTCTTAATCCTGCTTAAATTAATCCAAAGTGTTAACTTATGAATCATTAAATGGATTACTCCATTAAACTTCTACATCAAGATCTGTGGCAACCTATAGATAACCGAGGTGCAAACTTCATAAGAAAAAGGTTCAGCATGTAAGAAGGAAAGTATAACCATACAAATAGTATCCAAGTTGAATTAAATGGCTTTCCATATGTCACCTTCAGTTCGAGCATTTGTTTTCTGCGTCTTGGTGAATACTGACTTCTCGAATGCCAATTTTGCAGAAAGGGATGGCCAATCATCTGAGTAGTACTTGACGGCTACACGTTTCCCTTCAGAGTCAAGGAGAAGGATGTTCTTTATCGAAGGGCAAGAGTCCTGCAAGCATAATTCATGCAAACATCTTGTAAGAAAGATGAGAACGGTTCAGAGATGAGAAGATAAACGTTCCTTACTCCACAACTACGAGATACAAAAAACGAACGCTCATCACACACAAAATAAATCATTTTCCAACTATCTAAAGTTAGAATGGAATCTTAAAAGGTCTCTTAAGTACTCATCCAGTAAAATTTACTTTGTTCTAGAACAACTTGTTAGAAATTTCTACAAATCGTGCCAAAGATAAAATTCTATAGAAAACAAAAAAGGAATCAATATGTATCAGTTAGTAAAGAGTGATAAGAACAGAGGAAATCATCAGCAGTAGCATATTGAAACAACTTACAAACGACAAACATATCAAGGTTTAGAACTCAGGCGGAATCCTGTTCGGATCTACCCTAGCCGACACCGGAAAAGGCATCAAAGCCGAGACCTCAACACCCCGGCGTCCCGATCGGGCGACGTGCAAAGAGATCGAACGAGAAACCGGCCGATCTGGGCCTCCACCCCCCGGATTCGTCGCCGCGGGTCCGGAAAGAGGAAGGAAGATGGAAGAACAAGAGAGGAGGTAAGGGGGAGGAGAAGAAGAAGACAACAACTTACGGGAGCCGCCATCCCTCGCCGGATCTCGTCTCGTGGAGGCTCGGCTCAGCGGCGGGGGACGATCGAGTTGGCGCAGCAGCGACGGTCAGGAGCAAAACGGACCGCCTTGCTTTCTTTGATAAAGAGCACATGGCCAATCCGATGAAATGAACCAGGCCGAGCCGGGCTGTAATCAACGAGATAGTTGGCTCAATCAAAACTGTGTTAAGTTCGAGTTCGAGCTCGAATCGTCAAATCAAGATCACAAGCTATAGAATCAATACAAGTGGATCAGATCAATGACTCTTTTGTCCCTTCGGCAACGTAGTGAACGCCTAATTAAACATGAAGTTTCACTCTATTTTCTTGTAAGTACTATTTAGACTCATGAGAACTTTGTGCAGTTTACACAAACCAAGCTAACAATAAAATTAATTATTAGAATAATCCAAACTTCATATTGTACATAAAATTGTTTTCTCTTTCCAAAAAAATGTTTTTTTTGTTATTTGTGTTTATAATTTTTTTTTTAATATATGAGATATGGTTAATTGATGAATAACCAATAAAATATTAAACCATATGGTCTCGTAAGTTTGATCAATATATTCAGTTTTCCAAAAAATATATATATATATTGAACAAGTTGGATTTGTAACTTTTGGCCCTACATTTTCAACAATAAATTGTTACCTGATCGGAGATATCTGATAATTTATATTGAGGGCTGAACACATGTTTTACTGCTCCCAAATGCTTCAGGATTTAACAGACAGTCTGCACACTATTCAATGGCACAACATGATATTTGAAAGTTGAGTTCATATTTTACAGCGATATGATAAGAAGTGGCAACATATTTGCCTTGGGGAGGAGTGAGGCTGCATCAGTGACATGGAGATGAAATGACTCCTGCATTAGCTGGGAAGACAAAACATGTTCAGGAAGCTGCAGCAGACATCAATCCAGCAGATATGGGTGCAAAATGATTCAAGACCAACTGTGAAGGCAGCCATCAACACCAACCCCTTCCAACAGGAGTAAATTATGACGACCATGATTGAAAAGAAAGAGAAAAAAACGTTGCTTTCAGATCAAGAAAAGACGATATCTCCAAGAATGACTTGATTCTTCTGTGTGTCCTCAATCTTCCAGCCCCTCGTCACATCAGTGGAGTGCATGCTTGATGATGTTGGCACCGCTCTCTCTACTGCTGCAATCTCCCCTGCACCACCAGCTCAGTTCATATGCGGCTGTGACTTCCAGTTCTTGGCCTTCTCAAACCCATTCTTGCAGTGGTGGTAGTCCTCGATGGCCTGATGTATCTCCGCCTGCGCGTTCATCACGAAGGGACCGTACTGCACGATCGGCTCGTTCAATGGCTGCCCGCCGATGAGCACAAACCTGAGAGGCCTCGCCGCCCGATTCCACACGCTGAGGCCGTCGCCAGGGCTCAGCACCAACGCGTGGTGGCGCGTCGTAGGGGATGCGTTCGGGTCCCCGAAGACGCCTTCGCCTTCGATGATGTAGACGAAGGAGTTCCAAGGTTGAGGGATGTGCTGGTGGACTTCGGCGCCAGGGTGCAGGGTGAAGTCTAGGTACATTGTCGGAGTCTGCGTGTAGACCGGCGAGCGGACGCCGAAGGACTCCCCTGCTATGATTCGGACGTCGACGCCATGTTTCTCCACCCTGCTTATGTCTTTGCTCTGCAGTTCTTGATATCTGGGTTCCATCCTTGAGAAGAACGACAAGAGCATGTAAGGTAAGAAGAGCTTGGTATGAGAACGAGGTGACGAGGATTGGAACTGTTACATCTTGTCTTTGGAGGAGAGGTTGATCCATAGCTGCAATCCTTTGTTCTCTCCCTCCCCGGCAGGCATTTCCGAGTGAATGATTCCTCTACCAGCAGTCATCCACTGAGGAAGAACTCCGGTAGTCATCGACATGAGCTGATGAAAACTTGTTCAGAGGAGTTGTACCTGCAGATCGCCAGCTCTGATGGAGCCTTCGTGCCCAGCGAAGTCCTGGTGAGTGAAGGCGCCCTGAGGTCCATCAGATCCCATGTCAGAATCACATTTCAGCTAACGTTGTGAGATCTATATGTTTCTGAGACAGCAAATTCATTACCTCCAGCATGTAGGTGACGGTCTCGAAACCTGACATTAACACGGAAGAAGACAGGGGATATATAGATCGAAGACATGATGGTAAAGTCAAACCAAGAAACAGTGAGCGAACTGAAGTCAAACCTCTATGAGGATGATCAGGAAATCCCGCAGGAGCAGAAACTGTGCGTGAGATACGTAAAAGCAGAAGGAAATCGAATCAGACATCACTAGCAAGAACAAGCATGGAGAGAAAGAAAGAGAATATAGATCCAGTAGGTCACCGGAAAACTCATCCAACATCAGAAAGGGATCCAAGTTTCTTAGTTCTCCCCTGGAGAAGACCAATCAATGAGGAGAAGATCATGGAAATCTGATG
Source organism: Musa beccarii (assembly GCA_024322285.1). Classification (NCBI taxonomy): domain Eukaryota; kingdom Viridiplantae; phylum Streptophyta; class Magnoliopsida; order Zingiberales; family Musaceae; genus Musa; species Musa beccarii. The sequence continues at coordinate 14,811,808 of CM044401.1, forward strand.
AACAGAAGAAGGACTAACGTAGGAGAGGTCAAGAATGATCACCTTCCGATGCTCCTCCTAACAATGGCTCCGTCACCTTCGTGTTGAGGCCTGGCGAGCACCTTCTTGACCACATGCCTCGGGTTCTGGAAGCCTTGGTTCCTGTGGTCTCCCATGGCGCTCTTGTGTGCTCTCCTGAGGGACAAATGGCTACTGGATTTGGGTTCGGCTGCAGAAGGGAGAAGAAGGCCAGGCTACGATGATGGCTTGTTTGATTGGTGAGGATCTAAATAGGATATCAGAATTTATAGAGGAGCAACACCACCACCTCATCATCATGATCCAATGCACACGCATACAGACCGCGCGCTCTCTCTCTCTCTCTCTCTCTCTCTCTCTCTCTCTCTCTCTCTCTCTCTCTCTCTCTCTCTCTCTCTCTCTCCATTTCTCTCTTTTGCTTCATATTCTTTAGCTTTCCTCGTGTACCATTCCGTGGGTTCTCTAGCCAAATATAAGGTGGTCAGTTTTCTTCTGGAAGAAATTGCTGGTGGAAACGAATGAGACGAGAGAGGTGGCCAGTTTTCATACTTCTCATTCCCACAAGTAAAGTCTATTGGCTGCCAATGCAAGAGAGTGTTGGAAGAATCAAAGCGTTCGAAGTCTCGCCAAAAGAAATAGGACAGAGGGTTCGAGAAGTTGTTGCCATGGGTGTCACCAGAGCTTGGTGATGCCATTCTTATGTGATCATGATGTGGGCAAACCCTATTGACCTGTCCAAGACCTTTGCAGCCATTCCCAACTTGCCCAAATGGAAGGGTTTAACTTCTTGTGTGTTGTTGTTGGTGATGGTGATGCTGCTGGTGCTTTCAGCACTCCAAAAAAAAAGTAGAATAAACCAAGAAAATCTTTCTAAAGGAATTCCCATTGAGATAAATTAAGATCTTATATCCTTAAAGTAGTAGTCTTTTCTTTTTCTTTCTTTCTTTTTTGCCTTTTTGGCTGGTGCATTTCATCATACCTCATTCAATGCTGTATGTAAGAAAGAATTCACAAGAGGCAATGGAACCAAATCCTTGCAGCTGGGAGGTGAATACCTTGGGACTACTGCAACTTCTGAAGCAATTGCAGCCACAGGGTCTGCCTGTCATGCCAATTAATGTTTCTTGTGCCCCGAGGAGGTGATTAATGTTTCTTGCAAGAACTTTTTACCTTTGGATTGTTTTTGGTTAACCCATGAAGTGAAAGGTTGAACAAGATTTGACTGGTGTGGCTGTAAACTTGCCCAGTCTTTGGCTTGGCTTCACAGAAAGCCTTTAAGCATGTCCTTGCAGACATGTTTCTAGCTGAATAACTTGCACCATTGAATGAGAATAAGATTGCCAGCTTCTATCTCCAAAACATTAACTATGATTCATCTTTTCCAGTGCAAATTACCTTTTGGTTTTTGCCATATTTATCATCTCAACACAAAAGAAATAAAAGGCATCTGCATCATCAACCAACATCTTAGCTAAAGTGTGTCTCCTGTCCCTACAGGTCAAGAAGGACTAGCACAGGGGAGTGAGGCAACTCCATATCCTAAGAATGATAAAGCATGCATTGATCATCTTGTAATAGTTTAAACTCCTAAGAGTTGTGATCACATGCATCAATTTCTTTAATACCTCAAACCAAATTATATCTATCTTATGCCTCTCTTTTTTAGTGTCACTTCAGATATCTATACAGCACTCTTTTTATTTGGACTTGTACCATACATCAATTGTAAACCAAACTAGTCATAAAAAGATGTTAAAGCATTTATTGAATTCTTTCCTAACAATTAAATCTTTAAGAAGGAAGCAGCCACTCCAACAAAAACAAAAGTATTTTGACCTCAAAAATCAAGTAGATCATTCAGGAAGAACATTGTCTGCTTCAAGAGAATTAACAAGAGTTTCACAAACACAATGGAATAATGTAAAAAAAGGAAGCAAATTAATTCAAGAAAATTAGACCATTTCAATTACAACAACTAAAGTACAATTTTGCTCAAAATAAGAATCAAGTGTCTGTGAAAAGGTAGCATGGCATTGTTCTTCGGGCGAGGTCATAAGTAAGTGCACATGGCTGCACACTATGATGGTGTTGTGGTACCAAAAGGATCTTATCTTACCGAGTGCAGAACCCACCAATCGATTCATGTGAAATATATGTTCCACTTGCCCGCAGCTTGTCCTACTGTTCCATTCTCGGTGGCCATTGACTGCAATGGAAATTAGAATCCCACTTCTGGGTTCTTCGTAATGCTTCACGCACTTGATGGGTCAATCCTGAGTGTGATTTGTTTGGGTTTTCGTTTTTTTTATTTTTATGAAGGGATAATTTGAATCCCTGATAGGTTCATTCCCCACATCTTTTCCTATATTTTTTGTATTTCTGGTGCGGAAATCATTCAACAATTTCATACAACATTTTGGCATTTCTCGTGAAATTTATACCTAAATGTTAATTGCCATAGCAGAAATCATTCAATTATGATTCACACTTCTTCTTTCCTTGCATTTTTTTTTCAAATAAAAACACATAATATATAATGGGATTTTAAACTCTGATACATCATTATTAAACCAATATTTTAGGTTTACAAATATGAATACCATATCAGTATTTTAAATGTAGAAAAATATATATGATGAGAGTTTTAAATCCTTAACCTTTGATAAATACATTTGTGAGATTTTGAATTTCAACATTTGATAAGCGAATTTGATACATAGGTTTGATATATTACCATCAGATCAATTTTTAGGCATAAAAATCGGTGCAGTTCAATGCATATATTTCTTATAAGTGTCTAAAAATAATAATACTTTTTTTCTAAAAGAAAATAATTTATAATTACTTGCAAATGCGATTACATCAATTTCCCCTCATATCAAGAAGAGCAGAGGGTCACTCCTCTTTTCAAAATTGATAGATCTGAAATAATTGATACAATTGATCAACCAAATGGCCACACTATTGCTTTTCCTAAACACACATTAAATATAGAAAGCATCAAAATTATGCAGGATTGAGAACATGGTCTTTGATTGCATTCCAAGCAAATATACTATTATGTAGAAATATGTATGTTATAATTAATATCTGTGCCAAATTGAATTTGGATTATTTGTCTAATTCCTTCCGTATAAGATGTTTTGACATTGCAAGAATACTTTTTGACATAAAATATAAGGTAGACAACCTTTTGACCTTTTAAATATCATGTAACGTGATGATCCGAATTGAATTTGATGTGGTTAAAGGGTCTCTTACGAGGTACTGTTACTTTGACTGATGAAAGCTGATGGGATGCTCCTTGTACTTATTTTCTTTCTCCGTTTGAACGTACACTAACTTCCGAGAAATTGATTTTGTTTGATGCTATTAATATAAACCCAACCAAAAATTAGGAAATAAGTATTAGAAAATAACACTCAAGATTGAGGAATGAGTATTAAAAATTAATATTTACAACATACGAATAAAAAAATAATAATGATGTTTCATGGATATTGTTTATTTCTTTTAAGAGCCGGTATGCAAATTTATGTTAAATTGACCTATTGCTGTAGCAATATCTTCAACAACAACAACAAAAAAAAAAAAAACCTTTGCTACAAGTAATCTTAACTTTCCTATCGTTTCCCTCTTTTTTTATTTCTTTGTTTAACTTTTACAATTTTGTTCAACAAAAATAGAGAATATATATGTCTTAGTTTTTTATAATCATATTCAATCCCATATCGATTGAGAAGTAAGAGATTCAATGTATTATAATGCATTATAAGTATTATAATCATAGCAAAATCGTATAACACCTATCCAAAATTAATAATTTTCAATATTACATTACGCTCGAATCAATAAAGATAAATTATTACTCACCGAATAATTCATTTGGGGTAAAACAATATCAGGATATACACTCGTAAGTCCTGCTACGAACCATTCAACATCGTGATCAAGCAAAAGTGTCAAATATGTCTGCAGCAAAAGATCACAGAAAGCCTCCCAATCTGTGGCGTAAGAACAACACTTCAGCATCCTTTTTCTGTTGGTTTTATGTGTTTGGTGTTACCCGAGGATAGAAAGAAAAGGCGACGGTGAAAGGGGTGTGGAAGATGTCGATGTCCTAATAGAGATAGCATGCATCATGTACTCTTTGTTGCAAGCATCACACATGGCAAATTGTGGTCCAAAACTCCAAACAGACGGAATGCAAAGCTATTTTAGTGTGACTTATTAGAATCAAACATTGAGGAAAGATTCGTCTATAATGCATGTGATAAATTAATCCATAAAATAATGTAAAAAAACATTAAAGGGATAGTCTCATCATGTCAGCAAAACTTAATATTTTTCCTGAATCGCAACTAAAGGGATCGAGATTTGATTTTTCTTTCTTTTTTGCCTATTTCATTCACATCGAAAGTTAACTTAGGGGTCGAGCACTCCACCCGGCATCGATCTTAGTCCAAATCTATATCACATCGGATAAATAAAAAATCTATGGCGTCTCCCAGCATAAGTTGGATTCGAATCCAGTCAAACTGGCTAATGCTCCAAGCCTACAATCAACGTCCTTCGCCCCACAACTTTGATGTATTGGAAGCATCGACTATCTATACTCACGCGCCCATATATAATTTTATTATATTGGAAGAAATGTGAATGTGATCTGACTTCAATGTTAGCTTGTTTTCATTAACAAGCCAACATTGAAGTCACTTTCGTAAAAGAAAGAGCAAAATGTCACATCTCGTTTTTTTTTTATTTAATACATAGATCCTCTTCCTTGTATATAGCCAACCAAGACAGCGGTCTTCATTGAACTGTTTGAGACAACTCGGAGAACTTGGCCCATGAAGCCCATTTTTGGCTTGGCTACTTCCAGCCCAAGCCCAACTGCCCTTTTCCCAAGTTCTTCCTCTCTTTGTTTTTTTATTTTTTTTTCGTTTCATTTTCCTCTCTTCGTAGTTCGGAAGTTGCTTATTAGTAGGTTTCTAAAAATGAGAAAAATTTATTTCTTAAGAAAAAATAAGATAGGATTTTGAACTGTCGATCAAACCAAAATGAGTCAGATATGCCATCTGAGATTTTGAATGCTCAGCCCACTGAATACGAGTTAGGTATGTCATTGTACTATTAATATTTTTATAAAATGATTTATTCAATAATATTTTAAAAAAATATAGCATATTTGTTTAATGATAGTGCATCCAATAAAGTATTTCATGCTTACTTAATAACAGTGTATCTAATTTACTTATCTTACATATTTCATCGTTCGAAAGGCAATCTGCCCTAAAAAGAGGGTAAAGAGGCGATCGATTCGAATTTAAACATGAGCCAATATCCTGATCGAGTTCTCCATTAGGATACTCTCTAAAATGTTTCGAATAGCTTGCAGTGAGATGGTGCGAACAAACAGGATGAAGTTTGTAGCCACCGCGAGGCGTAGAGGCACTGGTTTGTGTGGTGGGGACGCTACATGAGCCCGTGGTCCTCAGCCAAGTCTAGATCCGCCGGAGTCCGACGTCGCATGCGCCGAAGGAGAGGGTCCCACCGGCCTTCGACCCGTGATTTGGGGGGTGTGAGATGGAAACCAGCAGCCAAAAGAAGGTTGAGCGCGTGAAGCAACAGCAGGAGGAGGTGGTCGCAATCAATGAGCGGCGGTGCTGCGCTGGGTCCCTCCATGCTGTGTCACCGCCGCGGAGCAGGTGAGTGCGGTTCACCCACCTCCGCCGCCTCCGCCGCACCCCCCCACCCTTTGGTGTAGCTCGTGTTACGCGGCCGAAGCAGTCGCGCACGCGTTGAAGTGCTCCCAAGCGGTAATCGACGATGTGGGAGCAGGAGAAAAGGCAAGCAGACCAGCAGATCTGCACAAGCTATTCGTATCTATGAAGAGGAAGGACAGGCCCTGCAGCCTGATTCCGAGGCAAAACCAGCACCATCACTATCACTACTTCCTACGTCTCAGAAGAACTCGTGGAACAGCAATATAGTCTCGCTTATACCCAACAACTCGACCGAGCTCGAAACGAAAAGAGCGGCTATTATTTACATGATGTGCATCTTCCTTATTTCTTTACGTACGTCGACGCCTAACACGAGTAATGCGTGCTGCGCGATGCTCGCTTCCACTTGTCTATGATTCCGGCCGCCTTCCTGCGCGCCCGCGACGTGCCGTTCTGAGCCAGTCGAGAGATGCTTCCGTGCTTCTCCTCCTCCTCCCCGACCTCCCTCAGCTTGGTCCTGTCATGCATGCAGATCGCGAAGAGAACGACGGCCGCGTTCTCCTTGTTCCGCGCGCACGGGCTGTCCCTCACGATCCCGAGCAAGCGTGGCACGCCGCCGGCCCTCGCGATCTCCTCCACCGCGTCTTGGTCGCTCGACAGCAGCGCGAGGATCGCCAGCGACTCGTCCACGAGCGAGTGGTGACCGATGGCCTTCAAGACCACGCCCACCGCCCCACCCCTCACCGCCCTCGCCCTGTTCTCGTGAACCATGCACAGGTTGAAAATGGCGGATCCTGCGTCCTTCTTGGCGCTCGGGCTGCCTTGTTCCAGCAGCTCCACCAGCGGCTTCATCGCCCCCGACTCGCCTATCTTGAGCTTGTTGCAGTCGAGGGCAGATAAGCTGAAGAGCGCTGCGGCGGCGTTGCTGCGGGTCTCCATCGTCCCCGTCTGCAGCGCATCGATGAGCAAAGGGATGGCTCGGGGGTTGTCTCCCACGGTCTTCTTATTGCTGTCGTGGATCGAGAGGTTGAGGATCGTCGTCACGGTATCCTCTTGCACCTCCGGATCGCACCTCAATCCAGGAGCAGACAGAACCGACAGCAGCTGCGGGATCGTGTCGGGATTCGCCCCGACGAGTGCGCGAAACGACCGGTTACGCTTGGTGAGCAGGCGGAGCTCCCTGACCGCTTGCTTCTGTTGCGGGACGGAGGAAGAAGAGGACATCTTGTCGAAGATCCTCCTGAGCGCGTTCCGCTCCTTTCCTGTGATCAACCCTTCCTCTTGCTCCTGGTCCGGTGGAGGGAGGGTGACGCCGTGCTCGATGCACCACTGGGAGATCATGCTGCGGACGAGGTGATTGGGGGTGAGGGTGGTGTCGGAGAGGACCCGCTGAGTCTGCGGGCATGTTCGGTTCCCAGAACTCAGCCATTCCTCGATGAAAGCCCTGTCGTAGGTCTGCAACAAGACACAAACACGACTGAGCACTTCTACCCGTGGGTGTGCCAAACCAGTCTCATCACACGAAACCCAACAAAATTCAACTGATAATACAACATCTGGGCGGCAAAAATCGAGGAGCGTTCAGTGAATTGCTAAGCTCCGGTGCTTCATCCAAAATTAACAGACAAAAAAGGAAGCAAAAGACAAGAAAAATCCTTGCTTTGGGTGCAAGTTAATACAGGGTAGGCAGCAGAGGAGCGAAGGTGAAAACATTTTTCAGAGTCTTGACATCGAAGTCAAGGTAGTGGTAGTAGGTGGTGTCGTCTATTTTCCTTCACTTCAATCCAAGAATCCAACTGAAACAGCACACAATCAAAATCCAACCTTCCATTCTTCAACATCTTAAAGAAATATTGGTCTGGTTAGCACAAGATATATGGACAAAGTGGTCAAGTAGGAGGCCACGACAGGTAAATCCGACCATAAGAGGAATAGTTCCCTACGGAGTTAGCCGACAATACGGAAGAGGAGCAACGAGGATGAACATTGGACTGAATGAGGAGAAAACAAGGTTTTAGATCGTCTCTCAAAAAATATATTTGATATTGCAGCACAAATCAATTCCCCCCCCAAACTCCTGCAAGAAATATAAATCAGCAACATGGAACTCGAAGTCGAGCAAAAACAGAGCCAAGCACAAGGGGAAATTTTGAATTTTGATGGAAAATCATCAAAGCCTAAACTTTTTAGGACAAGAAACTCATGGAAGAACAGAAGAAACACATTTCTGCATCAAACTCCTCTAAGAAGCATAAATCAGCAAACATGGAACCCGAAGACGAACAAAAACAGAGCGAGGCGGATGGGGGAAATTGAATTTTCAAGAGAAATCATCAAAAGCCTAATCTTTTTAGAACAAGAATTCATGCGATAACAGCATTTCTGCATCAGAAACGAATTCGATACAGTCAGAACGCAGCGAACCCAACGATTCAGGGGTAAACCCGAATTCCAAAGATGTCGAACCTGTCCGGAGGCGACGACGACGGGATCCCTCATCAGCTCCGCAGAGATGGGGCACAAGAAGTGCTCCGGGACGACCACCGCCTCGATTTCGCTCTCCCCTTTCCGCTGGCTCGCCAGGGCCTCATTCGAATTCCCGCTCCCGCGGAAGCGGAGGTCCTTGAGCGCCGCGAGCGCCCTCGCCGCCCCCTCGAACGTGTCGATCCTGCTGTCGTCCTCTTCCGCGATCGCCCTCACCAGCCGCCGCAGCTCCTTCTTCAACTCCCCAACCCTTGCCGCCGCCAACCCCGACTCCGCCGGCCCGGACTTCGCCATCGGCGCCACCGCTAGAAGATCTCGATGGCGCAAAGAAGATGACGCGATCGAAGCTATCAGGGAAGGTACCTTCTCACTTCGTCGGCTTCCTCGTCGCCCTCCGCTTCGATCATCTCTTTTTAGAGTACGAGCGAGAGAGAGGGGGGTAAGAGGAAGGAAGTGAAACCGAAGGCCGAAGCAAACGAAACCACTACCCCCCACGCCATAAAATTCAATAAGTCAGTCTAAAACAAGGAAGAAATAAACTTATTTATGTTCTTTGAACTTAAGCGTTCGGTTGCTCCGCCGGAGTAGGATAAGTTGATCGCATCTCGCTGGGACGTATGGAACGATAGGCCTGCGTTGGGACGGTCGCAATGATTTGTTTGATGTACTTCATCGGTATATTTGTCATTTTAAAATTCGAAATGTTCAGGTCATGAATTAAAAAAAAGATTATTTTTCTAAAAAATACATATATTTTTTTATATTTTCAAATCGATACTCGTTTTTCCTCAAAACAATATTTTTATTCAAAAATACTCAAATTAACCTCAAATTTTTTTTTTCATTTGGTATAGCATTCTAATATGATACACTCACTATTTTGGGCATACTACAGTATTTTAATCATCACAATAAAAATATTTTAAAATATTATAAATGATCTAAATAGATTAATAATCTAATTCAAATTAACTATACGTCTAAAAGCATAGCATTGTTATGGTCTTAGTAATAACCATGAAAGAAACATGATATAGTGTCACTTATAATATTTTCAATAATATTTATGATATTTTTAGTATATCAATGAACACTATAAATGCTACTGAGAAACACTATAAACAAGTCGAATAACAATATTCTAATAGTTAAAAAAATGATACAAAAATGAATAAAAAAATTAAGGCTATTTAAGATATTTTTGGAAAAATAAAAGAGGAGTAAATACCATTTGAAAAATATTCAAAATATAATATTCTATAGAAAAATCATCCAAATAAAAATTAGCTCTTAAAAAATTTTCTATTCAAGTATTTATTAATTTTTTATGTGGCATTATTCATGAACTTTGAATTTTACTATAATAATGATGATGGTGGTGGGACGAATATTATCACCGATATATTTTTGCATACTGGCGATGTGTCATCGATCAAAATTAGGATTTTTGGTGTGAGCAATAAAAAATGAACATAAACTATGAGTGAAAGACAAGATTCAACGCCAGCAGCTTGCTATGAATAGAAAGTCTTTATCAGCTAATATCATCAAGAACTTATCAAATAAGGTTTTCAATCCTCCATCTTTGACAATGAGAATAAAAATGATTACATGTAATATTTTTTGAAGGTGATTATTTCTTGAGATCGGTAGTTCGAATTGGTGTGTCCATTAATTCATGATTGGTGTTCTCTGGCCTTGAATTTTTATTGCTTTGATTCGAACTCGACCTCATTTGGTATAAGGAAAACATAATTTTTGAGTTAGAAGAAAAAAATACGATAGTTTCGTATTATGCTGATCGAACCTTATAAAGTGGGTTTTATTACTATGTCATCTCATATTCATTGAGACGATATAGTGAAATATTAATAAACGAATGCAAAGGCAAATAACCATTATTCGGACAATAGATTGAATAAGAAAAATATGAAGGCAAACTAAAAATTTATTAGGCATCAAACAATACTTGCATGCTTAAACCAGAAAAGATTACAAACAAAAAAGAACATAAACACACGTACTGATTAAATAATATGTATGAACTATTAATATGTTTTATCACCCATTGGGTATTCTCTCGAATCTTAAATAATATTTTTTTATGTAATTTCATTCGGATCGATCAATGTATATTAAATTGTTCAACTAGTTGTAGTTATGCATCCGCAAGTAAAAAACAATTGCCACCAACATCATATATAAATAGGGCCTTCACGAATCGCAATGATGATAACATGAAAAAGCATAGAGATAGGTGAATCATTATGTACCATCTTATCCATTCGAATGGTGGAGATGCTCCATTAGAGATCTCAAGCTCTGTTGTGGTCCGCTGCAACCATATCATTCCTCTGACCACATGATGTGTCTCAAGCTGGCTCATCATATCAGGTGGCAAGGAGGCGCCATGTCACTGTGGAGGTGTCCACAGTCTCGGTGGGGGGAGTCAAAGCCAAGATGGGATGGGGGCACCCAAATGGGCACCGTTAAATTGGTCTCCTCGTGGCGTGGCACTGTGTGTGACACGTCCACCAAACACTTCTCAGTGGCATGTCATTCGGGAGGTGGCACTGCCAATCATTCAATCCACTTTGGCCGTCTTCCATCCATTTGGATCTTCTTTTCGCTGTTCTTGTTTCCTCTTATGCCTTCTATATGCATCGTCTTTGGCATGGCGGTGCTTTATATAAATATCTTCTATATATAAATATCTTATTTAGGATATTGGAGGAAAAAAAAAGAGACAGAGAAAATTAAAAATAGAAGTATCATCTGAAGAAAAAAAAACTTTTTTTTTCAATGAAAATCATTATCTGAGTATCGCAATCGAAAGAAAACCTCAAAACTGGTCTCACTTAAATCTACCTGACTTTGATGTTGGAACAAAGCTTTAATCATTAATGGCCTTCCTTTATTAAACTTTACAAGTAAGGAGAGAATGAAAAATCATGGATTTTTTTTTTCTACACAAATAAATAATGCATTAGACAAGAAAAGAAAAATGGAACGTCAACTCATCCACCAGTTAAGTTTGCAGGGTGATACCTTTTGCTTTATTTTTGTTTACTCTTGGGAGTGACATGTAATCATCATTCTCCGAATAGAGTTTCAACTGAATGCTTCCTTTCTTCCCATGAAATGTGGGGATGGGGAAGGCCATGTGGAATGAACCTCGAAGTCACATGAAATCTTCAAGTCCACCATAAATTCCGGGTGAGCGAATGATAGCTAAAGACCACCGTTTGCCTCCTTTTCGTCCAATCTTCCGCTTGAAAGTGGAGAAGACCAAATGGGAAAGAGCACATTGTCATCTTCTTCCTCTATCTTCGCAAGCAACTGCCTTTGTCTTGCGTTAGGATGCAGGAGGTCAACCTTAACGGGATTAATCGATTGCATGTAAATACAATGCTAGGTTTAATGTTTCTAATGGTATTTGAAGAGAGGGGAGGTGGTCTCATGAACTTGATATTTTTGGCTCATCTGGATGCGAATGGTGATGTTGTACTTTTCTTAATTAATTATACAATTTTTTTGGAAGAAAAAATTTTGTTGATACATGATGATGCATACTTTTGAAAAAACAAAAAAATCTTCTGCCAGTTAATTGTATATTTTCTATTTTTCAAAAAAGAATTTTTTTTAACAAAAAAATATGAATATATATCCCTCAGAACTAAATAAACTTTCTATTTATTCCTCTAAATATAAGCTTATCATACACACATTTGTAAAACCCAAGAGCATGCATATATTATATCACCTCAACTTTAGTTGAAACTCTAACTGAAAGCAATATACATACATACATATATACATATGTATATATGTATGTATCTTATCTGATATTTTGAAACCTCAATTTTATTTTGAGAAGTGATTTTAACACACCATTATCACCAAAACAATATCTTGATGGTGTATATAAATTATCAGATAATCAATCAAATTCTCAACCTTTGATTAATGAGTATATATATCATCATCTGATCAATGCTTTAGTAGTAAAAAAAAAAAAAATCCTAACCTTCCTATCGTGATATGAGTTGGATTTTTTATTTTCAATTTTAAAACTAGAGTAATAATTTTTAGAAACTGCTTAAATTATATATTCCCATAGGAAGTAGACTGCTATATTTGCCTTCTTCTAAACCACCCTATGTTGTAAAGAAAAATAATGTTCTTGATTACAACACAAAATACAAATTGAGTTGTTCATAATTCCCGTCCCACACTGCTATCCTATCTTGACATTATATTCCAAGGGTTTGGTGAGCCTACCTGCTTTCTAGATTCATATAGAATCTTCAAGTAATTCACCACAAGCAGGTGGATATCAAGTAATGGTGACAATAGGCAGTAATAGACAGAAGGCAGTAATAGACAGAGATAGGACCCCATATGCTAGGCTTTAATGATTCCTATGGGACACCATTAAAAGAGCATGCTTATCTCAATACTTGTCAATAGCTCAGGGGTTCCTTTTTTTTTTTTTTTTTTTTTTTTTTTTTTCTCTCACTCTAATTCTCTCTCATCATTCCTGAAGAGACATCATTTTCCACGCATGGTCAGCTACCTCAGACTATGGTCTCCAAATGGACCCCACCTCAGACTATGGTCTCCGAATGGAACCCACACCACACCCAAACCCCACCGCACCCCACACCCAACCCAAACCCCCCGACACCTTGTCAATGTGCCACACAAGCACACACAAGAGAGAGTGATGAGATGGAAACTGTGATGATGCATAAGCCACAACCAGACCAATCACAGTTGTCGGCAGACTCTAACTGTGCCAATTATGCAACACTGAGTTTGGCCCTAACTTTGGCGCTTTGCTGCAGCTGCAGTCACAGCTTGTCTGTGTTTTCTTTCTCTTCTTTTCTGTGTGTCTTCATCTTGTGATGAGCATGTCAGTTCTACCATATCCAATTATGCAGCATTGTTTAATCCTACTATATTCTCACAGAAGAGAAGACATTCTTCTGATGCATGCCTTCCTCCCCTTCTGGTACAATGATGGTCGCCTGTGAGCAGAAAGGATTTCCTAGAAAACAATCTTTGGTGAACACTCCAGCTGTCATATATGGATGTGCTTGATGTGAACCTGAATTGTCTTTCTGCCAGGCCACATCCATCCTCATGCATGAGGAATATCACCAACCTCCATCTTCTTTATTTTTTTTCTAAAAAATATGATACAAGCATAATTATCAACCTTACCTGCTAAGTTGTCTGTTATCTTTAAAATTTGTCAGGATTCATGCATTCAACTCATCGTCAGCAGATCCAATATATCATAATTGGACTTATATTTTAAATATAAAAATTCATCGAATAAAATTTTGAACCATGAATCTTTAATAAATGGATTAAGTACACCCCAATCAGACCTAATATTCTAGTTGTAAGCTCCACAATTTTTTTTTATTTTTCTATATAATTTGCAGTTTCTAGCAATATTTTTGCACAAGATGAGTTGAATCATTAAGTGTTTTCAGTCATTTGTGTTTTGTATGATCTTCTTTCTGATTGACTTTTTGATTGGCTCCCAATTCTGTAAGTTACTTCTTATGCAGCTTGAATTGTAAGGAACAAAAGGAAACACTGAATGCAATCCATGCAATAACTACATCAATCATGTAGGTATTGTAGATTATCGTTCATATCTGAAATGGTTCTTTAGGCCTCTCTTTCATATAAACATTTGAGCGTTCGGATTGTGGATTGTCAAATACTTTACTAGCTAGAGTTTGTTTCTATCCATTTTCTTTTATTTTTATGATCGCCTTGATGTTGATTCAATAAAATCTAGTTCAAAAAACCAAGGTTGGTTCATATCAAAACATGTTGACCCTGGAAACCTTTTTTCCGTATATTTTTTTCCTATTTAAGAGAACAAGATAAGCAGATAAAGGGAGAACACAGACAAGCAGTTCTCATGAATGCCATGAGGTCATGCTTCTCTTCCTGTTCCATGTGGCAGCATCCTTTCTCCTGCTTCTGTCGTCCTGTAGTACAACTCATAGGACTTAATCGGTACTACCTCCCAGGGAACAGGTCAAGTGACTTGCTCAATGTGCCTCTTCTTCTAGGGCACGTCCTTATCCTCCCCCAGTGGATGACGTGGTGTTAGGACCAATCACGGCCACCTCTTTCTCGTCGATAAAGTGGGATTCAGCTGATCCCTTAATCCCTCGTTGGGCATCAAACACTCTTTTTTTTTTTTTTTTGTCAAGAACAAAGAAAAGATTCTATAAATAAAAGCTAAATGGGTTCCATATAACTTTCCTGGTGGACACCACAACGAACCAAAAACACCCCAAGAGGTAACTCTCGTAGCCAACTACAAAATTCATCCTCAGTCCTTGCATGATTCGCACTAATTATCCTCAGACAAGACATGCATAATCTCACAATCCAAAGACATTAAAGTACAAACTTAGAAGGAACCTAACATGTAGGCATCTGAAACGTCATATAATTATCAATCTAATATTTACTCATATGTCATGTCAACACAACACATCGGCCATGTAACCTATGTGATCGGCACGTGACACCGACTGTAATGCTGTGCGAACAGTGCTCAACAATCTTACAATCCTGCATGACTGCTCCCGCAGATTAATTCCTCAATATCAACGATACCTATGCTCCCCTGAAACACCTCAGAGACGTTAATTGGCCTAAAGCTTTTTGATCATCCGAATCCTATCTTATGCTTCAACTCTACTAACTTAAGACTAAAAGAGGCCTTTATCGAACACACCGCTAATGAATCCATTTGTCTTCCAAAATAGATCTGAACTTGAACCGAAGCTGGCTCGGGACATGTTCGAGAATCAAAAACTGTTTTAATAGTGATTTTGCGTCAATCACTCTTTAATCAGGTTAAGACTGGATGATCATTGTCGATTGCATGCGCTCGTTCGCGCCTACTTTTGGTCTAACTCCAGCTGGACCTTGCGAACCACTGCCCGCCACCGAAAAAGAACTACGGTGGTCATTGACAGAGGTCAGAATTAGGAAAAGTGGGATTGACGTTTTTCTTTGCACTCTTCTAAGATCTGGCTTCACTTGCATTATTTGGATGTGGGAAACTTGACCTTTAGTCAGCCTGTAGCATCTGTTCTGTCACTGTGGATTATGACATCCCACTGACCACGCTCACTAAGCATATCCAAATGCATCAGGTATCTATTCATCTTAGAATGTGGACCTCATGTCTGATATCCGAGCCCAGACAACAAATCAATCTCTAGCAAGAAAAGATGATGCAATTAAAGCGAAATTTATTGCGTCCATGACTATGAGAAAGTAGGAAATTAATAACTCCCCCTTATGGCCCAAAGGGTATCATCACTGTGTTTCAATCGATTACTGACAGCAATCCAACCTATTCATTAATGAGTCCCTGCTAACACTAAGGAGGAATTTAAGAGTCTGGGAAACCTAAGGCTATTAATGTTAGCTTCTTTCTACTCTGCATTTTCCCCCAGAATTACTTTTTCTTTTGCCTTCTATTCATTATTTCTTGTCTCACTCAAACTTTCTCTTGGACATTCAACAAAGACGCTATCACTGTTTTGATGTTTCATATTTTTCCAATATCACCATCAAAGTTATTCTAATTCTGAAGAAAACCTTATTCAGCCATTCTCCTAATTGAATCACTACATTGCATGATTTTATCAAACTGGAAGTAAATAGGGAAGGTACTATCAAGATCTATTAACAACTCTTAAACCTAAATTAGGAATGTTTTCTTCGTGAAAGTTTGCTTACTAAAATAGAGTTCACTAAAGCCAATGTTTATTTGAGTAAATCTTACCTGTTTCCACGTGTAGCTAGCCATATGATTAACTTCCGCAAAGTACTACAGTGAGTTATATTGCAAGTAACACAATTCCATAGCACTTAGGTTCGTATCTCTCTGATGACCAAGGGGCCACATAACCAAGCAATTTATCTGGTAAGGAAAAACATACAGAACAATCAACTATTTGTATCTGTATTTAACTCAATGGTAGTCCGACATGTATCTACCAACACCGTGGACATAGCAACAAGTGTTAACTTGAGAGGGATATATAAAAAAATCAGATGAACATAGATGAAATTTTACCAAATTAAATGTTGACAGCCTCAAATGCTGATCTATTATGGGCTCAATAAGTTCATCTTACATGAATTAAGAGTCAAAATTTATGAAGCAATCATCCTCAAGATAATTCCTGGATTTGGCATAAAAAAAACCCAAAAGTAGAAACATTAATTGGTCCAGGATGAGCATACCTAATAATGCACCGGCTAGAACTCATTCTAGTAACTGCTCCCAAAGCCATCAGCTGACTTCACAATCTCCTCCAACCATAAGCTCTCTGTGAAATATGTACTTGGTGCATGCTTAAGCAAATCCATACAATAGCAGTAATGCTAACCCACACAGTAACATTTTGAAGTAAACCAAAGAGGAAGACCATTCTGCAGAAGGGCAAAAGAATTAACAAGTCTTTTGTAATTTGTAAGTTAATTGAGATACTGTCTTGTGCAGTTCATACAGGAAGGGCAAAAGAAGTAATGAATTAAACAAAGAGGCAGCTTAAACTGAAATACTGTCTAGGGTAGGCTGCTTAAGACAAACCTGATTGAAGAAACTATCAATTTTTTACACACAGAAAACCAAAGCAAATCCAGGTACGTCAAAAATGTTGAAATCAGCCACAATAACCATAAAAATTTCACAATTCTATATCACAATGCTTCACAAGAGAATCAACATCGCTCTCTTAGTAGAAGTACGTTCACCCTCGTAAACACTGCATTCAATGCTTACAGTTGTCCAATATCAGGAAAAAAAAAACTACCATAGAGTATGAATGATTTGTCGGTTAACTGCAGAACAAGGGAATTCAAAGAGGCAAGGCTAAGCATGTATAAGCATTAACTGAATTCAACAGGAAACAGAGAATGCAACAAGGAAGGCAATTCAGCAAGCAGCCAAAAGACATCCGCAACCCCAGTCTTCATTGATTAATCGAATTTTGACCAATAACCAAATCTTGCAGCCATTAAGTAAATGGAGACCATCATCAGTAGCAGCACACTGCTGTGAGGCCTAAAATCTTTTGCACGCTGAATTT
This sequence comes from Musa beccarii, assembly GCA_024322285.1. Taxonomy (NCBI): domain Eukaryota; kingdom Viridiplantae; phylum Streptophyta; class Magnoliopsida; order Zingiberales; family Musaceae; genus Musa; species Musa beccarii. The sequence goes on from CM044401.1 coordinate 14,829,185, forward strand.
ATACTCCAAAGGAAAATGTAAAATCAACAGCAGAAAACTAATCTAAAGAAATACGAATTTATACCACCATTTTAAAACCTTATCAAACAAGTTCTATGACTTGACCTAAAACTAATCTGGTATTAGTTAAACAAGTTGAGAAACCCAACCCATCTTATTTTAACACAACTTGTGTATTGATCCTTGTTGATTAGGGGTAATATAGCACAACTAAACATGAAAGGAACTGTACAGCAAAGATAAAAGGCAAACATGATATCTTTAACCATGAGGATACAGAGAAGGATACAGACGTGGAGAACACTCATGATGCCTCAGTAAATACTGCACAGGTATGTAAGGGAAAAATCTCAATACCATATATGACAAGGTAAAACAGGTACTGACATCATAAAATAGATATGAGACTAGAATTTTCGTCATCAAAAAGTGATTGACCTATTTATAATCTTTGCTCCGCCTTCGAGAACGCTGCTCATGATTACATTTGCCATCTTCTCTTGGATTGTAAACCTTGTCTGACGAGTAATAGGTACTGTCTGCAGAAACATTAGAGTAGGTGGTATGATAACCATCATATGAGTCAGAAGGATTGTATCTATCCTCAAAAGTGTCCTGTGTCACCGACTCTGATCTATGTCGGCCAAAAGTTCTGTCTCTTTCTTTACTATTATCTCGTGATATGTAATTGTATTCCCTCCTGGAAGACTTTGATGTTAAAGTTGATTGATTTATGTGATCTCTTGATCTAGAAAAATATCCAGAATTCATATTGTCATATTTACTGCTGAGTGGAACTGCAGCACCATGCTCCTTTTCATGTGCAATTCGGTCACGTGATGAAGCAGAACTTTTGTGAGAGGAAGAGCTGCTAGAACCATAATTCTTCCATCTTTCATGCATAGATTTATCTTGATCTTCCCAATGCTCATGTTGTTCATACTTCAGTTTTGAGTGAGACTTCAGAAAATTTTTATTCAGATTTGATCTATGACTTTGAATAGCATCACCATCTAGTGATTCTTTATGATGAGTATTTCTTCTTGCATCTGGATCATCCAAGTCACTGCTTTGCAACTTACAAAGATCTGAAATTGCATAATTCTGGTAATCGTGGTTGACTGGGATAATTGCTGCATCAGCAGAGAGTTTTACATTGCATCCGATACCTCCTGCTTGTTTGATTTCCTCCATGTGCTCCTCAATGATGTCCCTTATTACCTTCAGCAACATAAAATCAGAATATGCTAGCACTTAAATAGAAGTCTAAAATGACAAAAAGAAGCAAATATACAAAGATTAAAAAACTCAATGCATCAATTAACTTGCATGCACAGGTGAATACACATTTCACATGTACATCAGCAAACATCAATATGACTAAGGAAAGCAACAAAGTGGGCCTTTAACCATTCCAGTAAGAATGCTCTGAGACAAGAAAGTGAACACGAGATAGACAATCCAGAGATAAAAAGCATGTTGCACAACATAATATAAACAATTAAGTTTTAAACATGTTCTGAACATGATAACACAGCAGATCAAAACTAGCAATTCGGGTTAGTTGACGTAGTCATAATACTTGTTACTTATACCAAAGCAGCTATATTTGTCTTCATATTAAGAAAATGACTATTTATGGATCTGGATGCATGATTAAGAACTCAATGAAATTTGTATTTACAAGTTCAAAAAAAATCAGGATGTTGGATGTCACAATATAAGTAGTTGTCTTCACACATTCTTCATTTTAGAATGAGACAACACAAATGATTGTAATTCATTTTAAGGATGTTACCAAATTTATTAATGCATACCTCTGTTGGATTTCGCTTCACCTTCTTGCCACGATATGACATTCTTCTCCTTTTGTAATCTCTTTCCTCAGCTAGTAGCTCTTCTCTTGTCTTGGCTTTCCCAAGATCCTAAACAAAAAAATGAAGGGAAAAAAAAGGGTCTCAAATAACCTACTCATCATCAGGTGATCAGTTATGTATACCTAAAAGGTTGAGACTGTTAAGAATACAAGTACAGGAATTATCACATACACTAAACAATATTCCTCAGGTGCAAAAGTACTAACATAACGTATGTAAACTCACATTCATATATAATCATTCATCTTTTAATATTGCAAAATAAGTTATGAATATCACACTTCAAAAATTAGTTATTTTTACACTTCATACTCTATGCTTAAAACTTGCCAAATAGATAATGTTTTCTTCTCCTCAGAATGCACAGGAAAATTACAGAAAATAATATAAAATTTTAAGGCATACAAAATGTATATATTGTGGTATGTATTGTGTTTTTTAGTTAAACATATGCTGAGTCCACAGATTATCAAGAGTTAATGTTAACTTTTCCCATCTCCATGCATGCAAAATTCCATCTGCAGATTTGACAAGATACTTCTGATGCCCATCACCGCAAAGCTTCTATTATGTCATAGCTTTACTCAATTCTCTAAACATGTGGATCACATCTACAAGGACAATAGTGTCCTGCCTATGGAGACTGTTATGAATTACACATTAAAAAAAAAGAAATGAATATTTGTAGGTACATTTGTATCAATGTACTCATACCAAAGCAGATATAGAGACCAAGCTACACGTGCAACATAATAATATACATGTATCAGACTACAAACATGATAGTTAGAAGCACCTTATTGTGCTTTTTCCTCTGTTCTTTTTTGGCAGTTGTGGCAAGGTGTGATGTAGGCTTTACTTGGCCGAGGCTTGTGTTATTTGTGCCTTGAAGATATGGGGCACATACAGTCATACATAAAAAAACCTCTCATTTCGCCGCTAACTAGCCCAGATGAACCTGATCGGTTAGCTAGATTAGCAAACATACAAAAAAGGGATTGAAATTAATTGACTAGGTTAGTAATATCCAAACCAGTTACCTTGAAGCTGAACCTAACACAGCCTGTAATACAATATTTTGTTATGATCTAATCCTCTCCCAAACCAACACCTGTGAGGGCTCATACAACCACTAAGAAATTCATAACAATGGGTTTTGATATGTTTTAGACCAGGAGAAGAAGGAAGAAACCTGGGTGGTCCAAGGATGGATTTCTTATCCAAATAGTCCTAACGGCCTTCACATAAAGGAAAGAGCACAATGTAACTACCAAAAGGAGAATTCAGCACTTTTTCTGAGAGTCCTGAAATCACCATACAACTACAAATCAAGGGGAAGGAAGACATCAAAATGCTTTGTCAACCTGACTTCCAAGTAGAATAGGATAATACACTGTTGATTATGTTGTGACTTCTGAAGTAATTACCATAGTTAATCTTAGTAGCTATTTTAATGAATCAAAAGAGCCCTTTTTAGAATCTAATTAGTATTCCTAGAGTCCTAATATGGGTATATGACGTAGGAGTGCGGTGTTTGATAGATAGGTAAGGAGATAAACGGATGACAGAGAACGGACTCACCATTAACAAAACACAAAGCTCTAATCAACCAACATGCTGTTTGATATCGATAAGATGAATATTATATGGTCAATGAGAGAGAGGAAGAAGAAAGAAAGAACAAGAGAGAAGACAGGAAAAGGTAAAAGGAACTACCAACAGAAGTCAAATAAAAAATCAGGCCTTTATCACATTTCAACCCAACTCAATTGATTAATCTATCCACTATTTATTCAAAGGATCCAATGGTCTGCATGATTTGGACTATAGAACAAAAATATAAAATAAACCAACTACTATCTCATCCAGAGAATAGACCCCACCCAAACCCTAACAAGACAAATTAACTAGAATACTTGTGGCACTTATGGAGCAAACCATGAACGGATCATTGCACAGTTTGTGGCAGGTGGTCGGTGAACAGCTACACACTCTGTCAGAAGGTAGGCTCTCCTACTCTTCTCTACCCTCTCTGGCTGGGGGCATCAAGCAACATGATGGCCGGGTCATTGAACAAACCACACATGGGTCATTGCACAGTCAGTGGCAGTTGGCAGGTGGACAGTTGCGCACTGTGTAATAAGATAGGCTCTCCTGCTCTTCTCTACCCTCTCTGGCTGGGGGCATCAAACAACATGATCGCCTACTCCTCTTGTTTTTATTTAGTTGACACCATGGTCACCCCTTTCTACACTTGGGACTCCATACTATCCAACGCACACCTTTCTCTTGCTTCTTCAATTACCCTAGATTGCCTAACAAGCCCCCATCAATCGAGCAAAGAAGTAAATAACTAATGACGCTAATCCCCCACACCTATTTCTTCACATACTTGTCCATTTTATCCTAATAACCACTCACCAAGCCCCATAGCACCCCCTCAGTCAAAGAAAGTAGTGAATCGCAAAACAGTTAACATAATTTTAATGAGAAAAAAGTACAAAAAGAAACAAAACATCAACACCAACAAAATCTTAAGTCCCAACTATTTGGGATTGGCTAGATGGATCTTTTGCCTCCATTGAGATCTCTAAAAAACCATATATTTAGTTAAGTTCATAATACTTAAATCTTTATTTATAGTTTCTATTAAGGTTTTTTTTTTAGTCTTCCTCTACCTCTCATCGTACCACTAACATTATTTCTACTTCATAAATAAAAGTTTTTTTTTTCTATCTTTCCTAGTAACTCCACACATTCATCTCAATACATTCATCTTGACAATACAAACTTTTTGTATATGTTATTGCTTGATTGTTCAACACTTAGATCCATAAAACATTGTTGATCTCTAAAGAAAAAGCAATATGACAAAATTATACTTTAGAATATAAAAAAGACAAGATAACAAATAAGGCATTTGTTAAATTCCCGTGCTTCATAGGACAACTTGACAACATAAGCCTACCTTAAAGTGTGATTACATCGAAATATTCATCAAAAAATCATATTACACTTGGCATGACAAAACATATCCATGTGTAAGGTAAAAAGACTCATTATTCTAATATCCAGTAGCTGCTATGTGTCTATAAGGCTATTTTATAACTTGAACAAGTAAAAGTCAAATGCATAATTCACCTGGTTTTGTGCTCGATGCCAAAAGAGCCCATCATGTTCCAGAACAGGCCTATAATTGGGGCGCTTTCCACGTTCTTCAAAACCTCTTGCTAATGCATATGAGTGTTCCAGTATTCTGAAAAAAAAAAAAAAAAAAAAAAAAAAGATATATCATAGTGGAATGCTGTAAAATAAGAGCAATCTTCATGATTCTGGTAACCATTTTTACTTTCTAGACATAGTAATGAAACATCTCATTGAAATGTGTAATGAATAAGGATCAACAGACCTAAAATGCTAACACATCAAAAATATTTGTTCTAGTTGATGCATACATCTATATTAAACGCACTTTTCATTATCTCCAAGTCAGTTACAGCAGGGGGATATTGAAGCTTGTTTGATGGAAGTTGAAATGACTAAAGATGAATCTGTCAGCAGAAGGCAATGATGAATTAAATATTCAATAACTTCCCATAAGACTCATAGGTTACCTCAAGGTGATAGTTAACAGTTTCTGTGCGTATAAACAACTTCCACAACCTTTATCCTCTTGTCGTACTCTCATATTTGTAGTTTCTCTTGTTCTATTCTCATATGGCGTAGAGAGTGTTTCCCATAGACACGAAGATGCCAAGTGTCAAAACAATCTAACAAGAAGAAATTGTGAAATGGGTACACTTCTATATAATATAGATGTGCTTAATATCCCTCTAACTCCTATTCCTCGATACCTTAACATATGTTCTTTGCATCCATCTTCTAGAAACGAAAGCAGCAAAGAATCTTTTCCGACTCTACAATTTTTGGCTCTTATTTTTACTCTAAGGTTTATGTTACAAAATTCCAAAGATAAGTGTTTTCCCTCAAAAACTTCTTTTCTAGTGTTTGTTCAATGGCAAATCTTAAAACAATCTGAACTAATGTTTCCCTAATGTCTCTAAATAATTAATTGTTCATTTTCCTTTTTTGTGTATAAAACAAAAAAATGCAGCACAAGCACATGGATCTCGTCTTTTTACACAATCTCAACTTTAGAGGTTTTCATGACTCAAAACTCTAGTCACCATGTACAGTGCATAAGAGTACTGCCAATATGGCATCTACCAATGATAAATGTATGTCGCTTAACTATGCTAGTAGGAAGGTTGTTTCAATTAGTCCTACCTTAGTCACATTGGTGCCAAACTTACTAACACCAAGGTGCACTCATAAAACTTCTCCACAACCTCCTTCCTGAAAATTTTCAAGATATTTTTCCATATCCTGACTACACAACAAAGTGAAGAGAACAATTTTGTGTCTCCTCTTCCTGCAACCTAATTGACTTATCTTTGTTTTCTATGGTAAATTATTTTTTATTTTCCTTGCAATTAATTCATTCCCAAGCAAGATCCAATACAAAACGTTTTCAGCTTGATCTTTTAACACTGCTCTTTCATTCTTTGGTGCTAGTTTAATTTTTGCTATTTTTATATCTAAGTTTTTCTCCAATAAAAATAAATTCGTTCTCTAAAGGAATTAGGCTATACATTATCAAGATTTTGTAATAATAATAAATACATGTCTTGTCAGTTGCCTATGTTTTATAACTCTAAATGTATAGAACATTTTAAGACCCACAATATGTTACCTTTTTTTTCCAAAGTCCCTTTATTCTTTCTTCTCTTGCCTGATAGAAAATTTTGTCTATTCCATGATCATAAATTTCCACATTTTCAATTTTGTTGAGCAAACATGTAATATTGATCCAACACTTATAAAAAATGAACAGAACTATCACAAAACATTTCTTGAAAATTAAGGGGCAAAAAGGTCGTACGCCTGGCCTCAGGACAAAGGCAAGCATCGGAATGACATGTTAGGTGAAAAGAAACACATAATAGAAGCAAGAATAAATCATACAGCTGAGACTTGGAGTGTGGCTGGGAAAATCGTAGGGCCTTCATCCTTTTCTCCAACAAGGATTTCTCATGCAATGCAGCGACTGCAGCAGCAACCTGAGAAACAAAGACTTGGCCCTTACTAGCATCGTTGGAAGGATTTTCTAGTTTCATGTCTTCATATGATTTGTACTCATCAGACCCACACCTTGTATCATCAACACAAGCATCATTGACAACAATGCTACCATCGTTTTCCATATTTTCTCTGCCTAAACTAGTTAACATCAAGCTTGACCCAGTTTGCACCAGTGACTCCTTGAGCATTCCAGTTGTGAATAACTTAGAATTCATCTCCCCATACAGAATTGACATCTGAGATACCAACCAACTGAAGCTTCTCACCAATCTAGGACACTCAAAATTAAGAGACTTGGGATCAAAAAGCCCCTCGTTGTCCAAAACCAACTTAAGAGAGGAACGAGCTTCTCTTCCAATCACTTTCAAGCATAATTTCAGAAGTAGATATATATGTTCCCGCATGGCAACATCGATCACAATCCCAAATTGAGGTGAATTTGAGATCACCCACCTCTTTAACAACCCACGTTCCTCGACCAAATTCAAGCTCGACATGACACGAAGTACCGTATAAGAGTAAGAAACCGGAAAGTCATTCCACGCCTCCACCTCACATCTCAACGCCCAATACTCGGATGGAAGGACTCGAATCTTACCTTCCCCGAAAACCCAACTTTCTCCATCACGATCGCTCGCAAAGTTGGCGCACTCGGCAGATAAGATTCCGGGTAGCGTGAAGGTCGTGGCCACATCGGGCTCCGGTGTGGTCACGACCGCGGGGCAATCCTTGTAGAAGAAGTCGGAGCCGAGGTCCCCAAGCTGGGAATCGAGAGAAAAGCAGAGGTCGGCGTCGGGGGCAGGGAGAGACTGGACGAAGGAATTCTCCTTCCGGAGCTCGGCCTCGGACTTGAGGGAGCCGGGATAGCGTAGGGCGTCGAGGAAGCCGATGTCAAGGAGAGGGGCGCCGGGAGCGGAGGCGCAGAGGAGGGAGTGGCGGAAGAGAGACTCCGGCGGCATGCGGTGGTTGCGGTCGTAAGGGCATCGGCAGAAGCCATCGCCAGCGGCGTCAGCGGAGGCGGGGGGGAGGGAAAGGAAGTCGGAGACGGACTTGAGGGTGGACTCAGCGAGTGTGGTGAGGTCGGCGAGGAGGGAAATGGCGGTCGGGAGATCGGCGGCAGCGCGAGGGATCGGGATGGGATCTGGGCTAGGGTTAGGGTTTTGAGGAGGAAGAGGAGCGGGATGACGAAGGAATGAGAAGCGAGGAGGATCCATTGGAAAAGGGGCCTTTGAGCACTGCCCTTAAATAGAGAAAATTTTCTCAGTTTCACGTAAACTCACGAAGAATTAACACAATTTTTAATTTATTTTTGTAATATTATAATTTGTTCGCTAATCTTATTTCACTGCACTGATATAACGTTAACAATTCATCTACTTTGAATTCCATACAAACACATCGATAATTGATTTCATCGACCGAATCAATCATAGTCATAACACAGGGATTAAGATTACCCAAATACTTCAAATCAAGAAGAGGTAAAGCTCACATAGCTCACAAATCAAAAATTGTAGGAAGATAATACTTGGAGAAAAATTAGAGATGCACCAAAATGCATAATTTGTTCTAGTATGATTCACATATTTGATACCATATTAAATATCCTTCGAATCATTAAACAAGGATTAATTTTACACTAGTTCTCATCCCCTCGTTGATATTAACATAATATGCCACTTGAATCTTTCTTAAAATAATTGATTTATGTTTAAGATGACCAATTAATATACCGTGACATTTAGGCATTAACATTTTGCGCTTTCAATGCTCAATGATTAAATTAAATCATGCAAATATTTAATGATTATGCTAAAATAAATTATCATTATTTTATTTATCATCGGAATGTATTAGTTTATGAAGGTCCACAAATATGATGTATGAGGAGGGTCAATGTATATAATTTTAATTTTAAATTTATTATTGAGTTCCTATAATAAAGCTAATTACCAATTTGTAATCAATTAAAAGATTATTACATGTGTATAGAGCCATGCTTTCAATATTGCTTACAATAAATAGATAGAAATGAACATGATTCAAGTATACGATTGTTTTTTTACTTTTTTTTTTCCTAAACTGTTGAATGAAGTTTGTTTAGAACACTCAGTCTGAAACAGTGTTTTGTGAGGGTTTAATTTTTTATAAAAAATTAAAAATATTTGAAATTTAGATTCAGATTGAAGAATTTTAAATGTTTAAATGTAAAATAAATTAATTGTAAAAATACTATAAAAACATAATACTATTTGCAACATGAAACAGTTTGTAGCCAAAAAAATGTTTAAGAGTTTCTTGATGGGGAATTTTTCGTGTAATAAAAATTTCTATAACACAAAAAACAATAAACTATTTCATAACAGGAACATGAAAACGCAAACGCTATATGTTTTGCATGACAAAATTCAGTTTTTGACACTGACTATAAATTTGGTTACTAATAATTCAACACTAAATTAAAATTATATTATCAACAAAAAGGAAAAAAACTATTTCTAAAAATAAACAATGGATAATTATAAATTTTGTTTTATAAATAAACAGAGAAATGATTGTATTTTCTGAAGACAATAAATTTATTTTAGAAAACTCAAAACTCCTAAACTTTTCCAAAATAGAAACTAAATTATGAAAAATATTATGAAAAATAAGAGACGTAAATGTTCCAATTTTATAAAATAAAATATTTATGTTTAAAATAGGACGAATGCTAAAAAAAACTTGAAAATTTTATGTATAGTATCTATATTTACAAAAACTTTGATAGAGCGTCTTTTTATATTTATAAATGATCATTTTATTTTTAACTTGAATCGAACCCATCATCTTATATTACTCATGTCGTACTCGCTCACGATTCTTGCATAAGAAATAAGTGAATATGAAGATTATCTTCACCTTTGTGGATTTCATTGGTCTCCCATAAGACCTATTATTTATCGTTATTGCGCAAGGAAGAATGAAGTACAAAAGTCATCAATACCTCCACGTGCCGTGCTAGAATTGCCTCTATGCGTCTTATTTATAATTCTTGATAAAAAATAATAATAAACACAAGGGTCATCACTATCTCTATAAATCTCGCTAGCTTATGTCAAATCTATTATTTCCTCCGCACCTCCTCCTTGTTCTAACGAGAGATACAAATATATGAGAATTATGGGTGATAGATTTAAGAGAAGGAGGTGATCGTCGTGCAGGGAGGAATTATCGATGGATTTGATAAAGATAAAGATAAAGTAATTTTTTTTAAACAAAAGAAGAGGGTCTTTTACATAAATTTTCAAAAGTTGAAGCTTTTTTTTCAAGAATTTATCTTTAAAATACATTATTTTTATCATAATACCATAAAAAATTTATTTCTTCTAGATATTTTTCAAATGAAAAATCACGATGAAAAAGTTAATGTTCACATAATTGAACCAAGTATTAAGATACTCATTGTACGATCAAATATAATCTTAAAACATGATAACTTGGAAAATTTTCAAGTCTCTTCATTCACAATTCCACCAGAAAGCCACGTGGATTACGCATTAAAAAGAATTGACTTTCCCAAATCCCATGCGATGAACTCAGCCTTTTATACGTATCGGCCGCAGCTCAAGTGGGTCAAAATTTACTGTGGTTAATCTTTTCCGATTTTAAATTGTAACGGAAAACAATACTCGCTTCCCCACAGGAGAAGTGGAACACTCCAAGAAAATGGACCGTTGCAATGGAACCTTGGAACTGTACACGATCAGACGGTCCAAATCAAACCCCTCGCTTCATCGGCCACTCTTCCGCCGCTCCCCCGTCACAAGACCTGAATCGAATAAAAAAAAACCCACAAAATTACATTTGCACCCCTCAATTTCAAATCAAATCGGCTCTCCCCCTTCCCCTCTCCTCGCCCACCGCCTCTCAAGGGAATCAGATCTCTCCGCCTTCCTCCCTTCTCTCTCCCTCTCTCCCCCCTTCTTTGATCTCGATGAAGGCGCTCGCAAATTCGAGGGGTGGAAGGGTTCCGTCCTCCGAGACCCTGACCCCTTCTTCGCAGAAGCAGCGCCCTCCTCGGGCCCCAAAGGAGAACGTCGACCCCAACACCACCCCGCCGGAATCCTCTCCTTTCAAGTCTCCCGGAAAGCCGCTCTCCGGCAGGAACCGGAGCCCGCTTCCCCCCAAGCCGCCTCTCCCCTCGTTCCACGGCGGCAACCCTCTCAAGCGGAAGCTGAGCCTGGAAACCCTCGCCGAGAATGGGGGTCCGCCCTCGATGTCGTCAGATTCGGGCGTTCAGGTGAGACCTCATGAAACCCTACTTTCATCTCTTCAGTTGGGTCTTCGAATTACATTTTTCTTGTGGTCGGATTAGGTACTTGTGCGAGTGCGACCGCCAAGCAAGGAAGAGGAAGAAGGGGATCCGATTGTACAAAAGATCTGCTCAAACTCCATTTCGATCCTTGACCATACGTTCACCTTTGACTCAGTAGCTGATACCAGTTCCACTCAGGCGAGTCTCAAATAGTATATGTGCACTTTGAATTAGCGATCTCTCTTCATCTCCTTTACCTTTCGAGTACCCCCTAACGCTTAACATTTGAAGTCCTCATCTTCTGAACTCTCGAGTGTCTTAACAGGATGATATATTTCGACTCGTCGGGCTTCCATTGGTGGAGAACTGCTTGGCCGGGTTCAACAGTTCCATATTTGCGTATGGGCAGGTAGGTGCAGCTCTGTGATTTCAAACATGACCAAGTCTCTTTGTTCTGCTCAATTAGCTATCAAGAATGCTGATAAGTTGTTTTGAACTGAATTTGTCGGGAAAGACTGGTAGTGGAAAGACGTATACGATGTGGGGACCTCCGAGCGCCTTGTCCGAAGATTCTTCGAGTAGTGAGTGGGGTTTGACTCCACGTGTTTTTGAGCTGCTTTTTTCTCGCATAAATGAAGTAGGTAGTCTTGGTATTCCTGCTCAACATGGTATTTTAGATCCACTCATGCTTACAGGATTATATATGTCTTAGGAGCAAGCTAAGCATTCCGACAAGCAGTTGAATTACCAGTGTCATTGTTCCTTTCTGGAGGCAAGTGTGCTGATGCTACGTTCAAATCATGTACTTCTTGGTTGGTTGGTTTGTTAGTTTTTAATCTGTCTGATTGTTAAGATTACAGATCTACAATGAGCAAATTACTGATCTGTTGGACCCAACGCAAAAGAATCTTCAGGTGGAGAACTAACTTTAGGTTTTCTCTTTTCGCTAATCTGACTGTGGTTTTCTCATTTAATTCTGAATTTTTTCACGTCTTTCAGATTAGGGAAGATGTTAAAGCTGGCATTTATGTTGACTGTTTGACAGAGGAGTATGTGTATACAATGAAGGATGTGATCCGTCTGCTGACGAAGGTCCATTGACTCTCTTTTTTTCTAAGTCATATTTTGTAGTTTGTTGATCAATTAATATTTCTCAAAGAACTTTTTAGGAGTTGTGTTCAGGATTACCAGCTCAAAAGAAAAAAAATGTTCAAATTGTAAATAAGAGTATTTTTTTGTCCATTCGTTATAGAATACTTTGAGAACACCAACATAACTTTTTCTTTGTTTTATTTTGTAGACATTGCTTTATATGACAAGTTTCATTTTTCATGTGCATGCTTGTGGTGTCTTGATGAGAGCAAGTGTGACTGTGTGTGCTTGTGCTTGAATGTGTTTGTATGTGCATACTCATTTTTTAGCACGTGCTTTCACATACAGCACTAATGAAAATTTTTCTCATTTGTTTTTTTTTAAACTATTGATAGTTGAATTATCCTTTTTATGATGTTTATAAGTCCCTTCTTGAAGAATAATGCTTTTGTTAGAGCTACTTCTAGCATGCAGTTTAGTCTTTTCATGCAAAGTTCTATTATCTAGAACTTAGTTGAGCCCAGTGTCATGGAAAATCCATTTGCTGTTGAGATTTGACATTCTGGTTTCTATCTTATTATCTTCTATGGGTTTGTATATTTATTATTTTTGTTTGATTGTTTGACATTGCTTCTTCTTTAACCATGTTGCAAGTTCCTGGACACTTAGCATAGACTCGTGGCATATTTATGGATATGATATCTGCAAATGATATGCATATTTACAACTCCTCAATTGCTTTTCAGGGATTAGCAAACAGGCGAACAGGTGCAACCAGCGTAAACATGGAGAGTTCCCGTTCTCACTGCGTATTTACTTGCATTGTTGATTCCCAGTCAAAGGTAGTAAATTGTGTTGACAATCTAAGTTCACTTGGAGATGAAGATTTCATTATGATGTTAACAGATTAAGAAATCATATAAATATATGTAGGTCAAACAGTAGCTTCCTTGTTCAACAGCGAAACTTTTGTCAATTATTTGCAAGGTTGTGGAATCATGCTTTACTTAGTCTTAAAATACTACACATTTGTGTTGTCTTAGTTCACCTTGTAAAGATATTTAATCATATTCTGCCTAAGAAAAACATAGTTAAATTCAATCTAAATGAAGTAATCCATATTACTTAATTTTCTTTTTGGCCATCTTATAAAGCATTGTTGGTTGACTTATATTTGCTGATTAGTGGGGAATATTTTATGGTGAAAAAGACACTGCATTTTAAGTTCTTATTATCATAGACAACACATTTATATATGTCGAGCCTTTTATGTTGCACTGTTGATTTACAGAGTGCTTTCCTTGTAATTTCATAGAGCATAGGTGATGGTTTAATCAGCTTAAGGACTAGCAGGATCAACCTTGTTGATCTGGCAGGATCCGAAAGACAAAAGCAAACAGGTGCAGCAGGGGAACGCTTGAAGGAAGCAGGGAATATTAATCGCTCCTTGTCACAGCTTGGGTATGAGTGCAGTTCATATGTTCTCAATGTAATTGCTTATAGTGCATCATTCATAATCACAATTAATCATTATAATGTAAACTGATGAATGTTAGATGCTAGTAATCTTCTTTTTCTTTTTGAAGTACCTATTACTCTATTAGGAACCTGTAGCTTGTGAGAATCTTTCAGTTATCATACCCGACTTCTTGGATCTTTTCTCTTCTAATATTCTCAAGGATTTATTGTAGGAAGCACATCTGATTGTTGCTTGTCTTGGACTTGACTACTGATAGACAGCTATAAATTCTATCATTATTTAACTCATGAATTATAGGACTACTGTAAAGTCCTAGATGCCAAAAGATAAATTATCATTTTACCTATAAATTCTGCAATCTTAAAAAATTACAAAATTAAATTGTAAAATTAAAAGGTTGTCCATGAGATATTTAACTCATGAGAGCTTTAGGGCTTTCCTTCTTGTTCTTCTATTTTGACAAACAGGAAGCGAGAAGCCACAATGATCAGCTAGCAATGTTTCATGATGACATTGTCTAGTTTCTTTCCCTCCCGTTCCATCTCCTCTTGTCCTAATATCCTTCCCTCCCTTTCTTTTTCTCACTGCTTACTCTTATTATTTCATGGAACGAGTCATCTTCATAACCTCTCATATGAATTTAGTCATCAGAGGCCAAAATCTAATGAATTGGTTGATCCATGCTTATTCCAAAAATGCTAGTGGAGCCAGGAAGTGCAATATCATGTAGAATTGTAGATTCAGCTTAGGTGTCTGGTTCTGATTTGCATCAATTGGATCAGAGCAATTCTGATAATATGTAAACATTATTCAACTGTTCTACACATGTTATCATATGCAACTCTAAGATGGGAAGAAAGCAAGTGCACTAAGATTTCTACTGTTGCAGCTGAGTTACTAAGAAATGTTTCTGTCAATTCTCAAGATAAGATATAACCATGAGATAGTAATCATAATATTTCCATGGACTCTGTTTTAAGATAATGTTGCCATTACCAGGATAAGAAAACCAAATGTCGTTGGACTGGTTTACTAGTCTGTTAAATGTCAATCAAAGTTTCAAGAAGTTAGGCAGCGCAGCCTATGTCCATCCAATGTTTACTCAGTTACTATTTAATGTTTTGTTTTCCCTAGCTCAAGTGCATGTTGAAAGTCAATTTTACTGAACTGGCTGTAGACAATTCTCCAATGCTTTTTGGCACAAAAGGCCCTGAAAAGGCACCCAAATGATCTTAACTATCAGTCTGAAATCGTCCATGAATGTCACGATTCCCCCTTTGATTATTGCACTGGCATTTTGAGCAAAGCTTTGTTATTATACAGAAAAAGGCTGTCACAGCTTTGTGTCAAATTTAGTTGCAGATTAGTGACCTTAATTGGATTATCTACATAACTATGAACAAGCAACTTAATCTATTAGGAAACTTTATTGGCCTCGCTTTTGCATGCGATAGCTTTTATTGTATCTACATAGTATTTTCCATGGACTTTTTCCATGTCATGAATCTATGGTTTCAACAAGCTGTAGATGAAAAAGTACATGCATGTATATTAGGGTACTCTTTATAATCTGATTTTGCTAACACTTTTGCATTTCGTTGTCACAGAAACTTAATTAATATTCTCGCAGAAGTTTCACAGTCTGGGAAACAGAGACACATTCCATATCGTGATTCCAGGCTGACATTTTTATTGCAAGAATCTCTTGGTGGTAACGCCAAGTTAGCAATGATTTGTGCTGTTTCACCATCTCAGGGGTATAAAAAGTTAGAGGCTTTTAATCTTTACCTCATCCCCTTTGCTTTCTTCTGTGTTGATTGAGAAATATGATATATGCAGCTGCAAAAGTGAAACTTTCAGCACCTTAAGGTTTGCACAACGAGCAAAAGCAATAAAGAACAAAGCAGTTGTCAATGAGATAACACAGGATGATGTTAATGTCCTGCGTGAGCAGATACGCCAACTAAAGGTGGTACTTGTATGATACTCATTTTATCCTTTTGACACCATCAAGTTTTAGATTTCAAATGCTCACATATCTTCTTGTCAATAGGATGAACTTCTACGCATGAAGTCTAACGGATCTGCAGGAAACAATGGAAGTTTTTCATCAGCATGGAATGCTCGGCGTAGCTTGAATCTTTTGAAAATGAGTCTTAACTGTCCTACAACACTAGCTATTCTGAAAGATGACAGCGATGTGGAGATGGAAATTGATGAGAGTGATGCTGAGATGCCATATATTCAAGCAAGCCAACCTTTACCTTGTGAAGGAAAGCTATCTGTCGATCTTTCTGCATCAAAAGAGGAGCTAAGGTCCTCTATTAATGATAATGATACAGTTGCCAGGGATGCCAGGTCAATCTGCAAGATGGATCCTGGCTGTGCAAAGGATCAAACTTTTGCAGTTGAAGATTGTGCTGTGAAGAAAATAGGGCCAGGCCAACTCATTGTGAACTCTGATGGTGGTTCTGCCGGAGATCGAAGAGATGATCAACTGAATGATACTTGTGAAGTACATATGGCTGATGAAGGGACTAATATTTTGCCAGATCATAATACACAAGGCGAAAGCAATCCGTCAGTGGAAAAGGAATACATTATCCATGAAGCGCAAACTCGTACTTCTTCTAGATCCCCAAATTCCTTAGTGTCTCCCAACAGTAGTGGCATCGTACCCAGCCAGACATCTCTAGTTCTTCAACAGCCTACTTTGAGTAAATCACCTGTGCTTGAAAATTTCAGCAGAAAAAGCCTTAGAACATCATCATCTATGTCAGCATCTCAGAAGATTATAGAAGATGATTTGAAATTAGGCTCTGGAGCACTCAGTGTATCCCTTGCACAATCTTCATATCCTCTAAACACTAATGCAACTCTAACAAACAAGACTGAGAATTTAGCAGCCAGTCTGCAACGTGGTCTTCAAATTTTCGATAACCAGCAGCTTAACTCATTTGTGAGGAGGTCATCATTCAGATTTTCTGTTGCACTTACAGATGTCAAGCCGGTGGTGCCAATAAACAAGGTTGATATTGGCATACAAACAATCATTCAAGATCCAGAAGAAATGGAACAGTTGTCTACATATGTTTGTAGTTGTTGCAAGAAGATAGCTTCACAAGATGAAAATGAAGATACCAAGAATGGCACTGATCTTCAATTGGTACCTATTGATGGAACAATGTCGGCTGACAAACTGAAGATGAAAGTTCCTCGGGTACATTACAGAGCTTAAGTTTAATATTTGTATATTTCTGTTCATTTCTTCTTAAATGTTCATGGATTTATTAAACTTGTTTAATAGGGTTTAGGGTGATGTCTTTTTTGTGACTATAGGCAGTGAAAAAGGTCTTGACTGGCTCTATCAGGCGAGAAATGGCTCTTGAAGAACAATGTGCAAAGCAAGCTGCTGAAATCATGCAACTAAATCGTTTGGTAGAGTATCCTTTCCATTTTTTTAGATTTTTGTATCCTTTCCATTTTTTTTAGATTTTTGGTTTTCTATACTATGCTTTTCTCATTGCTATGGCTGGTGCAGTTACGACAATATAAGCATGAGCGAGAATGCAGTGCCATAATTGCTGAGACACGGGAGGACAAAATTTCTCGTCTTGAGAGTCTTATGGATGGTATTTTGCCGACAGAGGAGTTCATGGAAGAAGAGTTTGCTGCTCTCATGAATGAACACCAGGTCTTCAGCGTCAACTGATGAGTTTCATTTTTTCGGCTTACCTGATAGCCCTATTATCAGGAGTTTTACTTTGTTAAAGTTTTTCCTAATATTTATTTATTTACTGCAAGTAACAGCTTCTTAAAGAGAAATATGAGAATCACCCAGAAATTATGTGGCTTAACATCGAGCTTAAAAGAGTTCAAGAAGAACTGGATGGTTTTAAGAACTTTTTTAATATGGGTGAGAGGGATGTCTTGATGGAAGAGATCCAGGATCTAAGAAGTCAATTACAATATTACTTGGATTCTTCTTCCAACTCATCTCGAAAACAAAGTCCTTTGCTTCAGCTGACTCATTCATGTGGAACCACTTCAACTCCTCTCTGTACTATATCAGAGTCAACCGAAGCAAGTGGCAATGAAAAAATTGAACCAGATGGGTGTAATTGGACCGAAAGGGAGAGTGAATGGATCATACTTTCTGAGGAACTTAAACTTGAACTTGAAGCAAGTCGATCGCTTGCTGAAAAGAGGAAGGTGGAACTTGATTCAGAGAAGAAGTGCACGGAGGAGCTAAAGGAGGCACTGCAGACAGCAATGCAGGGTCATGCTAGGATTTTGGAGCAGTATGCAGACCTCCAAGAGAAACATATCGGTCTACTTTCGAGGCACAGGAAAATCATGGATGGCATCGAGGATGTGAAGAAAGCCGCTGCCAGAGCTGGGGTTAAAGGAGCAGAGTCAAAATTCATCAACTCCCTTGCTGCAGAAATTTCTGCTCTTAGAGCTGACAGAGAAAAGGAGCGGCAATATTGGAGAGATGAGAACAGAGGTCTTCAGGTTCAACTTAGAGATACAGCTGAAGCTGTACAGGCTGCTGGAGAATTGCTTGTGCGGCTGAAGGAAACAGAAGAAGCTGTTGCAACCACCGCGGTATGTTTTTGTTTGCTGTAACGTACATCTGCATGATTCTCCTTACAACTTATTAATGCATAGGTTTACGTTTTCCTCATCACTGATACATGTATCACTAAAGAAGTTTGATGTGTACAATTGTTTGCCATTACTTAGAAAACAATTCGATGCCAAAGAAACTTAATTGTTTCATCGAGCAATCAAGACTGACTAGAAAATGCCCCGTCCATGTAGCTTTTGGTTCTAGGTAGATATATCCTGGTGGAGCATGGCGTTCAATTGAGGGTTATCCTTTGTCTGTTCCTGGTGCAGTAGTAGTGTTTAACAGAAACCTTGTTTATTTATCTTGCAGAAAAGGGCATGTATGGCAGAGCAGGAGACCGAGAAAGCATACCAGGAGATTGATAACTTGAAGAAGAATTATGACAGAGAGATTTCTTTGCTAAACCAGCTTCTTGCAGAGTCACGATTGCCCAGGGAAGCTCGCAAGTATACCGTGTTCAACGACGCTAAAACCGGAGGCGAGAGTCTCACTGATCAGAGATGGAGAGAGGAATTCGAGCCTTTCTGCAGCAGAGATGATGCTGACTTTTCCAAGGACACAAATCCCAGTTCATGGTTCTCTGGCTACGATCGATGCAACATCTGAAACATTTCTTGGTTGGTATCTTCTCCATGTTTGTATCACAAGTAGACAAAAAAAAAAAAAAGATTGTTGTAACCTCAAACAACAAAAGTGTAGCAATATGTACCGTGAATTGGTTGTATCCACATGCTAGATATGTTAGTGATTCATGACATGTAGACGTAGAAAATGCCAATAAGTCTTGAATGTCTCAAACTTATATGTATAATTTGATCCGTACGGGTTCATATTGCCTGATCCTATGGTGCAAAGCTCCCACCACGTCATTTGCATGGTTACGTGGTGTACGAGGCTGGCATATTCTGTGACATTCTGCCATAGGTGATTAATTAATTGGTTTCTTCCTTAAGTTCTTCCGTAGACTAATTAGATATTTTCGTTTATATTTTTTATAGTTATGTTTAGTATTTTGATCCTTTCATTAAAAAATATATATTAGTATTTTTATAATTACGAAAATAAAATGTTTATATTTATTTATTATAATATTATTAGAGTTACTAATGAAAACATAAAAAATAAAAGACGAAAGAGAAATTTTAATGTTTCAATTGATGATGGTAGTGGATGAAATTGGTGGTGACAAATGACGGTTTTGCCGGGAGTGCGAATAGTTATTGTAGATAAGGAAAGTGATGATGAGAGATGAGGGCGATAAAGATAAAGAATTGGTATATTATGAAGATAAAGAATTGTAGTTAAAAAAAAAAGAATCCTCGTGAATGAAGTAAACTATAAAAGTTAGAATTTGATTTTTGTTTTATAAATATCTTATGCATATATAAGTTTTGGTTAGGGAGAACAAGATATGAGCAATACTTTTATGTTTTTGGGCTTCTCTTTGTAATATTTAGAAAGAGCATTCCTTAAAATTTCTTGGGTTGTAGGGTTTTTAAGGAAGATGCTCTATAGGATTTCTAGAGAGGATGTGAGAAAAGTACAAGTTCTTCTAAATTTATATGATAAAGTATAAAAGAAAATTATGATTGAGCGTGGATAACTTAAAAATTCTATGATTTATCTCACATAGTATAGAATTTAGTTTTCAGGAGAAAGTTGTCGAACCACATTAAATCATGTATCGATTTTTTAAATGTTTCTTTGTTGATTTTTAAATATATTTTTTAGTTTTCATCCCTCCCAACAAAAAAAGTGATTAGGTCCTGAATCATCTTGATTAAAATATATGATTTAGTTAGTGTATTATTGCATAAGTGATACATCTTAGAGTCGATTCATTGTGGAGCATCGTGTATGCCCTTTAATAAAATGATTAGAACTTAACCAGAGACTTTTATTTATAATAATTACTGTACTTATGTCGGTTTAAGAAGAATATTTTTCTAATAAAATTTATTCCGAGGGATCAAATTGGTAACATCTAATACTAATGTAAATGATGTTATTGGATCATTTAATCGGTTGATGTGGAGCTACTCGTCGAAGAGACTACGAGTTACATGTTGAACGTCGATGGGATTGGAGGAAGCATTTATCCAATCCTTAATTGACAATTTTTAAACTTAAAGAAAAGATAAATAATCTAAGATAAAAAAAATAGAGTTATAACTAATTAATTTCTTAAAGGTAAGCTATCTAATACCTGAGTAAGATGGGATTCCCCCAAGAAATAAAGAAATCTTGATCGCTCTAATGTCTCGTTTTCGATTTTTGCTGTTTCGTCTCAAGCCTATCCTTCCAAACTCCCTTTAGCTATCACCACCAAAGCATTTGGTGCTTCCTTCGTAGATCAGCTTTAGCATTATGGACCAACCAATACAGGTGCAATGTGGTCTCGTGACACCAACATAACATGCTTTAATGAATTATTGTAGGGCCGATGTGACTGGCTTGATGTCTCACCCAACTCCACCAACGATTGACTTCAGCTGAGTTATTGGGAATGCTGTTCAATTGTCCGCATCACTCCCCCATTTCTCTTTCCTTCCTCACCTTTTCATTTCGATTCCACTCTTGCTTGTCGATGCTTTTTATTTGGCACAGTTTAATGTTCTTTTTTAGTGGTTCACTATTTTATGATGACTAAATTAGCATCTTGAGTGATCAAAGATCTAAAATAATCACTTATTTGATTTTTTTTTTTATACATTGAAAACATCGAGTCCTCAATGAGATATCGATATCATTTTTTTTTTTGCAAATAAAGATTGAAATAAATCATATCAAACTTGGAGGAAGTCTTTCGATCATATCACGGAGAATACTCTGGCGCGCACGAGGATGAGATTTTGGTTATATGTTAAATATAATTTTAGATTTCATTATTATAACTTTTTCCCTATATTTCAAGCATATATTTTTTTAGTTTCCGCATCGACAGACCAAACAGTCTCCAGTGGCTGATTTAGTCTACTCAGCGGGGTGGCGAGAAGGATAAAAGAGTCCTCTCCACCACCCACTTTGTCGCCGGTATGCAGCAATAACGCACGCGCTGAGCCCAGAATCCTTTGCTTCCCTCCCACTTCGCTCCCTGCATCCTTCCCACAAGCGGGAGAAGCGGAGGATACCATGAAGAACCAGCTGCGCCTTCTTCCCTTATCTCTTCTCCTCTTCGTTGCCGTCAGCGGCTGGGAGCATGGAGTCCGCGGCGTCGAGTTCAGGCGGCCAGCGGCAACGGGCGTCGGATGCAATGGCTCCATAGCGGAATGCCACGCGGAGGCGGAGTTCCTCATGGACTCGGAGACTCACCGGCGTTTCCTGGGGGACGGCGGGAGTTCGCACATTGGTTATAATGCTCTCGGCCCGAATCGCCCAGCCTGTGGAAGCAGCGATGGCCGGAGTTACAACTGCAACGGCAAATCAGGTCAGACGGGCGGCGGAAGGCAGTGCGGTCGCTCCCTCTATCGCTGCCCAAAATGAAATTGCTGCTGCGGCTCGTCGTCTGTAGTTCTTGAAGCTTCAGGTGTTGTGGTTCTGTAGGCGTTTATTCTGTAAACGTTTGTTCTGTGTGCCGACAATAAATCTCCACGATCTGATGTCCATGGAGTTTGCTACTATTCTTTTTCTGATCAGGGAGACCTCGATACAAATCTACAAATCAACCTCGATATTATACGTTTATTTTTTTGTTGTTTATACCATAATAGAAATTTGAGAGCACCCAAAGCATTTCATAAAATCCATCCTCCATGCTTCGAGTATTTTATTAAACAAATGATCCATAATTCTCGGAGCTTCTTTCCTCCGCGTATAAGTCTCCAAAGACATTTACTCTGGGATATAAAGATGATCATGAACCCTTAACACCATCAAACGTCTAATTCACACGTAGATTCTTATGCGAATCAATGCTCATCGATGAAATTTCAACGTTCAACGACGATAAAGAGAGTGTCATCACGTGCATACGTAAACAAATCTTCTTGAAGAATGAAACCATGTGAAATATAGGACCTGTTGGATCTTTGTCTCTTCTAATATTCTCAAGGATTTATCGTAGGAAGCACGTCCGATTGTTGCTCGTCTTGGGCTTGAACACCGATAGACAGCTGTAAATTCTATCATCATTTAACTCATATGAATTATAGGACTACTGCAAAGCCCTAGATGCTAAAAGATAAATCATTATTTTACCTAAAAAATTCTTAAATCTTAAAAAATTACAAAATTAAATTGTAAAATCAAAAGGTTGTTGTCCATGAGATATTTAATAAGATATAACCGGAAGAGATACAAATCAGCTAGTAGTTTCCATGGACTCCCCTGCCATCTTCTCGTCCTAATATCCTTCCCTCCCTTTCTTTTTCTTGCATACTCTTATTATTTCATGGAACCAGGATAGTCAGCCAAAATCCAAATGTCGATGGAATTGGTGGACATGCTTATTCCAAAAGTGCTAGTGCAGCCAGGAAGGGCTACATCATGTAGAATTGTAGATTCAGTTTCTGATTTGCATCAATTGGATCAGAGCAATTCTGAAAATATGTAAACATTATTCAACCGTTCCACACATGTTTGTCATCTGCAACTCTAAGATGGGAAGATTGCAAGTGCACTAGGATTTCCCTACTCTGCATGAGTTTGAAAGTCAATTTTAGATGAACCTGAGATAGTAACACAGTATTTCCATGGATGTTTTTTGTTGCCACTACAGGATAAGAAAACCAAATGATCTGAACTATCAGGTCTGAAATCGTCCATGAATGTCACGATTCGGCTCCCAACTGGCCCTTTGGGAAGTTGCATTACTGGCATTTCGAGCGAAGCTCCATTGGGTAGTCTTGTCCCGCGACAGAAAATGGCCGTCGTAGGAAGCACAGTTTACTTTGTAAAAATCAAATTTAGCGCAGCCTTGCAAGTTACTATTTAATGTTTTGTTTTCCCTAGCTCAAGTGCATGTTGAAAGTCAATTTTACTGAACTGGCTGTACACAATTCTCCAATGCTTTTTGGCACCCAAATGATCTTAACCATCAGTCTGAAATCGTCCATGAATGTCACGATTTCCCCTTTGATTGTTGCACTGGCATTTTGAGCGAAGCTTTGTATCAAATTTGGTTGCAGACTAGTGGCCTTAATTGGATTAGCCACGTAACTTAATCTATTAGGAAACTTTATTGGCCTCGCTTTTGCATGCGATAGCTTTTATTGTATCCGCATGGACTTTTTCCATGCCATGAATCTACGGCTTCAGCAAGCTGTAGATGAAAAATATCATGCATGCATATTAGGGTACTCTTTCTAATCCGCTTTTGCGTTTCGTTGTCACATAAACTTAATTAATATTCTCGCGGAAGTTTCACGGTCTGGGAAGCAGCGACACATTCCGTATCGTGATTCCGGGCTGACATTTTTATTGCAAGAATCTCTCGGTGGTAACGCCAAGTCAGCGATGATTTGAGCTGTTTCACCGTCTCAGAGGTATAAAAAGTTAGAGGCTTTTAATCTTAACCTCATCCCCTTCGCTTTCTTCTGTGTTGATTGAGAAATATGATACATGCGGCTGCAAAAGTGAAACTTTCAGCACCTCAAGGTTTGCACAACGAGCAAAAGCAATAAAGAACAAAGCAGCGGTCGATGAGATGACACAGGATGATGTTAATGTCCTGCGTGAGCAGATACGCCAACTAAAGGTGGTACTTGTGCGATACTCATTTTACCCTTTGGGCGTCATCAAGTTTTAGATTTCAAATGCTCACATATCTTCTTGTCAATAGGATGAACTTCTACGCATGAAGTCTGACGGATCTGCAGGAAACATCAGCACGGAATGCTCGGCGTCGCTTGAATCTTATGAAAATGAGTCTTAACTGTCCTACAACACTAGCTATTCTGAAATATGACAGCGATGTGGAGATGGAAATTGATGATGGTGATGCTGAGATGCCATATATTCCAGCAAGCCAACCTTTACCTTGTGAAGGAAAACTATCTGTCGATCTTTCTGCATCAAAAGAGGAGCTAAGGTCCTCTGTTAATGATAATGATACAGTTGCCAGGGATGCCAGGTCAATCTGCAAGATGGATCCTGGCTGTGCAAAGGATCAAACTTTTGCAGTTGAAGATTGTGCTGTGAAGAAAATAGGGCCAGGCCAACTCATTGTGAACTCTGACGGTGGTTCTGCCGGAGATCGAAGAGATGATCAACTGAATGATACTTGTGAAGTACATATGGCTGATGAAGGGACTAATATTTTACCGGATCATAACACACAAGGCGAAAGCAATCCGTCAGTTGAAAAGGAATGCATTATCCATAGTTTCTCCCGTCAGTAGTGGCATTGTGCCCAGCTGGACATCTCTAGTTCTTCGACAGCCTACTTTGAGTAAATCTCCTGTGCTTGAAAATTTCAGCAGAAAGAGCCTTAGAACATCATCATCTATGTCAGCATCTCAGAAGATTATAGCAGAAGGTTGGAAATTAGGCTCTGGAGCACTCAATGTATCCCTTGCACAATCTTCATATCCTCTAAACACTTACGTAACTTGATATGGCATATTTTGCTACCGTCCACGAGATAACGGTCAGCGACCACATCAATGCCAATAAAAGAGTCTCATGCTAACACGACATGACACCTCAAATTTGAACAGGACAATCACCTCCCTCATACCTTTCGACACCGTACAAGTCAACGTCGCATACCACAGAGTCGCTCCGAAAAGCTTGGATCGGCACCGCTCGGTGTAGGGCCGTACAGCTCGATCGACGTTTGTACAAGTCAACAGCTTGAGGAGTCAGCAACTATTAACGGACAATGTATGATCGATCCTCGTCCACTAGTATAAAAGCCGATCTCCTGACCAACGCTGGGGGGATACTTTTCAAACACTCAACTCCCTCTCACAATACTAACTGAAGTTTTGGAGGGATCAAGTCGAGAAGGCTCCTCCCAACTCGACCTGTGTAGGAACCCGTGGGTGCACGATCAGCTACTCGGTAAGAGGAAGGATCACGCCCGAGGGACAAGCTACCTATTCCACCTGACCCGACGTTTGACTCATTACTTGAGCATCTGCTAGGGCAACTTAGCACATTCAGAATCGGATCAAGTCATGCTGATTCTGCAGCCACGACAGAAAGAGGCACTAATATATTGGTACTAGAAGGAGGGCCCGATGTCACAAAAATTCCATTCAAGAATGACAGAAAAGGAGCTTGAAGGTTAAGCTACAAAACACAATGTCCGACTTAGCCTCGATCGAACTAAATCCTGATACAAAACTAGTAGCCATGTTGAAGAACAATACAGTGAATTCTAAATCAACTCTGAAGTGCCTCTACTACTTGGCCAATCACTTCGAGGAAAACAAGGAAGCCATTGCTGCAGAAGGAGCTGGGCGGCATATCGTGAAGAAGTTCTGCAGGGGCGAAATTGAGCCTGAAGCTCTGCAAGTGCTACTGGATATGTCTGAGAACAAGAAGCTCGTAGATCTAATTGGGAATACTAAGATTGCATCCCCTCCTTGGTTTCTCTCAGAACTCTGTCCTTGCTATCTCGGAGAAAGCCCTACATGTGTTAAAGCAGGCTATCGTCGAAGACGGATACAGATGGCGCAAGCTAGACTTATTCAACCTTTTCTCACCTCATTCCAACAAGTCAACACAAAGGGCAGAGCACAGATGGCCACAACATTGACAAGGATGCAACTCCTGGAGAACACACTAAGACACTTGCAAAGCGAGCAGTTCACTGGCACGCTGACCAAATCACTCTACTCATGCGTGTGCAAGTCCGCATGCCTCAGCTGCAACAAAAGGTTGATGGCCTTTCCTACAGTGGTACAGAAGCTAGTGTTGGATAGGGACATCATCCCAGCATTGCTTGGCCTCATGCACTCGACTACATCCGAGCCACAGTGGAAACTTGATGCTGTTAAGATCCTGATCTCACTCAGCCTGATAACTACTGCAACAATCCAAGCTTGTAGGATGTGCACTCTCTCCATTGATAGCATATAAGATTTTATGAGGAAATCATATTGCGTTGTTGAGGAAAATCCTCCCTCCTAAATCTATATAAATAGGTCTTGTACTCTATTATTTGCCATAAGCTTTCACAAATATTTTTTCATTCTATCATGGTATCAGAGCTATTGAACTAGAGTAGCAGTGGATTATGGATCTTGAGGGGAAGAGCTGGACATTGTCATGGGGGTCTCATTAGATAGGATCGGAGGTATACTCCATTGATGAATGTTTAACGGAGTGGCTTACACAGTAAGAGACTTATGGGTGTGAAAAGGAAAGGTAGACTCTACAAAAATAACGTGATGATATAAAGACTTGTTGGGTTTGAGGGTTGTAGCATCAGAAGGCGTTATATTTAAGGGAGTATTCTATGAAGACACAAGACTTAGATCTTGATGATACCTTATGGGAGGCATAGGGATATAACCATAGATAACATAGACAGTCAAATACTTTAAGTTTATGAAGGTTTAAAGATTTATAAAATAGCATTTCAAATGGGGATTGATAATGTAAGATTAATAAGATAGACTATAGTTTGAAAGGTCACTGGCAAGATGGTTAAAGGCATGGAGGCCTGATGTAGAAGTGTAAGATCGGTTTCAATTAAATGCCGATGTTTGCGTTCAGTAGAGCCAACTAGTTGAGGAGTATAATATTGATTTCCATATGATTATTGCCCGTGACAATAATATCATCCAATATACTAGAAGATATATTATATTGCTACTTTGGTGACAGAGAAATAGCGAGGTATTAGATTTGGAGTTGATAAAGTTAGTAGATGTTAAAAACGAGCCAAGTTCGGTGTACCAGGCTTTTAGAGCTTGACGAAGTCCATAAATAGTTTTTTGTAGTTTATAAACATGCCTTGGATACTGAGGGTGGATGAAGCCAAGAGGTTATTACATGAAGATATCTTTAGTTAGAGTCCCCTATAAAAAGACATTGTTAACATCGAGTTATCGTAAATGCCAACCTTTTGAGATGACCAAACTCAGAATAAGTTTGATTATTGTGGGTTTAACAACAGGACTAAATGTCTTTGTGAAGTCAACACCAGGACGTTGATGAAATCCTTTAGCCACTAGACGTGTTTTATATCTAGCGACGGATCCATCTAGGTTTTGCTTAATTCGAAAGACTCATTTACACCAGATGATATTTTGTATGGGATGAGAGGGTACAAGGGTCCATATAGAATTATGGAGGAGGACATCATATTCTTCACACATGGCTTTACACTAGTGTGGAGATTTTTGGGCTTGAGTAATTGTGGTAGGTTCATTGGTCTCCGACAAGGATTTTTTGATAGCATGTAGATCAAGGACTTGTTGTGGTTTAAAGATACCACTTTTGAAGCATGTTGTCATTATATGTCTAGGGGCTATAGGTTGTGATGTAGGCATGGGCAGTGGAGATATACTGACATGGGTTAGAGGTACATCAGTGTCACTAGTGCCAGAAGAGGATAAAGATAATGGTTGTGTTTCCGAGGGCATTACTTCAGCAATAGAGGAACATTGTAAAGAAGGGAGAGGAGTAATAAAGGGGGTGAAGAATTGCTGAACTAAGAGAAGAAGAGAGTGGATCCTAAGGAAAAGGACTGGATGGTGTTGTGGGAGACTCGTTTGACAAGATCAACGGTGTACTCCAGTGATGTATATTTATTGGAGTAGAGTGCACAGTAGGAGACTTAGGATTTTGAAATGGAAAAATAGACTCTACAAAAATAACATGATGTGATATAAAGATTTTTTTGAGTGTGGGTTCATAGCATCGAAAAACATTATATTCAAGAGAATATCTAATGAAAATGCAAGGCTTAGATCTTAATGTTATCTTATGCGAGGCATTGGGAAGTAGCCATGGATAATATAAACAATCAAATACTTTGAGTTTTTTAATATTTGAGGATTTGTGAAATAGTTTTTCAAGTGGTGACTAGTGCCGAAGGACTTGAGTGAGCATATGATTGATGAGGTAGATAGCAGTTTGAAAGACTATAGACCAAAAGGTAGTTGGCATGGAGGTTTGATGGAGGAGTGTGAGACCAGTTTCAACTATATGTCTATGTTTGCGTTCAGCAGAACCAACTAGTTGAGGAGCATGTGGGGGTGACTTAAGATATTGTATACCACAAGTTGAAAGAAAGGATGTGAGAGCTTGATATTCACTGTCACCATCAGAGTAAACTGTTTTGATTGTAGACTGAAAGAAGTATTTGACTAACCTTCTAAAGTTGAAAAATATTGTTGAAACTTCAGATTAATGGTAGAGAGGGTATAACCATATATACTTAGTAAAGTAGTCTACAAAAATGATATAAAATCGAAACTTGTTAAACGAAGTGATTGGGGCAGGGCACCAAACATCAGTATAAGTCAATGTCGAGAACCACAGCGGTGGTCATTGGCAGTTGGTGAAACTCCCTTTACGTGGCTGCTGAGGAGGTGAGTGGCGTTTGCCGATGAGTTGGAGAAGGGGTCGATTGGGCGGTGGCAGCAACAATAGCCACAGGATGCGTCTGGGAAGGAGAAGATTCGATGAGGAGCTTGCTCGAGGCAAGGAGCTCTGATACCATGAAAGAATGAAGCAGAGAATATTGTATTTGACAATGCTGATGGTGCTCCCTATTTATACACGTTAGGATGAAGATTTTTTTAACAGAGCTACGAGATTTTCTCATGTAGTTGGGGAAATCTTAACTGTTTATTAAGGAAAATCTTAACTTCTATCAAGTATGACCTCATATCTAATGCCTTTTTATATGGGACTCTAACTGAAGATGTTTTCATGCAACAATATCCTGGTTTCCTCAATCCTCAGTATCCAAGGCTTGTTTGTAAACTACAAAAAGCTATTTATGGACTTCAACAGGCTCCAAGAGCCTGGTACAATGAATATGGCTCGTTTTTGGCTTCAACTGGCTTTATCAACTCTAATTCTGATACATCATTATTTCTATGATGACAAAATGGAGGTACAATATATCTTCTAGTGTATGTAGATAATATTATTGTCATGGGTAATAATCTTATAAAGATCCAAATATTCATCAAGCAATTAGCAGATCGATTCTCCCTTAAAGATCTAGGCACCTTGAGTTGCTTTTTAGGTGTAGAAGTAACATATGCACCTTCAGGTCTCTTCCTATCATAAAGAAAGTACATTCAAGATTTATTATCTAAGACAAATATGCAAGACAAAAGAAGTTATAACTCTTCTCTCTACTACTGAATCACTCAAATTATGTGATTATCGTCCTACTACGAAACCTACTCAATATCGCTAAGTAGTTGGCTCCTTACAATACTTAGCTCTCACTTGTCCAAACGTCTCATTTGCAATCAACAAGTTATCACAATTTATGCATCGGTCATCTATCATGCATTGGTCTACAATCAAACGAATCTTGCGATATCTTAAAAGGACTCTCAATCATAGTCTCTTTCTTTGTAAACACTCTCCATTACATCTTCATGCTTTTGTCGATGCTGATTGGGCAGGAAACTTCGATGATAAAATATCCACGTCGGGATATATTATCTTTATTATAGTTAATCCAATTAGTTTGAGTTCTAAAAAGCAAAAGACAGTCGCATGATTAATGACTAAAGCTGAATACCGTGCCATCGCCACTACTACTGCAGAACTCAATTGGGTCACAAATCTGCTCAAGGAACTTAACATCAACTCCACCACTACTCCTATAATCTACTATGATAATATCGGAGCTATCTACCTATACACCAATCTTGTGTTCCACTCTCGCATGAAACATATTACCATCGACTTCCACTTCGTGCGAGATCAAGTTATCCGACATCAACTACGTGTTTCTCACGTACACATGATTGATCAACTAGCAGGCTCATTCACGAAGCCTCTTGTCCGTAAACTATTTTCATTACATCGGTCCAAGATTGGCGTCCTTGACAGGAACACCATCTTGCGGGGGCATGATAGCAGATAAGATTTTCCCAAACTGTCTGAGGAAACATCTATCTTCCTTCACCGCATCTGCTTCCTCTCCTCAGACCAAATGTTCCTGCTTGCGCTAGCTCAGCTTAATGGCGACGAAATCCAGTGATGCATGGGAATGGTGTGATCAGAAGCATGATTAGTTGCCCCTTCTCCACCCTTATGGGAGATCACCGTAGCGAGGTGTGGCTGCAGGTGCTAAGGCTAATACGTAGCATCGCTGAAGAGCATCCGAGAGGAGTTCCTCTGCCCCCATCACTTAAGAAAGAAGGTCTGTCAACACCCTCATAAATGTATTCACCAGCTCGCCTGACATGGAGGAGAGATCAACAACAGCTGGAATCAATGGTCGGCTTCCATCGGATGATGTCGCCATCGATAAGATGCTCTACAGGTTAGAGATCCTAAAAGTCATACATAAAGTCATCTATGCTACTGAGAGTAGTAGCAACCACCACCATGACAACATACGAGGGTGATCCACTGTCCCCTGGAGAATGTTCTTGTATCGCTGCTCTGCTACATAGAACCCGAAAGGACAGAGCTCCAGAAACAAGCCCTCAAACTCGATCTTTCCACTTCACTAATCAGAGTCCTCTCAGCAGGCAGCTTGCTTGCAAAGAAGTAGGCGATCATTGCATTGTGCCACTTATCCCAGTCTAGCGACTAAATCATGATGGGCCCGACCGTCGATCTGAAGGACTAGAAACTCAAATGCCGCTCGGCCACAAGCTGCCTGAGCCATGCCGCTCGGCCGTACGCTGCCCAAGCCATGCCGCTCTACCACTCGACCGCACGTTGCCCGGGCCATGCCGCTCGGTCACAAGCTGCTCGAGATATGTCGCTTGACCAAACAATGCCCGAGCCATGTTGCTTGGGCAAATGGTGCCCGAAGGCTCTGAACCATGTTACTCGGCCAAACTATTCATTTGAACAAGGCCCTACTCAAGCACGAGCACTCCCGCCGGTCCCCGAGAATCACACTATCCGACTAACCTCCCAGACTTCATCCCAATGTCGCACAACGATCAGATTAACGATCCCTGCCCGACGATTGATCCTCGTCCATAGGTATAAAAGTCGATCCCCTAACCAACGCTGGGGGACACTTTTCAAATACTCAACTCCCTCTCATACAACGCTAACTTAAGCTTCGGAGAGGTCGAGTCGAGAAGACTCCTTCCGACCCGACCTATGTGTAGGAACCCATGGGCGCATGGTCAGTTGCTTGGCAAGAGAAAGGATCATGCTTGAGGGACAAGCGACCTACTTCACCTGACCCGATGTTTAACTTATTAATCGAGCATCTGATAAGGCAACTTAGTGCATCCGGAATCAGACCAAGCTGTGTCGACTCTACAGCCATGGCATAAAGAGGCATTAACATAACTCAAACAAACAAGACTGAGAATTTAGCAACCAGTCTGCGATGTGGTCTTCAAATTTTCGATAACCAACAGCTCAACCCATTCGTGAGGAGGTCAACATTCAGATTTTCTGTTGCACTTACTGATGTCAAGCTGGTGGTGTCAATAAACAAGGTCGATATTGGCATAGAAACAATCGTTCAAGATCTAGAAGAAATGGAACAATTGTCTACATATGTTTGTATCTGCATCAACGTTGATACAATTGCCAAGCGATATTTTTATGCATCTGCGTCGGTGCTGTTGTAAATGTCAAGTGGTAAAAGGGTCACTGATGTAGATGTCGAGTAGCCTTTTCGTTACTCGATAATTACATCGATGTCGATGCAGATGCTAAGTAGCATTCATCTCTCATTATTGTTCTTCTCATTTACAAATAAAATATATTAAACCGCTACTATCCTACAAAATGACAATTATGCAAGAGATTAGAGAGTTGATGGGGGACAAAAAATCTTCCAATAAGATACAAACTCTTTTCGTTCTAGCTTTCTTAGCAGCTCAATTATCAGTTTTCTGCTTAATTGTATTCTCCGAAGCAATGTTTTATTTTGTAGGAAATCAACAGCTGGAACATATCTTTTACGTCCCGAATGATATGAGATATGAACGACCAATGCCAAGTTACCCACTAGTAAGTCAACCCTCACGAGAAAGGATAAATAATTTGATATAGAAACAATTATCTTCTAAGATTTTGCTGTCATCTAATTATTAAGGTCAAAATTGATCGTCAGCTTGATTCGGCGTATTTAACCAACCTCAATTTCTCTCAGACACATTGACTTGAGCACCTCTGAGAAGTCTTGACTCCACACAAGATTTTTATCAGTGGCACATTTGATGAGACCCTCCAAGGATTCAAGTTAGTTGAATAATATATATATATATATATAATATTTCAAATATTAAAATTGATAAGTGTCTTAAGATTTCGTGAGTCGGTATATTATGAAGATAAATAATTGTAGTTAAAAAAAAAAGAATCCTCGTGAATGAAGTAAAATATAAAAGTTAGAATTTGATTCTTTTATAAATATCTTACACATATATAAGTTTTGGTTAGGAGAAGATATGAGCAATACTTGTTATGTTTTTAAAAATATTTAGAAAAGTATTCAAATTCTAGAGAGAATAATTTCTTGGGTTGGAAGATCTATATGATTTCTAGAGAGGATGTGAGAAAATACAAGTTCTTGATAGAGTATAAAAGAAAATTATGATTGAGCATGGATAACTTAAAAGATTCTATAATTTATCTCACATAGTAAAGAATTTAGTTTTCAGAAGTAGGTGAAAGTTGTCAAACCACGTTAAATTATATCGATTTTTAAATCTTTTGTTGATTTTTAAATATTTTTTTAGTTTTCACTCTGCCAACAAAAAAGTGATTAGGTCCTGAACCATCTTGATTAAAATATATGATTTAGTTAGTGTATTATTATATTGATACATCTAAAGTCGATTCATTGTGGAGCATCGTGTATGCCATTTAATAAAATGATTAGAACTTAACCAGAGATTTTTATTTATAATAATTACTGTACTTATGTCGGTTTAAGAATAATTTTCTAAAAAATTTATTCCGAGGGATCAAATTGTTAACATCTAATACTAATGTAAATGATGTTATTGGATCATTTAAGGTTAAACCATCGTCGAAGAGACTACGAGTTACATGTTGAACGTCGATGGGATTGAGGATTTATCAATCCTTAATTGAAAAATTTTAAACTTAAAGAAAAGATAAATAATCTAAGATCAAAAAACAGAGTTGTAACTAATTAATTTCTTAAAGGTAAACTATCTAACACCTGAGTAAGATTTTCGATAAAGAAATCTTGATCGCTCTAATGTCTCGTTTTCAGATTTTTGCTGTTTCGTCTCAAGCCGATCCTTTCAAACTCCCTTTAGCTATCACCACCAAAGCATTTGGTACTTCCTTTATAGATCAGCATTACCATTACGCACCAACCAATACAGTTGCAATGTGGCCTCGTGACACCAACACAACATGCTTTAATGAATTATTGTAGGGCCGATGTGACTGACGTGATGTCTCACCCAACTCCACCGACGAGTGACTTCAGTCGAGTTATTGGGAATGCTATTCGATCGCCCCCATTTCACTTTTCGGCTGTCTCCCTCTATGCATCTTTCCTTCCTTTTCATTTCGATTCCACTCTTGTCGATCGTTTTAATTTGACACAGTTTAATGTTCTTTCTAGTGATTCACTATTTTATGATGACTAAATTGGTATCTTGAGTGATTAAGGATCTAAAATAATCACTTATTTGATTTTTTTTATGCATAGAAAGTATCGAGCCCTCTTCGAGATACCGATATCATAAATTTTTTTTTAACTATTGAAGATTGAAATAAATAATATTACTCTTCTCGCATGCATGATGATGAGATTTTCGTTATATGTTTAACATGATTTTAGATTTCATCACTATAACTTTTTTCTTATATTTCAAGCATTTTTTTTACGCTATATTCGATTTAATTTAGTTTCCGCATCGACAGACCAAACAGTCTGTAGTGGATGATTTAGTTTACATTCGCCATGCTCTCAGTGGGGTGGCGAGAAGGAGAAAAGAGTCCTCTCCACCACCCACTTTGCAACCTGTCACACTCTGTCGCCGGTATGCAGCAATAACGCACGCGCTGAGCCCAGAATCCATTACCACCCCCCGCTACTCCCTTCCACTTCTCTCCCTGCATCCTTCCGACAAGCGAGAGAAGCGGAGGAGACCATGAAGAACCGGCTACGCCTTCTTCCCCTGTCTCTTCTCCTCTTCGTTGCTGTCGGCAGCTGGGAGCATACAGTCCACGGCGTCGAGTTCAGGCGGCCAGCGGCGACGGGCGTCGGATGCAATGGCTCCATAGCGGAATGCCACGCGGAGGCGGAGTTCCCCATGGTCTCGGAGACTCACCGGCGTTTCCTGGCGGACGGCGGGCATATCTCTTACGGCGCCCTCGCCAAGGACAAGCCGGCATGCGACGCGGGAGGTGGGCAGCCCTACGGCAAATGCTTGCCAGCGCGGTCGGGTAACCCGTCGAACCGCGGCTGCAGTGTTTACCACAAGTGCCGCGTGGGTAATTAAAGGTGTCAGATGAACTGTGATCTCCTCCCCCTCCTTCTTCCTGTGTGCTATTACCGTTCGCTGGCCAGCTTCTTGTCGTGAAAGCATTCTTAAACTGGATGAGGGTGACCGACGGAAGCTGTTCAGCTGAGTAATTTGTGTTCTGATCCCGGAAAACACGCTTGTGGCGACGTTGGTGTTCGTTTCCCTCATCTTCCTTCCGAAAGCATGCGATTGCTTTGTTTTGTTGGCTTCGGGAAACAAATTTGGTCGATGATGTTATCCAATTACTGCTTTTCATTGCTAATCATAAGATCTTGATTTGATCAGATAAGAACGACTCCCTCGGACGAGCCAAGCTTCATTTGTTGAGTGAGATCTCGGCATCTTCTTTATACAGAGAACGAGCAGGTCGACCTTTTATACGGTCATACAGTGTAGTGTATTCATGTTATCTTTCGTGATCGTAAATTTTTATTCTTACGAAATATATGGATGGAGATGAAGACAAGCAGGAAAAGAGTTAGAACGTATGGACTCACATACGGTGTCGATCGTCCTACCCGGAGTCTGAGTTTAGAGGATAAATCTTCGAAGATAAGATTAAATGAGAAGCAGTGTTAATATACTCGGTACAGACACCTTGCGAATTTTACAGGAGTAGAAAGAAGTAAAAAAGCTTTAGGGTGGATGAGATGTCGGAGAATGATGAAGGAAGGATGCAGACGAAGAGTCGTTCTGTCTCGTGTGACAATGAGACGAAAACATGGATGACGCGGGTGGTTCCACGGCCACTGGTAAGCCCGTGATGCGCGCACCTTCGTCCAAGCCGTCGGCGGAGCTGCAGTGTCTTCCAAAAATTGACCAATCATGAGGATGTTTTATTTTATTGGAAAATAGATGAGGGAAAATATAGAAAAAAATAATTGATAATGATAACGAAAAAAATAACTCATCTACCGCAGTTCATAAATTCAATTTATTAACGCATTCTCTGATCTTTATTGTAATTATTCTTTTTCCGTGAGTTTCGACTACAAGATAAAAAGAGAGCTAAAACGTGAATTAAGACACGTCGATCATGATAGCATTTGTTCTCTAAAGAAGATTTGCTTTTATGTGTAATTTGAAAAATATTTTTTCTTGCTGATAGATGAAATCTTCAACCCTTCGAACAATTTAAACTAAAAACATTTGAGATGATAATAATATATGGAATTTGAGAAATATTCTCTAAGCTAATCAGATTTATCTAAATAAAAAAATGATCGCAAGAACTGTAGACTGCATGATCTAAACAATCATAGATGATGGCTACGTCCCACCTGTCGAAGCTTCATCCATTTAGAGGTCTAAATAACCAGAGATGGCTACGACCGACCTGTCTCGGGTTCATCCATGTAGGAGAGCTCGAACGAGTACAAAACCGAGGGGGAGGAAGATGCGCAGATCATCCTTCTTCCTGCTGTGTGCATCGGTCCTTTTGGCCGCCGTCCTGCCGTGGGACGTCTCCGGCGCTGCTTTCTCGACCTGCAACGAGACGCAAGGCCGTGGATGCCGATTGGAGGAGGAAGAAGAAGACGCGGAGTTTGAGTTGGACTCGGATATCAACAGAAGGCTGCTTGCAGGCGGGAATCAGCACATTGTTAATGGAGCTCTCGACCCGGATCGCGCGGTCTGTGGAAGCAGCAATGGCGGGAGTTACAACTGCAACGGCAAGTCGGGTCAGACGGGCGGCGGAAGGGAATGCGGTCGCGATTACTTCCGTTGCTGAAAGACCATGGATTTCAGTCCGCTCGAGCGCGCGCACGCCAACTCGCTATGTTTGCTGCTTCTATTTGGCCGTGTTATTCTACTGTTGCTCTCCTCTTCGTTCTCGGAGCTCGATGTACGATTTCATCTGCTCGTAATAAATTCATGGCATGCTGTGGGAGTCTGCGTGATCATATATGAACCGGACGAAAGAATATTATTCAGAATATGATTCGGGATCCTAAATTTCATTTTATTTTTTATCTTAGTATAAAATCTTAAATTAACTTGAATATTAGAGTTATCATGTCGTAGGAGCCCTCGACACTAGTTTTATAGGTGATACGAAGGACTCGTCTTGAACGAATCATAATAAAAGAGAATCTATCTCCTTAAAAGATATAGCTCGTTTTGGATCCACATTTAGTTTTGACATCAGCACAAAAATTAAAAAAAAAATACATAAAGATAAATGCAGAAAAAATTACATTAAAAAGCTGTATAATTTTCCATGACAAAGAGGGAAAATTTTGTCAGCAAATTAACAAGCACATGCTTAAAATTTTTCATGTAATAATAAAAAATAATTATTATTCTTAAATAGTTGTTTGGTTATTCACATATTGTATATATGTTAAAAATTATAAAATAATATTTATCTTAAAAAAAAACAAATATGATTTATGTTTTATCAAGATTACAGTTGCCGTATTATAGTAGAAACAAAATTAACTATCAACATCCTCCCTCCGTAACATGTCCTGTTGGAAGTCATTTATTTTCCTATCCACCGCAACATAGCTTGTTTTACTTAGTTTTTCGTAGCTTTATTTCCATTTAGAACAAAGAGCTGCAAAGAAGTAATGATCTGAACTAATTGTATGGATGTAACTTTCAATTGTAAGTAATTACATATGTTCAAATGTAGTGAGTTCAACAACTTATGCAATCTTGGAATTAGGAATGTAGAAGGCATACATTAAACACCTTTGTCTATGACTACTTACTACCAACATCCTAATATGTAGCTCATCTTAATGTATTGAATTCAAAGACACTTGCCTTCGACGAGGCCCAACAATAATTAAAAATAGAAGCCTAAATGGAACACTTGGAATATCTTTTATTTACCATCATTAATCATTTTGAATAGCAATTTCATCCCATTTTTAGAAGGTCAAACTTGCATAGATATCGGTTATATGAAGAATGAGTTTCATGAGATGAGGGAAGGAAGATATCATGTTTAGTGAATTTGACTTTTCTATACTAACAAAAATATTTATAAAATTTTTACACGATTGTTTATTAATACAAAAGAATATCATCAACATATATGATAATTATTGTGCCCTACATTTCTTGTATCTTCCCTCATCCAAAATCTAATTATAGGTTGCCTCCTCTCACAAATCAAAGCTTTTTGTGAGTAGAAAATCTTGAGACGCCAAATATAATCTGTCTTCTAGAGTTCTTCCATCGAACAACAGTGATGCATTTATCAAAATAATAATAATAATAATAATAATTATTATTATTATTATTATTATTATTATTATAGTGGTACTAACGACACATAAGACCACCCCACTATATTCATTCCATTTGAAAGGCTCTTAATTCTCGAAAAATATCATCTTCGATATTGTATCTTTAGTGATTGTAATTTTTTATTCTTGTTAAGAAATATATTGACGAAGATGTGAATAAACAGAAGAAAAATCTAGTTAAAATATAAAACGACACAAAGATGAGGTAATGTTTACGGAATTAATTTTATATTAAACCACATGAGTAGAAAAAATATATATTAAAGATTTAATTAAATTTATGAATAGGATGTACGAAGAATTGTCTTGTGTGATAATGACAAGATAATTGTGCAATGGTTGACGTGGATGACTTGGCTGGTTCCCATTACTAATCTCGTGATAGCGTCGCAGTGTCTTCCAAAAATTAAAGAATCATGTTTTTGTTGGACCATATTAGGACATTTTATTGGAAAATAGAGGAGGAAAAAGAAAAGAAAAAGTAATTGATAATGATATAAAAAATAACTATCAATTTGCTCGGACTCAAAAGAAACTCATCTAATCTATTCTACCACTCATAGCAAGGAAACTCAGTTCATTAAATTTTTTTTTCCCTTATCTCATAAATTAAGATGCATCAATCATGATAATATTTGTTCTCTAAAGAAGATTTATTTTATATTTATTTTTTTAAAAAATAAATTATTATTTCTTGATAGATGAAATCTAGTTTGATTTCTCCACTCATTTCCTTCCGTCAAGGATTTAGAAAATCGAAATAAAAATATTTGAGATGATAAAAAAAAGATCCTCTGAATTAATCAAATTTATTTAAACGAAAAAAGGGCCCCACCCATCACGTGCATTCGTGTCACGAATCTGCGCCGTGTGGTACACGTCCCATTCAATCCTTACCGGCTGGCTACGTGTCACCGAAGTGAGCTGTAGAATGCACGTCCTGTGCAGGCCTCGACGGCTACGTCCCACCCGTCTCGGCTTCAGCTATTTAGAGCTCAGAGGAGCAGATGGCCAGAAACCAAGGGAGAGGAAGATGCGCAGGCCATACTTATTCCTGCTGTGCGCGTCGGTCCTTTTGGCCGACGTCCTGCCGTGGGACGTCTCCGGCGCTGCTGCACGCTCGACCTGCAACGACACGGAAGGCCGTGGATGCCGAGTGGAGGAGGAAGAAGAAGACTTGGCGTTTGAGTTGGACTCGGAGATCAACAGAAGGCTGCTTGCAGGCGGGAGTCCGCACATTGGTTATAATGCTCTCGACGCGAATCACCCAACCTGTGCAAGCAGCAATGGCCGGAGTTACAACTGCAACGGCAAGTCGGGTCAGACGCGCGGCGGAAGGCAGTGCGGTCGCGGCCTCTACCGCTGCTGATGATGAGATTGCTGCTGCGGCTACTCGTGTTTGCTACAGCTGGTCTCTTTGTAGTTCTTGAAGCTTCAGGTGTTGTGGTTCTGTAGGCGTTTATTCTGTAAACGTTTGTTCTGTGTGCCGACAATAAATCTCCATGATCTGATGTCCATGGAGTTTGCTACTATTCTTTTTGAGATCAGGGAGACCTCGATACAAGGAAGGAAAAAAAACTATAAATTTATTTTTTTAATTTATATTTTAATAGAAATTAAAAAACACCCAAAGTATTTAATAAAATCCTTCCTCCACGCCTAAAGTATTTTATGGAGCAAATGATCCACAATTGTCGTAGCCTCTTTCCTTCGCATATACTTACTGTAAGATATAAAGATATCGTGAACTCTAACACTGTCAATCATCTAATTCACACATAAATTCTATAGGGATTCAATAATCATCCATGAAATTTCGACACAGAGAGTATCATCATGTGCATACGTAAATAAATCTTCTTGAAGAATAATACGAAAGAGCACATTTGTTATCAAAACAAGTGATTTGGTTCGATAGTTTCTCGTTCAATAATTATATATATATATATATATATATATATATATATATATATATATATATATATATATGTGTGTGTGTCGTATGGTAATCTAAAATCAAAAGATGGATGCCGGGAAGCCCAATGAAGGCCAATCCAAAGCCCGCCCACCCAACCAAATCCCTCGAACCCAACCCAAATGTAAGCTCGGGACGGAATCGGATTACTATATTGGATGGAGGAGCAGTTTTCTACCTCGCACCAACGAAGTCCACCTCCACGCTCCCGAGTCTTCACCAACCATCTCCACCATCCTGGAAGAGGCCAGAAGGAAGAATGGAAACGGAAGTCGGTGAGCACGGCGGCAGCGCCGGTGGCCCTGCTCCTTTCCTCCTCAAGACGTACGAGATGGTGGACGACGCCTCCACCGACGACGTCGTCTCGTGGAGTCCTTCCATGAAGAGCTTCGTCGTCTGGAATCCTCCCGACTTCGCCGCCCACCTCCTCCCCACCTACTTCAAGCACAACAACTTCTCCAGCTTCATCCGCCAGCTCAATACTTACGTAAGCTAAAGAGATTCCCCGAAATCTTGACACCTTGATTGCTTGATTTTGTAGAATCCGCCGCTGCGTTTTTTGTTGGTTCTAGTGGGAATTACCTAAAATTGAGCCCAAAATCTGATTTTGGCATATGATTTTAGGAGTTTGATTACGTGTTTGTGTGATGAACGGAGAACGAGGTCATGAAGTATTAACGTTTGTGCAGGCGTTTTGGGAAATTTCTCACCTTTGTGCTTACTAGATTCAGGAATTGACTAAATTGTTCTGAATCTGAGGTTCATACCGAATCTGTTGATGCAGGGGTTCCGAAAGGTTGATTCGGAGAGGTGGGAGTTTGCAAATGAGGATTTTGTCAAGGGGCAGAAACACCTGCTCAAGAACATCTATAGACGCAAACCCATCCACAGCCACAGCCGCCCGCCGGGTGGTGGTCTTGCTGATTCCGAGAGGATTGCTTTGGAGGAGGAGATTGATCGGCTCAAAAGGGAGAAAGCCAGCCTCCAGATGGCTGTCCAGAAGTTTGAACAGCTGCACTCAGGGACTAAGATTCAGCTTGATGATGTTGAGCG
Source organism: Musa beccarii (assembly GCA_024322285.1). Classification (NCBI taxonomy): domain Eukaryota; kingdom Viridiplantae; phylum Streptophyta; class Magnoliopsida; order Zingiberales; family Musaceae; genus Musa; species Musa beccarii. The sequence continues at coordinate 14,870,571 of CM044401.1, forward strand.
GAGAGTAGCAGATATGGAGACGCGGCAACTCAAGATGGTTGCCTTCTTGCAGCGTGTCATGCAGAACCCTCGGTTGATGGAGAATCTTTTGAAGATGGTGTCATCCTCGTCGATTGACTTCTCGGTGTTCCATAAGAAGAGGAGATTGCCACTTGATGCAGATCACTGCCAGGAGACTTCGGAGAACAGCTTATGCGATGACCATTGCAGCACATCCAAGCTTGAATTTGGCCATGCACTCAATCAGGACTTTTGTGATAAATTGAAATTAGAACTGTGCTCTGCCTTTTTAGACAGCAATGTGGTCATGGCAAGCACTCAGAGCTCCAATGAAGATACTTGCAGCTCTCGTCCAAAGCAAATCAACCGTAGTCATTGTACAATAGAGTCCCTTCCTTTGGCACCCGAGACGCTGGAGCTTTGCGATACAGGAGCATCCATTTGTCCAACAAAGAATCCTTTGTTTCCAAAGACAGTGGATGATGGGGATGGGATCTTTCCATGCCATTTGAGTCTGACACTTGCATCATCTGCAATGCAAATTGATAGAAGTGACTATTCAAGTAGGATACCAGATGCAGTGAATCAAGAGGAAGCCAATTCGACAGAGATGAACAATATTGTCACAACTAAGGAAAATGAACTCAACATGCTGATCTCTGCTGATGCAAGAGCTGCACCTTTGCAAGAGGCTCCAAGGACTAGTAATGAAACACCTGCAGTTCCTCCAGTTAGAGTTAATGATGTGTTCTGGGAGCAGTTCCTAACTGAAAGGCCAGGATCATCAGACAATGAAGAGGCAATCTCTGGTTTAAGGGCATATCCTCGTGATGAGCAACACGAGGAGAGACACAGGAAATGAATGCATATGGAAAATCTAAAACCATGGCTTTTCCCATAGAGTGAGCACTTCTTGTTTTTGTATCATGGATTAAACTTGATCATTTACAGTCAGAATACTTGTGTTACTTGTAGTTACAGAATAAATTCTTCACCTGATATATGTTGAGCATGATGTAGTTGTTTTGTCTTGATGTATGCTAACATAGTAATGGAGACTAATCCTACAGAGTTGGTGACTTGCCTCCAAATCTATGAAAATAGTACATATACGAGAAATGTATTCGCCTTCAAATGATACTCTATCATATTTGTCTTTCAAATTCTGAAAGAAACTTTCAAATTTAGTTGTAAGTCACTTTTGAAAAATCCTACTTTCAAGAACCAGCACCCTCTCTAAGATAGCAGCCTCAGACTACTTAAGATAAAATGAACAGTGTGTATAGAGGTATTAAAGATGAGTACTGGAAATATTAATATTAACTCCTTGGTCAATCCCAAGGGGCATCAACCTATTAGCACATTAGTTGACCGCATAAAGGAGGTAATGATATAATTTGCATCTGTAGTGATAAAAGTGGAGAAGATAAAAATAACAAAGGCAGCATTTTTAGGTAGATGATTGTATCATCATGATACAATTTGACTACAGTGATAAAAGTGGAGGCAGCAAGAAAGGCATCAACTTTAAGGTGAATGATACAGTTCAACTCTGTAGAGATACAATTGGAGGCAGATTTCTACATCACCCTTGTAAATTCAAAAGTATGTATTAAGTCTGTTTATCTTAAAATGCCCCTTAATGAGTTGATGGAAGACACAAAACTGGGATAGAATGTATACTTGAACAGATAACAAAATCGATGCCTATTCCGTATTAGATCGTGTGGCCTCTTACAGCTCATGATCTCTGCTGTGTTGTTCTTGCAGGTGCCCATGTTGCTATTGCCTATACACTTACCGACTTTTGACCCAAATCACAATTATCATTGTCTTCTTCCCCTTCACAAGAGCCAATTGCCTGTACTTTTTCTCCATTCCATCCTATTTACTGATTTTGCATCAAGAGCTTGTTTTTGGTTTTTTGTGCCCTTTTATCTCCGACTTCAAGGTCTTTAATTGTGTTTTCCCCTAAGTATGGGAGCCTCATACATGGGGTCTCTCTCATTTTGATGTGTGTATATTTGTATATTTTTTCTAGACCTTTTGGTTCTGTTTTTTTGCATTTTGTTTGCTTCCAGAGCTTTAGTTCAATGTTATTTTGTGGTTTTATGTGGGGCTTTCTCTGTTCAATGTTACATGAAAAATTATTTCTGCTATTTGATGGAATAATGTTCCATTTCACTAGGCTTTCGTTTATTTTATTGTTCATCTTGATAAGAGAAACTGCTCACTGAGTTGGAAACTTCTTGACATTTAATTTTTTCTTCGATTTTTCAGTAATTAGTAAAGAATAAGCAAAGGAGCTTTTGGTTTTAGTCTGGTCATCTTATAGTCATCATATGTAATGTTGCTGGGTTGACAATCACAGACCTTATCAGTAAGAGCATATGTTAACAACCTGAGAGCATGTGGACTGCTACAACTGTTGTTATCCACATGTCAACATGATATTAAAAAGACTGTTTTGCAGCAACACCAATGTCTTAAGCATTTTATCAAGACCAGGAGCCAGCAGGTTGTTTTATGCTCTTGCTGTTTTTCTACCTGTTTGTTCTCATTCGTACATGGATAAGAGACTTGAACTAAAACTTAGTTGTAAACTGTGGATCCTGGGAGGACTTCCAACTATCCAACTGATGAATAGCTTCTTAAGCCTCATTCCAGGACAAAGTGTTAGTAGGTTCAAGATAAAAGGACCAAGACATGAAAGTCATTAATGAGTTTCTTACTTCCACCAATCTTTTTATGCAATCTATTTTCTATGAGTTTTGTAGGTACCTATTCTCACCCTTCTTTTCCATTAGGACTTTATATTTTGGTTCATCATTACCTTATAATGGGTGACAATTTATGGGGCCTTCTATATTAGTGGATGCTAATTAACATTTTTGTCCAGCGTGTAGCTAGATATTGCAGATTGATACATTATTTGACATATAGGTGTCAATTAATATAATTTTGGACCATTGATGTGCAGGAAATGGAATGAAGGTGTATGATCCAAAGTTTTTTATAGTGCTTTGTGCTAAAACTTTCTCCTAAGCCTTCTAAGTTTCATCCTGTTATTGCTTTTAAGCTAGCACAACCATTTTTTCAATTTTCAAGTTTGAAAAATACGTTATAAAATGAGAAGTTTTGTTTGCTAGTCTGAGGGCACAGTTCTCTTTGTGTGGATGTGATGTTTGGGGTTTCTTCAGATTCCAGTAATAAACTGTTTGTAACAGAAACTTCAATTAACAATCTAAGGTATGTTCTCTTCTGATGGTTAGCATAGATCAGAGAAAATTTAAGATCTTACCCTCCGAGCTTTATCATCTTGATATTGTAAGCCTTCTATATTTTCAGGGTCAAAACCTTCCAAGCAAATGTGGATTGTTGCAGTATAATTTCCACATGACTATGACAAGCCAGGAGCAGCAATGTTGAAAAATATTAAAATAGATGTGGTTTGTCATAGGTTCCAACGATATCAGTGGCTTCTGTCCAGCTTTACACATCTGCATTCTGCACAGCCATTCTTTTGCATCTTGATCTCAATAGCTGTAATATTTTAATGGCATGAATTCTAAACTTATGTGGTAAAATTTCTTTGGTTGCAATTATAAATGTGTTTCTTACATGTCTTTCTTCCTATGTACTTCAGTATGGACCTAGCCTATAATCAGTATATTCTATAATATAATCCAAGTTCTAGATGATTGAAATATACTAAAAATTTTATTTGTGCTTCTATGATTTTTGTGTAAATTGCTAGGACTTAAATGCCTGTGTAGCTGCATGAGTTTGCAATGCATGCCTCTTTCTTTGTTGTTCATGTTTTGGCTGGTTTTTCCTTTTTCACCCGGTGATTCTTTTGACCAATATCCTTCTGTATATTCCTCTCTCATTTTAGCTTTATAATGTCATGTGAAGTTCCATTAGTCTATGTATAAGGTTTGACATTACTTCTCAATTACATCACATTAATCAGTGATGTCGGTTGTTTTTCGAGTTCTTAATTTCATTCTAAAAGATATTACTTGGTAGAAGAATTTAGTATTTAAATAGTTGCACAAGATCTAGGATTTTATTCTTTTCTTTAGATGATCCTGTGCAGCGTTCATGTTGTGGAAAGAATTTCCGTCCTTCTCTGAATCATGCGAACCCTGTCATCTTGATGCTATTTTCTTTCATTATAGCAGGAGAATTGTTTAGCACTTAATACCTTCTCGGATCATGTGCCTGTTGGATTGAGTCGGTGCATTTGCATTTTTGCTACATCAGTTTGGTCTTGCGTAGGATGTACTAGCATCCTGCATCTGTTTATTAATGTTACTTATTATGTTGACTCCTTGATCTCATTGATATTTTAGGGGACAAGTTTAGAAAGTCCTTTTCCTCTCTTTTCTTTGTTTGCTATTTTTTCAAGATATTTCAAGTTGGTTTATCACAAAAGCTACTTACTGTGTCTTATGTTGATCATAAATCTTCAAAGGATTTTGTTTAATTTGTTTTGCTTCAAATTGTCATAAGCTTTTTGCTGCTTCAGGTTTAGAACCTTGTTTGTTCTAGGAATCGGAATGAGGCACAGAGAGTAAATCTGCAGAACCATTATTGTATGTGTTTCTTTTCCTCCTTAAATTCCTTTGGTGCTCTAAAGCATGGGCCATAATACAGATTGGTCGATCTGAGACATGAAAGAAGATTCAGGTTTTTCATTTGTAGAAAGCGATGAGATTTTGATATAAATTAATGTTTTATTACAGCATGTTGATTTTTTTTTTCTGCTGAAATTTCTGAAATGCAAATAGGACTGAATTTATACTTGTTCCAGATTTCCTTTTTAGATGAAAATACCCTATCCACAGTTCAAAGAAAGCAGAATGCAGACTTTGCATTCACATTATTGCATCAACTTAACTTGTCAAGACTTCACCCCATTGTCATTTTACAGGTCTGAGTGATCTTTCTGCATAAACAAAGAATTTGTCATCACATCTCACAAGAAATGGTACTCTTTTAGTCTTTTTTCTCTCTATATGCTGCCTATTACATTTGCATGTGCAAATGCTTGTGATGCTTGAAGTAGCAAATGAGTTGACAATTCATTTAGTCTTTTGATATGAACTTTCTTCCATTTTAGATCGGCACAAGAGATAATGGAAGTCAGTAGAATTCTGTGGGATTTAGGTTTGTCATCTAGCAGTGGATGAGCTTTTAATATGCTTATGTGAATTTGTCTTCACATCAAGTATATATGTACTAATTATTAGTTTCTTTTTCCTTCATTTGTACCATCACAAATTATTTTCATTATTTTTGCAATTGTGTTTACAATAAGCTGGTTACCGTTGATATATTTGTGTTGAAACACAACTTCAATATTAATAGGAATACTTTATATAAGACCAAAGAAAGGAAGGGAGATAAGATTGTCCGTACCCATGCAAACATCACTGGTTTATCATATCAGACCATTAGATGACTACTATCAGCCAAATTATTCCAAAACATGCCATCAGCATTTTTCATTGACTTCCAGATGGAACAAACGACCGCGGGTGAACCAGCAAAGATGGGAAGGCAAAAGGTGAAAAGCAAAACGAACATAGCCATAACTCAAAATCTAGTGGACAATGCCAGTGCTCGGATTTATTATCGCCTCTTGCAGAAGCAACCCTAATACCTGTAGTGAACAGGCTTGTAGGGCCCTTCGATCGGGACGCTAATGTAAGCAGCCTGTGATGGTGTAAGCTTGGTGAGCTTGGCACCCAGCTTGCCGAGGTGAAGCGCTGCCACCTTCTCATCCAGATGCTTGGGTAGCACGTAGACCTTCTTCTCGTACTTGCCGGTCCCCTTTTCCTTCCATAATTCCAGCTGTGCTATCACCTGCCATGATGGATTGTGATTTTGATATTTTCAAGAACATTTAAGATGTAATATATGATAGACACGATGACCCAATTCTCTGTTGCATTCGAGGTCCATTCTCATGCACATGGCCTTGATGAGTACAAAGTATTAGAGATCGAGACTTTCTATTCCTGCATGAAGGATCTGTACAAACATCTAAATTCTCCTAAAACAATTCATCAGCTATGCATGCAATTTTCATGAACATGCATGAATGGAGAGATTGATTTGTGTAATTTTCATATATGTAATGTCAAATATATAATGAAAAGCTTAGAATATTTCGCACACATACCCAGGCAAAGACAAGCATTCAGGGTCAGGAGGAGTTATTTAAATGAGAGCAAGAATAATGTAGTAGGTGTCATACCTGGTTGGTGAAGGAGCAGGACATGACGAAGCTGGGATGCCCAGTGGCACAACCAAGATTCATAAGCCGCCCCTCGGCAAGCACGATGATGCCGGTATTGGTCTCCGGGAACACCCAGCGATCGGTCTGGGGCTTGATGGTGATGCGCTTGACGCCCGGGTAGGTCTCCAGCCCATGCATATCGATCTCATTGTCGAAGTGGCCAATGTTGCAAACAATGGCATTGTTCTTCATCTTCTTCATGTGATCAACCATGACAATGTCCTTGTTCCCGGTTGTTGTCACAAAGATATCTGCCTCGGAGACGACATCCTCCAGCGTGAGAACAGGGAGGCCCTCCATCAGTGCCTGAAGAGCACAGATGGGGTCGATCTCGGTAACAATAACACGAGCACCAGCTTGCTTCAGGGCAGCGGCACAGCCCTTGCCCACATCTCCATAGCCGCATACCACGGCAACTTTTCCGGCGATCATTACATCGGTGGCCCTCATGAGACCGTCGGGGAGAGAGTGGCGGCATCCATACAGGTTGTCAAACTGCAGTCGGTACGAGAGCAAGAAAAATAGGAGTTACAAATCTCCACGCATGCGAAAGAATATGCAGAGGCATAAGATAGCAAGAAAAATACTATTGATACTAAATTCTCGTGACTCGGGCTTATATTATTAGATCAAATTAAATGAAGATAACAAATCACAGTTTCAAGTCAATACAAGTCAAAGGAGCTATAAATTCGAACATATATATGCATCAGAAGAGAAAGAAATTTTACCTGAAACGATTGATAATACTGAAACGGTTTATTATGATTACAGAGTTAAATTAATACTGAAACTGTTCATCTGGATTCAGATCTAAAAGGATATGGAAGTCTAAGATCTTAGTTAATGATCTGTTGGCCACTTCGTTGATTAGCATCGCACCGACCAGATTCATAAACTCCAGGCTATATGGCCGACAGAGACAACAGCAGATCTGGGTTCAAACTATCAAACCTAGTTTAAAGGAAACAGAGAAACCAACCTCCTTGGATCCTGATCTGGATCTGGATCTGGAGCTCAAAATGAGACCTATGGATCCGAGAATTTCCAGAACAAAATTGAAGCCCTAACTTCAAGATCCAAAATGAAGTATACCTTGCTCTTGGTAACGGAGTCGTTGACGTTGATGGCGGGGAAGAGCAGGGCGCCGCTGGCCTGCATCTGGTAGAGTCGCTTGACGCCGGTGGTGGTCTCCTCCGACACGCCGACGAGGCGTTCCTTCATCTTGTGGTACTTCTTGGGGTCGACCTTGAGCCCGTCGCGGATGATCCCCAGCACGAGCTGGAACTCGGCGTTGTCCGTGGAGGCCGGATCGGGCAGCTTGCCGGTCTTCTCGTACTCTTCCTCAGCCTTGACGCCCTCGTGGATGAGGAGAGTGGCGTCACCGCCGTCGTCGACGATGAGGTCGGGGCCACCGTTGGGGCCCCAGTCGAGGCATCGCTCGGTGCACCACCAGTACTCGGCGAGGGTCTCTCCCTTCCAGGCGAAGACGGCGGCGGAGTCGCGGGCGATGGCGGCAGCGGCGTGGTCCTGGGTGGAGAAGATGTTGCAGGAGCACCACCGGACTTCAGCACCGAGGGCGGTGAGGGTCTCGATGAGGACGGCGGTCTGGATGGTCATGTGGAGGGAGCCGGAGATGCGGGCGCCGGCGAAAGGTTTGGCGGGGCCGAACTCGGCGCGGCACGCCATGAGGCCCGGCATCTCCACCTCCGCCAGCTCGATCTCGAGGCGGCCGAAGTCGGCCTGAGAAAGGTCCTTCACCTTGTACTCGCGTCCCGTCGACGTCTTCTCCACCAGCAGCGCCATTCTCTGTTCGATGGAACGAATCGAAGGAGTTGGGCAAGGAGAGGGAGGCGGAACAGATGTGAGAGCGAGTGGCGAGGGGTTTGGGGGCATATATAGAGAAGCTGTGGGGCGAACGGACGGACGAGATGACAATAGCTGTGTTGTGGGCCCAACGGAAGAGATGGACACGTGCGTCGTGATGATATTGTCGTCCCGCATCGAAGGGAGATGGATATTACGAGGGCTAGTCACTAGTTACATTTTTTAATGTTTTAAATTTTAAATTTAAAAAATTTATATTAAATTTTTTATAATTATATAACTATTATTTAATATCGTTAGTAAAATTGATAAAAGATTTAATATGTAAAAATTGATAAAAAATAAATTTCAACATCTTAGGTGATGCATCTAGATGTCGTTTTGTAATTACGTTAGTGAAAGGTAAATTAAAAATATTATATTAAAGATGCAAAGTGATGTAATGTCGAAAAAGAAAGAGGAGAGAAAATGATGACGAGAGGTAATACAAATGAAGATGAGAAAGTGGACAAAGAGGATGGTTGTACCAACACAAATGCAGAGTGACACCGATGTAAATGCAGATATAGAGCATCAACATCCATGACTTCTGCTTTGCATCATCTTACATCTGCGTCGACGCTGATGTAAATGTAAAGTGTTGACATCTATGGCTTCTATTCTATATTTGTGTCGACATTAATGTAAATATAGAGATGTAGAGTGATGAAAGGAAAAAGAAGAATGAGGGATCAAAGAAGGGGAAAATATGGATGAGTATTGCTATGCATCTGCACCGGCATTGATGTAGATGCAAAGTGACACCGATGTAGATACATAGTGTTGACATCTGCATTTGCATATGTGGCTTTTGTTTTGCATTGCCCTACATCTGCATCGACGTCAATATAGATACAGAGCGACAAAAGGGGGAAGAAAGATGAGGGATCGAAAAAAAGAGGGGGGAAGGATGAGCACCTCTCTACATCTGCATTGGTGTCGGCATAGATGTCGAGCAGTATCACTGCAAAATGCAAAACATTAGCATCTACGTCAATATTTAGGCTTCTGCTTTGCATCACCCTGTGTTTGCATCAACGTCAATGCAAATGCAGAGTGATGAAAGAGAGAAGAAAGATGAGCATTGCTTTACCTGTGCATCAATGCTAATGCAGATGTAGGGCGATTCAGAGCACAATGACACTACTCTACATTTGCATTATCACAGCCATCATCCTCATTCTCTTCCTCATCTCCTTTTGCCTCACCTCTCGTCGTTGCTTTTCCTCTTCCTCCTCTTCCCTCGCAAGGGGTTATAGAAGTTCCTTAACTCCACCTCCAAGACTCCACTTGGCTCGTCTCCAATGACATCCTCATCTCATTTTTGTTGATCTTTGTGTCTTTCTCATTGATCATTACGTCGTTCTCATCGATCACAATCATAACAATCAATCGTGGCCTTGAGTGGCATTGTCGTTTGGTATCACCATGATAATCGACCAAGAAGAAAAAATATATAATCAGGATGTTGATACCTTTTTGTCTTTCATTTTCGTGTCATTTCTGCATATGTTGTATCTTTCATCAGTAAATCGATAACATTAGGATAAATAAAGTTAAATGTTTCACTTTCATAATTATAAAAATTATAATATAATTTTTTTAAGTCTAGAAACTATAATACTAAATAAATTTAACTACGTAATATGTAATTAGTCCACATTATCATGTATCAAGTTTTTTTTTTCATAAGGTAAATGACAAAAATATAATTTGATAAAGAAATTTTACACTGATTTGAGAAGATCATTACTATATTATATAAATTAAAAAATATTTTTTTAAAAAAATACGAATAATATATATTTTTTCGGAATAGCACCTAAAGGTATTCACCGCAAATAATATTTTTCAATTGATCAAAATATTCTCCTATTAAAATCATCAAAATATAAATAATCAAATCCATTCAGATCGAACTAATTATTGTGTCCTCAAACAAAATTATAATATGTATTTCATCATATCAATTACCCCTTTTTTTTTAAAAAAAAGATCATCGTGTTTAATAGTATCATTATACATTCTCAGATTCTTATTTGGTTGAATTTTGAGTTACTATACAGTGTCAAATTAAACGCACTTAAATAAATATAATATTGTTAAAATTAGTTTTAAAAAAAAATTAAAACTACATGGTATAGTGAAAATATATACAAACACATCTGTAATATTTATTTTATGGGTACATATTGATGCATGACCAAACGCAATATTAGGTGGCGTGCAAGTCAATGGCAAAAAGTCATAGTGGGGAACAATCAACTAAGGTGAAGGGTTCCATCAATTATGATCCACAAACATAAGCCGGTGTTGATGACAACTTGGAACTACTACACCTAACTTCTTCTTCTTTTCATTCGGTTGGTGCTAAGCTTTTGACCCTCCTCGGTGCACCCACACCTACCGCTATATGTATTTGCTTCCTCAAACAATTTGGTGGATCGTCTATCGTCTATCTTGTTGTTGAATCATTATCCTTGCATCTCACAATATTAACTATCCGGAAAATAAAAATATATGCATTGCATCATATGCTTATTCTTTTTCTTTCATCTGAAAGAAAAAAAAATCTGAATATTATTGTTGAGGATAATCATGGATATTTAAAGAGTCAAATGTCTCCTTTCGCAAATTCTTTTCACTTAAAAGTTTAGAAATTTTAACATCAAATCTTGGTTGATTCGCACTCGAGTCCAATAATAATCTTTGAAGGATAAGAACACCCACACCTACCGCTACATATGTTTGCTTCCTCAACAATTTGAAGAATGTTATATATCTCACAATATGAACTATCTCGAAAATAAAAATTATGTACATCGTTTAGAAATTTTAACGTCGAATCTAGGTAGATTCACACTTGAGTCCTGCAATAATAAATAAAAGGAGGAGAACATACTTCTCTTTCTATCATTGAGAGTGCCATGGTGACTTTTGAAAAGAGACGTACTTGATAAGAATAAATTATGAGTGATTTGTTTTTATACGTAACTCAATTGCTATTTTATATTTCACTTCCAATTAAGTTTTTTTGGCCTTGCTATGCTTTTTTTTTTTTTTTTTTTTGTAGAACTTTGAGTATAAATGGTTGTCGATGGGAAAGATTGGGGCAAGAGTCCATTTAAAGTGGCCATCCAGTGAATAAAACCGATGAAGAGAATCTATGCACACTCAAACAAAAGGATGCAGTATAATAGTAGGCTAATTATATATTATCTTTGTGATTACTTATTTTTAATATATCATTTTTTATATTTTTAAAAGTTATGTTGGATCTCTATATTTATAAAAATAAAATATATAATTTTTTTTATAATCATCGATTTTGTTGATAAAAATATCATACACACTCAATGATAAAATAAAATTAAATATAATCGATATGTATTCAATGATAAATTTTATGATATTTTTTTGTCAATATAGTCAATCATATTAGAAGAGATATGGTTAAATGTTTATAAAGATCCTAATATATTTTTTAAAAATTTAAAAAATTAAAATATTAAAAATAACAAATTACATGCCATAATATGTAATTAGTTCTAAAATAATAAAGCAGATGATCATGCAACTTCGGTCTCGGTACTCGATCACTGGTCATGTTTATGTTTTTGATACCAAGAGGACCAAAGTGTTTTTTTATTTTTTGTTACGGCCACTTTCGAGAACAGTACATCATATTAGGGTTATGGTGATGTTCTGATGACGTAGGATGGATGAGGTGCAAGTGAGATTTTAGTTTCTTCTATTTGCAAGTGACGTTTTTAGTCCCTATGACTCGAACGCGCACACCTAACTCGAGTGAGATCTTTTGTTTGGTCAGACGTCTTCTTCTCACCAACCCTCAACGAAGAAATTTATTGTTACTAAGTTTCTGGGCATTACAAGATCTGAATAGTCATGTTATGATCATAAAGAAAACTTTTTTTAAAAAAAAATAAATTATAAAGATGAAAATTGATTTCAACTTCTTACTCTAAAACTATTTTCTTTAAAAATCATTAGGTAAAACACGGGGTATTGTACAGCACTTTATATATATATATATATATATATATATATATATATATATATATATAAAATTCGGCTTCCGAACATTTACCATCGTAATTTGCAAAGAGCATTTACCATCGATCGATACGAACCTTCATTATCTTTACTTATGATATATTTTTTAATAAAAATAAAATAGATTCGAATCTGAAATATATCATCTATACAATAATACAGTAAGTAATCAGTGGCTTTGAAATTAGAAATATAAGAGACATACTAATATATATATATATATATATATATATATATATATAATGAGTAATTTTAATTCGATGCAAAACCCTCATCTTTTCGCTGCTACACTAACCAACCAAATCATGCGGGCACAAACCCTCACATCGTCTCCTATAAATCCGACGCCCTTCCCACGCCGTCATTTCCGCCATTCTCCCCTACTCCTCGGAAGACTTCTTCGTCGTCCTCCTCCCCCTCCCCCTTTCCCTCTCCCCGTCCAGCATCTTCGCTTTTCCATTCCGGCCCCGGTTGCTGCACCCATGGAGTCCGTGAGCGAATGGGGACTCTCGCCGCTCTCCGCCGTCGACCCGGAGATCCACGATCTCATCGAACACGAGAAGCGGCGCCAGTCTCACGGAATCGAGCTCATCGCCTCCGAGAACTTCACCTCCTTCGCCGTCATCGAGGCCCTCGGCAGCGCTCTCACTAACAAGTACTCCGAGGGCATGCCCGGCAACCGCTACTACGGCGGCAACGAGCACATCGACGCCATCGAGAACCTCTGCCGTTCCCGCGCCCTCGCCGCCTACCGACTCGACCCCGCCAGGTGGGGCGTCAACGTCCAGCCATACTCCGGTAGTCCTGCCAATTTCGCCGCCTACACCGCCCTTCTCAACCCCCATGACCGCATCATGGGCCTCGACCTTCCCTCCGGCGGACACCTCACTCACGGCTACTACACCTCCGGTGGCAAGAAGATCTCCGCCACCTCCATTTACTTCGAGAGCCTCCCCTACAAGGTCAGCCCCGCGACCGGGTACATCGACTACGACAAGCTCGAGGAGAAAGCCCTCGACTTTCGCCCCAAGCTCATCATCTGCGGTGGCAGTGCCTACCCTAGGGATTGGGACTACGCAAGGTTCAGATCTATTGCCGACAAGTGCGGGGCCTTGTTGCTCTGCGATATGGCTCACATCAGTGGCCTCGTAGCCGCTCAGGTAATGAATGCTGAAATTGTTCGTCCTATGCCTTAATTTTTCTCCTAAGATCGGTTTCAATCGAAAAATCAGAACTTGACAACAATTTGGCCTCCGAAAACAGTTCTTATTAATTTCTGCATTTTGGTCGGTTGTGGCTGATAAGGTAGATCTGATGGATCGGGGAGAATGGTGCTTGGATTGATTGAGTGTTGTTTCATTCGGTTTTTCATTGAGATTTCTATAGATCTGTCTTACGGATCTGGTAGAACTCTTGCATTGTGTGGAATAGATCTACATGTAGATTGCATTAAACGTACTACCCAAGAACCTATTCATTGAGATTTCTATAGATCTGTCTTACGGATCTGGTAGAACTCTTGCATTGTGCGGAATAGATCTACATGTAGATTGCATTAAACGTACTACCTTTATATGCACTTTTCAAGAACCTATTCATCAGTTGGCATCTAGATCTGAGGTCTTGAGTATTTGTTGATTGCTTTAGTCCCACGCACATGCTTGCATTATATGAAATAGATATACAAGTTCAAATCGCATTAAATATACTAGCTTTATATGCTCTTTTCAAGAACCTATTCATCAATTGGTAACTATATCTAAATTACTATTTGTTGATTGCTTTTATCCAAAACTCATACTAACATTATATGGAACAGATCTACCAGTTCAAATAGCATTAGGTATACTAACTCTATATACTCTTTTTATGAGCCTTCTCATTAGTTGCTAACTAGATCTGAATTCCTGGTTGTTTGTTAATTGATGATGGCCAAAATCACTAAATTGGTAAATTTATTATCATTATTGATTGTTGATTGACAACAAAGACAGTTTTTAATAATATAGATGAGATCTTAACGCTTTGATTTTGATACTTTTGCTTTGATCCATATGAGAGCTGTAGGTAAGAACACATGGACAATTCAGTGCTGGTATGTATGTACTCTTAGATTTTGACTTGGTTTTGGTGCTTTGTTGATTGAGATACATATTCCTTCATTTTGTAGATGCAACAAAAGATCATGAGTATTAATACATTTTTTTAACTCATTCTTATGGAACAATCTAGTATTTAGTTGTTTAATAATTCTTATTAGTTGAGCTTGTATTGGGTTATCTTTCTGATCATTAGGATTGGGCTTTTGCTACTAAGGATAGTTGAAAGTTAGAATGACGGTGAAGTTACTTGTTTCAGCATTTTTTTTTCTTTTTTTTTTAATTTTTAATGAGAAACTCTCTATTGGCCTGTGTGCATTGATTAGAATGGTATTCTCCTATGTAGGAAGCTGCAAACCCCTTTGAGTTCTGTGATGTGGTCACTACTACCACTCATAAGAGTCTCAGAGGACCAAGGTCTGGGATGATCTTCTACAGGAAAGGCCCTAAGCCTCCAAAGAAGGGACAGCCAGAGGATGCTGTTTATGATTTCGAGGACAAAATCAACTTTTCAGTGTTTCCAGCTCTCCAAGGTGGTCCTCACAATCATCAGATTGCTGCTTTGGCTGTAGCTTTGAAGCAAGCCATGTCACCTGGGTTCAAAGCATATGCCAAGCAGGTCAGGGCCAATGCTGTTGCTCTTGGGAATTATCTAATGAGCAAGGGCTACAAGCTTGTGACAGATGGAACTGAGAATCACCTTGTCCTCTGGGATCTTCGACCTCTTGGCTTGACTGGTACAACCAATTACATTTTTTTAATGTAGCTTGCTGTTACTTATTTTTCTTAATTTTTTCTTCCCTTCACCTTGGATATTTGTAGGAAACAAGGTGGAGAAACTCTGTGATCTTTGCAATATTACCGTGAACAAGAATGCAGTTTTCGGTGACAGCAGTGCACTGGCTCCTGGTGGTGTCCGTATCGGTAAGAACACTGCCTTTTGGAGCATTATTTACTTGCATCAGGTTTTTTTTATGTCTATGAAGACGTTGATCTGTGAAATATCTGAAATAATTGCTGGTTTTCAACTTTCAGAGAGATATTTTAGTTATATCTACTGATAAATGATAAATCCAAGAATGAAAAAAATGTTACATTTTTAGGTTTATTTGTCATCTTCACTATTCTGCAGAATCTTTTCAAAAATCTTCTTAAATATGACATTTCTTACATGAAAAATTAGTATGACAGCATCGGTTCAAAATGCTGTCATACTTGTTTCTCATGTAAGAAATGTCATATTTAGTTAGATATTAAACAATTTGTAGTTATTACATAGCATTCTTACTTCACCCAAGACTTTCTCCTGTTAGTAATCCTGCAGATAAAATTAGAACTCTGCATTTTGTACCAGGAGCACAACTAACTAGTGGAGTGAACTTATCCCACAAAACTGGTTCACACAATTAAATTCATGTGATGACTCCTGTATATGGCGATGATTCTCTTCCTCAATTAAATCAAAGACAGAATTCTTGGTGAACAAAACATTATGTAGATAAGACAAAAGGGTCGATTTTTTATCTAGAATTTTGAGATGGTGTACATCTTTGCTTATCTGCTTTATACTTGGGCGAAATGGAAAATAGCAAGCAGTGCTTCTTGTATGTTTGATGCAGCCATATCTCAGTTAAAAGCTGGTTTGGGGTTAGATCGACTCTCTGTCTTGAGTTGAACTAAATGTTTTAGTTCTGGAAATTTGTTTTATGGCCTTCATTTGCCACTTTGGCACCAAGGGTTATCAAACAAATACATTCCTTGTGTGTGGCAAGCGCATGTGTAACATCGGATGACAAGTTGCGGTATGACCCTTTATTCTCCATCCCTTTGTCAATTTCTTTGTGATGCCATCCTGATATGATAAGACATTTTTCATCAGGGTTCCTTTTGAAAATAATATAAGCAGTCACAGCTGTCTAACCTTCTATTAATTCTAGGTCTTGTGTGATTTAAGACTTATTTTAGTACTGTTACGTCTGAGCAGCATGAATCTATGAGAAACTTAATCCCTTGTTAGTGCATTTAGATTGCTTCTGCAATGCATTCTTGTAGTCATTAAAGCGCATGAATCTATGAGAAACTTAATCCCTTGTTAGTGCATTTAGATTGCTTCTGCAATGCATTCTTGTAGTCATTAAAGCGTAGGTTACGTCTCATTTTTCAGGCGCTCCTGCCATGACATCACGGGGCTTGGTTGAAAAGGATTTCGAGCAGATTGCTGAGTTCCTTCACCAGGCTGTGACTCTCTGCTTGAGCATTCAGAAGGAGCATGGAAAGCTGCTGAAGGACTTCAATAAGGGTTTGGTGAACAACAAGGACATCGAGGAGCTCAAGGCAGCAGTTGAAAAGTTTGCTGCAACATTCGACATGCCTGGCTTTCAAATGTCCGCAATGAAGTACAAGGACTAGGACATTGAAATTTGTGTGAGGAGGCGCATGTTCGAGAATCCCTTTTATTTTGACAAATTTGCTTATTGCAGTTCTTTTCAGAAATCTTACCATTTCTTTTCCTGTGATGCATGTAGTTCTTTTCAGAAATCTATGTTGTCATTTGTTGTTTGTTACTGCCTGCGGTGGTTAATCATAATGCATGTCAGTATTAAAGTCTTTCGTTATTGTGATGTAAAAATATTATCTTGTTTCCTGGATATTTCAATTTAATTAGAAGTAGAACTTGACCTAATTACCCGGTTATATAACAACCAGTTATGAACCTCATAAGCTCGTTCCAACCAAACAATCTATGTCATATAAAAGAATGTGGATTTCTTTGGCTTTTACTTTCAAGAGATAGTTGCCTTACAGAGCTTGTTTATCATTAGTTCTTAATTTTTTTCTTTCATATATATTCCTCAAAATGTGCAAAAGAAAGCATGAATCTCACTTTTCAGATCCTTTAGTATGAATGAAAACTAGCAAGTGGGATGAGATCTCCACCCCAAGCGTTGCAAATTAAACACTTATAATACAAACGACAAAATGCCAACTAAGTGCACTTGACAATTGCGTGAAAGTATTGGTTTCCATGGACCAAGGAAACACTGATGCACATGCACTAATAATTTAAATTTAAGATTTCCACTGCCAAAGAAAATTTTGAGGGAAAATTAGCAGAAAAGCCACAAGAAAATTAGTTGCTTACGAGTGGCAAAAATATGTTCAAAGATCCAAACAAAATGAACCTTATAGTTCAAAAAACCTTGTAATGACTTTCGATTATCCAACTAATAAGGGGGGTCTGATGAAAAAAGCTCATTAGTTTTAACTGATGTTGGATCCATAATGGCTTCCCTGGCCATCATTTGGGTCAATTTGATCAACTCTCCATTTGAAGAGTCTCTCCTGTTTCCAACGCTGCCTACAAGATCTCATCCTTTATGGAATCTCTCGCTAATTCCATCTTTTTTGGTGCCCACCCCCTTCACCGAGGGGGAATCTTCCTCTGTTATTAACTGCAGAACACTAACAGTGAGCACAAGATGATGGATGACCGTGAAAGTATCCGGTTTCGTTGGAAAAGGAAGTGAATGCATGATGCTGTCTTTGTGAGCCTAGTGGTGAAAGTCTTTGGCAGTAATTTGCTTTGTATTCACTAGGTTGTGTACCTAATTGGTTAATCTGCTTGCTGCACTGGCATTGTAAGAAATAAAAGTCATTTACGGTTAGTTCAAATTCACCAGTTTATTCTTCTTTTGTTTCCTCAAGTGATATAATGTTAAACAGTTATCTTTGATAATAAAACAATTACGAACATAGTCTACGCATGCAATTATGTGTATAAAGAGTTATATCAGACTTGCCTCCTGAGCCAAATGTTCTCTTTTCCTCGATATAGACTCGACGGCCAGCTATAAGTAT
This sequence comes from Musa beccarii, assembly GCA_024322285.1. Lineage (NCBI taxonomy): Eukaryota > Viridiplantae > Streptophyta > Magnoliopsida > Zingiberales > Musaceae > Musa > Musa beccarii. The sequence goes on from CM044401.1 coordinate 14,888,775, forward strand.
GGGAGAAGCCTGAAATATTAACAATTAATCGACATAAAAGATGCTAATAATCAAAAGCACTAGATGGGACTCACCTGACAATTGTTTAATTTGACCAGCTTCATGTAACCTTATCTGCTTTTATCTTTTTGTTATGATGGTTTTTCAAAAGCATTCTGTACTTAAATTTTCACGGAGACAATATCTAATCATACATGGAAGTCTATGGTCTCAATGGTGCCATCCGAAGAAGGTTCTTGTAATTTGTGAGTGTGGGAGTATGCTTCATCTATAGAGAGAATTCTATATAAAGTAAATTAGTTTTTCAGAAAATTTTCAAATGAAGAGTTTTAGCAAAATCTTTCAATTTCATATTTTACTACATATAAATCCACATAATAGGATTTAGAAGATACAATAAACAAAGTGTGTAAATTTACAGTAGAAAATGTACTAGTAGCTTCCATGAATGTAAAGCAAATAGCAAGTCCAAAAATCTATCATATAATGCGTTTATATAGAATTTTTAAAATGAATCACATAGAATAAATACCATAAATAGCCTAGTTGTTGATTCAGTCAGGAATTGAGACTCCAAGAACTAAGTACCAGTGCTATAAAATCTCATGAAACTAAGTAAGTCAGGAATTTGATGATATTAAATTTACCATCTGACTTTGGATATCATAAACCATGCGAGGGCCAATACCGAACTAGCATTTAATTTTGGCATAACAAATAGCTATGATGATAGAATGTGAGGAAGAAGTGCTTGAAGGACTACTAGTTAAGTTCTTCTAGGGGTCGCGAGTTTCCTCATTACATGGGATTTTGAATCTGCACAATCTAAACTCCATTCATTTCGGTGGAGACACGGGATGCAGTCATTTTACAGCTTGGCTCAAAAAGCTAACTCTGGTTGGACAATGGAAGCAACCGAAAACATATGGCTCCCAACACTGCGATCTTTTAGGAGGTCAAAGAAACTAGTAATCTCCTCTTCTATTTTCTACTATCGTTCTCTTTTTTCATCTGCAATTCAGGCATCCACCTGAATACCAACATCCCATAAGCTCTATGTCCTCACTTGGCTATTTGCATATAGCAACAACCCTATGGAACAGTAGACCGTGCTCTGTCAAAGTGACTGAGAAATAATGAAGAAAAGCGAAAAAAAAAGAGTAGAAAAATATAAATAATGTAATATGCTGCGACATTACAATAAATGAAAAATAGAACAGCATTCCGAAGAATCAGAAATAAAAATGCAGCACCAACAACATGAGCTATGTACACTCAAACGCCATCCGAAACAAATTAAAGATGCAATGTAAAAGAAGTTATGTTGATGAGAGTGAATGAAACTGACCTCTATTGCACTCCGGACAGCACCAGCCAACTTGAACTCCACAAAACCAAAACAAGTGCTTTTTAGCTTCAATTTAAAATGTTTATTATTAGATGATGAGAAACATAGCATGATAGGTATCCTCAAAAAACAATTAGACACTGAATAACCAAAACAACCTTGTTGCCTTTAACTTGTATGCCACCAGCCTTGATAGGACCAAATCTCTTGAACTCCTCCTCAAGTAGAGCATGTGTTGCATCCAAAGGTAAATTTTTCACATATATGGAATGACCGTCAGCTGAATTTAGTAGAGTAAACAATATTTAAACAATTATCTCTATAAAGCTAGAAATAGAAATAGATCTTGATGAAAAAATCACTGTTACATTCTGCCATCTGAATATTCTGCCGTCCGGAAGCACTAGAACTGAAAGAAGGCCCATTAGATGCTGGAGGAGCAGAGATTGGATGCTGTTCTGTTTTCACCACTGAAACCCAAGGAAGGTCTTTCTTAGCTTTCACCTGTGTCCACCATGACATACTGAATTTCTATCATATAATCAATGTGCTGGAATATGACATTTCAATCTTTGGACTAAAAAGTGTGTTGAGCTGGTGGAAACATGTATCCATATGAAACTTTTCACCAAACTAAACATAAAAAGAACATTGATTCAATTAGTCGAGGAATTTCTTTTCAAAGTTTAGCAACCATAGGGGATGTCAACGTGACTAGAAGTATTTCTTGCATTCAAGGAATTCCTTCAAACAAACCACTTTAGCAATCAATAATGTAATATATTCTTAAAAACAATAAGCACCTTTGTGGACACAGATGGGTAGTACGTGTTTCATTAGAAGAGAGAATACCTGTCAAGATGTTTAGATCACTTCAAGTTCTCATTGAATTTCAACATGTTTGCATAACATGACACCAAGTAGATAACACACATGTATAATGAGTCAAAGACCTAACTACAAGCATATATGATCAATACTTGTACAACAAAGTCTTCTAGAGACGATCTCTCATGTCCTACATATGTTCCATTGCACAACCTTAGAGGTTATTTTTCAGGTCCTTAATTTTATTTTTTAATAAAAAGTAACAACGTAATCATAGGTTTATAATTTATTCAACAGAGGGGCTTTCAGCTTTTTTTAAATGTACATTTAATTTAAAAGATCATTTCTTCTGCATTGGGCATGGTAGCTAACCTCTCTTATTTGATCTGCTTCTCTCTTTGTACTTTTTGTAAACATAAAAACCATCATTATAGTATTGTTATACGAAAAACCTTAATACAAAAATCTAAAATCAAATAACAATATTCAAAAGGCTTTTATCTGATTTGTGAGTACACCGTCGTCAGATCTGAAAGTTATAGCAATGCCGATCTGCAAAGAGAACTAAACTCGTATTCTCCTTTCTTCCTCTCCTTCACAGGATCACTATGAACGATGGATTAAGGATAAAGAGGTGATAAGAGAAGGTTTGTACTCTCTCATCGACTAGTTCACGTGACTAAGGGGAGATGAAAAAAGATCTGTAATCTCTCAATAATATCACGTGTCCCCGTCTCATCTTATCTGCATATCTGCATTTTGTGTGTTTAGTCCCTAAGAGGTCCTGTCTATTTATAGACAAGAGCAAAGGGTCTAGGATAACTAAGTAGGAGAGTCTTTACCATCAAGGTCATCTCCTAAGGAATTGTATCATGATTGAACTTTCTTTCTATTGGTCGATAACAGCAATCATAATCTAATCATATCCAATTCTAAAGAGGAAAATTAATTGGATTCTGATTACAATTATCAAATAATAGAAAGAAAGTCTAATTATGATATGATTCCTCGAGAGATGACCTGGGAGAAACCCTCATAATTACTTATAAAGATTACGAATCTTCTCTCACCACTCTTTTGTTCCTAATCCATCGTTGATAACGATTCTCTGGAGGATACGAAGAGAGACAAAGGCGAGTCTAATTCTCTTTACAAATTGACATCGCTATAAATTTCGGATCCGACGATAGTGTGCTCGTAAATTAGATAAAAGCTTTTTGAATGGCATCGAAAGGTGAGCATCATAAAATAGATCTATTGTTATTTGATTTCAGATCTTGATATTAAAGTTTTTCGTATAACAATAGCATAATAATGATTTTTATACTTACACTTGTATCATCAATCCTACTTTTTTTTTTTACTCAGGTCAAGAAAAAAAATCAGTTACATCTAAAATAAGAACCCACACCATAGCCTCCGACTTTAAATGTTGCATTCCACAAAAAAAAACATAGCATAAAGGACAAACGTCCATCAACTAAAAAACATTGCAACATTTCAAGATTAAACACTTACTACTGAAGCGTATGTTTTCTTGGCCATTTCTCGTTGAGCGCTCGTATCTTTTGATTTAAACCCCACAGCCTGAAAAAAATCTGAAACTTCGTCAACGACCTCATTACCTGGTTCTTCCTCCTGCAAATTCCAGCTCTCCCCATTGCTCCGAGGATTACAGACACTTTCGTCTTGTCCTGTAAGGGCATATTCAGATCAAAATCAATACTTAACAAGCCAACCGATTGATTTCAAAAAATATACGTGAAAATTCAACTAGTAGTCGCGAAAGAAACCATGCTCGGGCACAACAGGTGAACTAACACCATTCGTCAAGCCCTTGTTCTCCAATTGAGGAGTGACTTTTCCAGCATGCATAAGTATGTCGTTCAGGACGTAATATCCCCTTTCCTGGGGAGCCAGGAAGAAGGACTGAACGAAATCCCTCTTGACATTGTCCACCCTGGTGAGAAACCCTGTCACTAGGACCATCATCCCACCACCAAAAGACTCCTGGCTGTGCACCGCTTTTATTTCTAGCGTACAGAGGTCCATCGACATTATCTTCTCGTTGATTGCCTATTTCCAATCAATTCAATCAAAACAGAGCGAGGATTATGCATACAAGAATCAAACCAAGAGTGCAGATCGAGGAGCCCGTCATCAGAAGAATAATCTGAAACAAGAAACATCTGAACTTCTCAAACACTCACATCGATGGTCGTGATGGAGGTGACGTTGCCATGGTCATCGGCACGGCCAAGCCTGCTGCTTTCCTGGTAGAATCGGTGAACCAACTCCGGAGAATTGCGAAGAAAATGATAATACCGATTAACGAACGTTTCACCGACCTAAACCCAGATCCCGAATCAGTGACAGACAGAAACATATATATACACAAAAAAGAAAACAAAATCCAACCTTTTATCATATTGATAAAGGAACAATCTTAAACATAGATGATAATCTATTACCCTTTGGGCGTAGAATATAGACTCAGCGGGAGTCGAAGGTTGGGCCTCCATCTCGAGACAGAAAACCGTAGAAAGAGGTGACACGGCTCTCGGTCACTGTGATGCAAACGCGACCGATGGAAAGAGACGACACGATCGGGATAAAACTTCCGAGTATAGATGGAGAGAGAAAGAGACGGAGGGGTTTCCTCCTCCTCTAGGGTTTTCGAGCTCCGTATAAGGAAACCAAAGAGAAGAAAGGCGACCGAAGGCGAAGCATGAGCCGTCGTTCGGCTTCTATGGCAACGGAACTGGAGCCGACCCCCCTTATATAGGCCCCGCATGTGGGAAACCGTCGACGGGCACGTGCCAGGCGTGGGGATCCCTACCCCTAGACGCTCAGGGTTCAGGGCATTCCACGCTCTCCAACCAAGCCGGGCCACGGGCCCGACCCCCTCGTGTCATCTACGTTGCAGAAAGCGTGAACCCTGCCGGGTGACGCACGGGCTTCCGCTCACACGTGCGGGAGACCCGACTTGGTGGTGCAGGCTCCGGAAGGGCGCAGACCGCGCGAACGAAGTCATCGGACTCCTGCACGCAGAGTGACGCCAGACGTACTCCCTGTGGAGAAAGAAGCGACGCCAAAGGAGTTGCGTGTGAGCCCAAGAAGGATACCGATGCACGAAGGTTACCAAGATATCACGGAGATTACTGTCCCAGAATAGAAACATGACGGAGATACGTCGTTTCTCCTTTCAAAAAAAAAAAAAAAATCCATTAAGATCTTATTACTCTGTCAAATGATCTGAAGAGGTCATTTTGAAGAGTTACATAAAAGGTTATGGATGAAGGAACCTTCCTAAACAATTGTAAATTTACCTCTCTCGAAGTTTTCGATAGTTCAATTACATTCACGAAAAAAAAATATAATATTATAAAAGAATCAATAAAGACTTGATATCTGAAATGCGATGCTTCAACTAGGATTGAAGAGCAGATAAATCAATCCATAACTTATTACGATTAAGAATTAAAGTACGAGCATAAATAGCCGTTAAAAGCCAAGATTTATCATTATGAAACTGTACTATTAACTGAGATTATTTGAATATCACCTGGACATGTAAAAGTAAAGTTGACCACAGCAAGAATTATATCCCCCGAAGCACCTTCGACCAATTGAAAATCTCCTTGCCAAATGTTTCCCAAAGTTCTTAATAGCATTAATCGACTGTTCAGCATTAGCATGAGTCTCCTATAACAATAAAAGAGTAGGTTTCTGTAGACGGCAGGTATAAGATAAAAACTCCCTTGCGGGTTTTTGTCTTGTGTCATGACAATTTTAACCATATATTATTATTTAGGTGATGAGGGCATGATAGAGACCAACCCAGTATTGGCACCAATAGCAGATGATAGATAGATAGATCAGCTTTAAAAACAGAAAAGAATTTTTTTTTAAACTTTTTCTTACCTTTAATAGCACCACTTATGACTTGTAAACTTAGATCTAGACTTAGCAGAAAGCAAATCCTTCTGAATAACAAGTGGACGATCCATTGAAGCATCATTTATTATCAATTAAAAGATTGACTTTTATGGAATTAACTACAGCACATGCCCTCGAAGATTCCCAAGGGTCATCCGTAAAGAATTTGAGGGCATCTGAATCAGAACTAAGACGAAAATGAAAGAAAAAGAAAAAAACAAAAAACAAAAGGCCGACTTGCATGATTGGAATGAACCAAAGATAAATCTTTTAATGTTTGGTGACAAAGGATCATAATAGACCATGGAATGGGAATGGACGTTTCCAGTTTGGCAATTGATGTTTGGATTAACTCCACTTATTAATCGATTCTCGTGTTACTAATTAATTATTATTCCCAATTCGACACTAATAATCTCCCTATCTCTTGCTTCTTCCCAACCTAAAAAATAACAATAATAAAACGACAAATTTGTATGAGAAAAATAGAAGGCGGCATCGAGAATATTACATAGATTTAGACCTTGTAGACAGACATTCCACAATATTTTCATCCCCAAATATATTTTATTCTAAACCTTACAGTAGACAGTTAATAAATCTCAGTATCTATTTGCAGCATTAAGATGAGGAGTCCTGCATGGTTTAAGAGTTGCAGCATCTCAGTATTAAAACAATGTTGTAGAACCGATCCGAAAGATATGATACAAGCATAGGTTAAATTGTTCATTAATTACGCAACAAATATGGCTCAAGTCAGACCAGTTAGTTCAAACTGTGACCTACTTATATCATATCTATCACAGTATTTTGCTTCACAGGCTTCAACATCACCATTTGAATGTTCTATGTTCTGTGCTTAAATGTTCTCAGCAGAAAAGGTTGTGGTAGAAAGCTGTAACACAAATTCTTTGTTGACTGTAGCCAACCTGTTTTGAAACAATGTGATCAACCATACATCGTAGTTGCGGATCAGTGTTGCCCCCTGAAGCAATTTTAAAGCCTCCTGCTTACGGTAGAAAAAGGACATCCTGTATCCAGCCAAAAAGGCAAAACGGGTGATACAAGATTTAATGGAATAAATAAGAAAACTTATTTCCACCTGCGAAGTTCCAAGCATGTACCATTGTCTGATAGTTTTGTCATCTCCCATCTGTTTAAAAGGCTAGTACAAAAACAGATGGGATTACAACGCACAATCCAAAACTAATATAATCTACGCAAATATAATGAAGACACAAAAAGTGGAACTAGCATTATCGGGGAAGAGCCATAATAAAACAAAAATACTGAGGAAAACCAAGAGAGTGCCCTTTAAATTACCCGATCAGCAGACAGGCAGCACCAGTAAAAGAAAGAAGCTACCTACCTCTGAGTTCAGATTTCTTCCTACTTTCTGCCACACTATCTGTCACTCAATCCAAATTATCAATATTTAACTGAACACAAAAGGTGCTCGAGAAGCAAGTTCTGAACCTGTAGAATTGCCGCCTTCTCTGTTCAGACTTCCATATGATTGAATATTGGTTAATCCACTTGCATGGGATGGATGAGCAAAAACTGAATACGCTCTCGCAGACCTTCCGTAGCTATATAAACCAGAGTTCAGGGCATCTTTTGGATCATTTCACAGTTTGGTCAAAAGTGAAATCAAATTTCTGGTCCATGAAGTAGGTCTCACTCAGTACTTGATGACATGGTGTCGGAGCCAAAGCTCATACATTACCATGTGGAATGCATCGTAAGGTGCTGGAGGTGAGTGCCATTCAAAGTGCTTCTGAACCTGAAAACAGATTGAATGTGTAAGGACAAGAAAAATCAACACATGAAAGCATTTGGCAGTGTTTGAAATTTGATAAAGCTATAAGAGATCAGCCTTTTTAATAAAGATGTCAAGTTGGTGCTTGACAATAACTTTGTCTTTGCTCCATTTGATGGAGTATGTCTGCATGCCAATTACATTCAAACTATGTTGAAGATTCAAGATGCTGCAGATAAAAAGTTTTCCTTTCCACCAACCAAACTTAAAAATTGATAAGCAGTGGAGAAGATCTATCCACAGTTCACATGCTACAAAAACAAAAACAACATTGAGTCAAACTCCATTGTTTTAGCTATGCTATTTGGATGCTTTAAGTGATATAGCGATGCTCTAGAACAAATGCCAATGACAATATATTCACATAAATCAGGTTCCGGTTTTGTCCATGGTGAATTTCCAAGGGTCTACGAGATAATATGGATTTCAGTTATGAAAAAGTCAACATGTTTCCCTTAGATACATGGGCCAATTCTTTTTCATGATATTAACCAAAAATTTCATTGCTCTTGGGCATATTTTCTCCCTGCTTGACATTTCCTTCATGATACTACTAAATGTCAAAGTCTTAGGATAATGCATGGTTTAGGCTTTCAGCTAATTAACACAGTTAAGAGATTGAACGACACTGAAGATAAAAAAATCAGGAAAGAAGTGTCTATCCTTGAACTTCTATTAGGTTCACTGTAAGGAAATGTAAACATTTATCATCAAATCAAACATATGACCTACTCAACTGTTTTTAGTATCAATAATCCTTCAACTTTAAAATAACACAAAATGGTTAGTTGAATCCAAGAAAAATGAATATGATATCTAAAAGAATTAGCATTTACTCTTTTGAAAGGTCCGTGCAAGTTAACAATTTCCCTTGACAGAAATGATAGGAGAAATATTGATGAAGTTTTGTACAGATAGTGAGTTGAAATCGGAAGAAGCAACTTTAATGATGCTTAAAAATGAGCCATTGATGCTCAGACAGATGGGGCACAATCAGTTTAAATAAGATGCACTAATTTATGAAATAACAAAAAGAAAAACTCTATACAGTACTGGTAAAGATGGAGATATTGAGCCTCCTCAAACCCCAGGCCTGTCTCTAAAACAATTCTAGGCTTCAAGGCGGGCGTCACTTCAAATTTTTGTTAAATGCAAGGCCTGACTTGGCTTGGTAGCCCAAACTCAAAGCTAAACCAGCTCCATTTACAAATTACAATATATCTAGCATCAAATCGTCATCTGGGATTCTGGATTAATAAGATACTAGTTTTGTTTCTGAAAAATAAAGTAATTAGGTACAAGAAGTCATTGTAAAGAATTAACAAACTCAACAAATGTTCTTGTAGCATCTTCTGGTTCAAATTTCTCTGACCCCACTCTACAATAGTCTGACTCCATTCTCTACATGTTTTGTATAGATACAATAAGTCATGGTAAAAAATTAACAAACTCAACAAATATACTTGTAGCATCTTCCGGATCGATTTTTCTCTGACCCCCTCTGCAGTATTCTGACTCCCTTCTCAACATGTTTTATATAGATAGCAACAATCATCTTGTTCTCATTTCCTCATTGCATTGCATTTCTTGCCAGACTCAAGGGAAGATCAGACCTATGACATCCATCTTATATCTTGGCTTGCCGTTCTCAAGCTCCTTTGGTTTATTCCCATTTATCATGTGTCATACTCTCCCTTTCCTCTTCTCCTTTTCACTTTCTCCTATAATCTTATATCGAACAGCCTAAACTACTTGATGTCTCACAGTAATTCTTATGTTGTTTGGAAAACAAAGTTGTCAGTCTATGAAGCAATACATAGAGAAATAACACTTAAAACATACAGTACATGGATATCTCACACCTCAGTTGGCACTAACCCAATCCACATTAAAACCCATCTTTATTTCTATGTCCTGCTTCATAGCACTTAAATTTATGTTTCCAAGGTGATTTACCTTGCAATTATGGTCATGCATACATAATCAATTATGTATTTATTATTTAGACACACTAAGGAACATCCTACTTTCACTTCCAAAATCCAGATAGTTCAAATATTATGCTAAGTTGATGCATGTTCAAGATCATATCTAATCTTTGTTAAGAAGATTACATAATAAATCTTAGTTTAGGAAGTAATAAACTATTTGCCACATAACAAATATACACTACTCCACCTGAGAATTAGCCAACAAAGAAAAAGAGTGGTCAAGTGCTTGAGACTCCACCAATGCAAAGTGTTGTAAGAGTGTGTGTATAGTCTTATCTTTAAAAGGCACAGAGGTGTTGACTCAAAAGGATTAGCTGATGGACCAAAAAAGAAGGGAAGGGCTTGGTTGAAAGTCCTATGAGGCAGTCCAAAATGAATAACTTAAAAGATTGAAGTGAGAAGAAAAGATGATGTGAAAATTATTGATAGATCATGAAAATTGAAAAGTATGCCATGTCAAGGGAAGCTCTAAACATTTCCAATGGAATCATTTTCACTTTCTCTTCAGGGACACCATGATCAAGGAATGACCACATTATGGTTGTTTCTTCTCCTTGAGGTCACAATTTATGGGCCCATGTGAGCTTAAGCGAGGGAATTACATTCTTTAGTCACCACCTATACCATTAAAAGTTCATGTAACAACTCACAACTGCCTAACCCATAGGCAGATCCTTGGACAATAGTCTCTTTATATGCTCAGGCATTTCTTTATTCAAGGATCCAAAAATCCAACTTAAGCCACTCTTGCAACATAACAACTCCAAGTTACTTAAGACTACTTCAAGGCATTCTTTTTGCAACTTAAGAATCACAAGTTTATGAAATCCTAAATACACCACTAGTTCTTGAACTTTGGGACAAATTCTAATCAGATCCCTATCTTCAATTTTTTTCAGTGGACTTTATAATTCCAAATAATGTTCCAATCAAGGCATACTATCAAGACTTGACTTGCCTTGGTGTACAGCACTCATAACAATCAAAAGACTTGACTTGCAAACTCAGCACCTAAACAAAAGAAACTGTCTGACATGTCTAGCAAGGTCCAAAAACCAAAATGTAGGGTACACCAGACTTGCCTTGTTTGCCAACAGCTATGGGCACAATTGACAACATCTCTTGCTGACATCTGTACTAGGTGGCAAGTCAAGCCCTAATGTGCAACAATGTCAGATTTCCAAAAAATATGGATGGAAGCCAATTGCAGGATTTGATTGAAACTTGAAAGTTTATAGCTTATTAACATTTAGGGTTTCGATTGGACACAACTGAAAATTTCCCAAATTTTGAGGAATAGCAGTGTAATTTACAGACAAAAGTAGATTTAAGCAGCTTCAAGCCAGTCTTCGTTACTAGAGACTAAATATGGCATACCTCAACTAAGTGCTTATGCAACTCGCTGAACTTTTCATGAGGTATAGACTTCAGAATAGACTTTAGCTGATAGACATCACTCTCCTTGAGTATAACAGAGAACTTCTGCCAGTCAAGGATGTCATTAAATGGCAGGTCATAGTAATTGGACAAAATTACTGCAAAATTAAACCCTGGTCAGCAAACTGCAACTATGAAGCAAACAAAAGCTGACAAAAAATTCAAGTGAGCTAGGCCTTCGATAATGTCATAATTGTAAAGTTTCCATCTAACCATGAGTAATTAAATGGTAGGACTCTAACCTGGAATACATCCATAGTGAATGGAGTCTGCTATGCGAGCACTGTTCACTTGAGAACCACCTGGACATATGCAAAACTTTGTCCTGTAGAACTGCTTCTGATAGACTAACTCTCCGATAGCTCTGCTAATGCGATTATTGCTGATGGCAAGTTCTGTGTCATTCTCCCAAACACGAGCTAATATTACTCTTATCTTTGAGTTTCTATGGCCTGCCCAAAATCCAAGGATGGTCCTGGTGTTTGGTTAAGATAAGAGGTAAATGAAAGTAAGTTGTTAGATTATGAACAAAGTTCCAAGGGAACATCATAGCCATCAGAGAAAAAAAAAAAAGATAATTGTACTACAGGCTAGTACCAATAGAAAGACAAAAATAAACCCCTTACATATATTTGGAATAATAAAAATAATTGAAATTAAATAAATCAATATATATGTATCATACAACCCATAGATATATCAGCATTGGACATAATGTAAAATAGCTGGTTTATGTAGGCTGGTATAAAGCAATGAACCAAATATAATGATCAAGAAATTAAATCTCTTGCAATAATTGCCGTATGACTTATATGACCAAATAACCAATCACGTTTGATTATATCAATTATCAAACATCAAAGTTCCTTCTGTTTCCATCTCAACAAACACCAACTGATCTTATATCATAATATCATCTTATTCCTATTCTAACAGATGAGAAATCCCAGAATAAAATTCATGCTCCACATTCATCAACTTCTAGGGATGTAAAGCTGACCACTTCTCCAGTATCAACTCCAACATCCTTGACCACTTCTCTAGTACGAGCTCCAGCATATTCAATGAAGTGTGAAAAGAACCTTTTAGAAGTGAACAGCAGGCAAATGTGAGAAGATACATCTCTGTTAAAATGTAAACCCAACCCTTGACCTTGGTGACAAGAAATAAATTACTTCATGAACTGGCTCAATAAAATGCACAAGCAAGCAGTTAATTTACATAATTGTCTACTCGATGGAAGATTATGAATACCACATAATCTCTATAAAAGCATGCAAATCATCAAGATATGTATTAAGGTCTCACATGATAAGACCATGCGACAATACACCATTTATTTAGGTGAGATGCCAAGCCTGCATGAGGGAATGTACCAAGGTATGCCTGAGATTGATGTGTGACAATTTGCATAGCACATGCTATGCATTGCAGAATATGGATGCAGATGTGCTCTGGCATCTACACTTGACATCCACTAACATGTACACTATGCATATCCTTTAATAACATGCAATTATAGTATGACTGGGTACTTATCACATCTTAATCTTGAATGGACATGTACAAGTAAATGAGAAAGATCCCTACAACAACCACTTTCATCAATAGATACAAAATTATTAAAAATATATCAGGCTTCAAATTTAGTATTGGTAAGGTGAAACCAAGCCAGATTTAACCTGTTCTCAATATCATTTCCTCCAGATTGTCACGAACGGTCGTCGAACACTCGCAGCAACTTCGCTCAACGTTCCGTTCGTCGCTTGCCCATGCTTGTACATATCTTTGGCAGCCTGTTTTGCCATGTTTTGGTGTGTTTTTCCTTGTAAAACAGCAGAAAACAGCAGCTGCAGCGCAGCAGAACGATCGCTCGCTGCATCTGCCCAGAAATCCAAAAACAGCTCCGTTGTGTGCCGCGGGCTGATTTCTGCAGGCCGCGGCCATGAAATTTTTGTCAGCCATCTCAGCACCCTGGAACCACCCGGGTGGCACATGGCTGGATGGGGCTTCAGTATAGTGTCGGGCGTTGAACATTTTCACAAGTTTGCACGTCACTTCGGCGGAAACTTGCCTCGCGCCCGGCACTTGGGGAGTAGTTGTTTGCGGACTTGCAGCTGCTCATTCACCCCTCTAAAGTCCTTGTTTTCCTCCTCTCTTTCTCTGCTTTCTTGCACTCCAAGTGCTCGCTCAATTGCTTGTAAAGCTTCCCTCTTGCGAGACGCGGGACTTGTCCGTCGCTCGTTCCAACAACTAATCAACTTCTCTTTTACAGTCCTACGGGACCTGACGAGGTTGCAGTTGGCTGACCCTTTCATGGACGCCAGTATGTCATGGGCGCCTCAAGACTTAGGCAATCCAAGCTAAGTCCGACGAAGTGGGCGCAAAGGCGATTCTTGACTTAGGCAACTAAGTCGGTGGCTTGCCGCAAGGGTGCCTCACCACTTAGGCAATTCTTGCTAAGTGCGTGACATGTGGTATCGAGCGTGCAACAATTTGAGCAAGCAAGCGAAGAAACTTCGCAATCTCACCATGGCGAAACAACGTGGTGAATCAAGCAAGATGGGGCAAGCGGAATGTTGCCCCAAGCGGCCGCAGAGGGCTGCATGTGCAACTCGCCGGCTGCAGATATCGTGAGAACGAGGCGGTGAGCATGAGAGCGAGAAGTGGGCTACTCTCCACGAGGAGGAGGCGCAATCTGGAGCGCCAACGGAAGAAAGACCCATAGAGAGAGAGACAGCGGTGGAAACCCGCTTGGATGTTCTTGAAGCGAGCTTGGATGAACTCTACCAAGGCCAAAGTAGGCTCCTTGGCGTAGAGAGCTCGCAAGAAGAAGCTGAATCCCGGATCGACAAGGTTGAAGCCTTAGTCGACCGATTGTCGGATGACACAAAGGACTCGTGCAACACTTGCAGAAATGGTGACTTGAACTCACTTCCAAAGTGGCAATGCTCACAAGGCGTTGAATGCGAGGCGGAGGCAACACGCGTTGCGCCAACACAAAGCCAGGGCACCCACCCACACTTGGTTATGGGGTGCTAGGGATGCGAAGGAGCTTGAGAATTTCTGTTTGATATGGAGCAGTATTTTGAGCACGAGACCGGACTACGAGGACACCAAAGTTTCGATAAAGCGACAATGTATCCGAACGGTGATGCAAAGCTTTGGTGGAGAACCCGTTGGGAAGAGATTCAAAGCAAGGTCGGTGTCGAGTGGACACATGGGACGACTTGAAGCGGGAGTTGAGAACTCAATTCCTACCCGAGAAACACGGAGTTCGTCGCAAGGAGGAAGTTGAGGCAACTCCATCAAACGACTTCAATTCGGGACTATGTGAAGCAATTTTCTGCTCTAATGTTGGACATTCAAGATATGTCGAAAAGATAAGCATTCGACTTTCTTGATGGCCTGAAGCCATGGGCTCAACAGAACTTCATCGATAATGTCACCGATTTGGGCAGAGCAATGCGGCCATGCAGAAAGGCTTACCGACTTTGCTTCTTGAGAGGACCCGAGGAAGAAGAAGCGACCACAGGAAATCACTAACCAAGGCACCCTCCTAGAACGAACCTAGGGGTGACCAAAAGAAGAAGGGTTTCCATAAGGGGCCGAACTCAAGCGGCAGGACCTCAAAACCTGGAAATGTTTCTTGTGTGGAGGACCACCACATGTATGGATGGACCCGCCGCAAAAAAACATATTTCAATGCCTTATGCGCTCATCAAAACTCCTAAGCTGAGACAAGGGTAAGCGGCACCGCCTCGTTCGAGTAGCTCGAATCGGGCGGCGACGATGAAAAGTCGCAAGGACCCCGAATGGGTGCGATGCGTTCTTTGAATGCCTTGCGGGGTCAAGTGGGGAGAACACGAAGCCAAAGCAACAAAAAGCAGGAGCGGTGAGTTGATGCACGTAAACATTAGACTCAATGGCCAAACCACCCGAGCAATGGTGGACACAAAGTGCTACCCACAACTTCATCGCCGGCCAGTGAAGCAAAGCGGCTTGGGTTAATCTTAGAGAAGAACCCAAGTCGGATTCGGAGGCTAAGCGAATCTCCGGGTTAGCAAAGGAGTCTCCATCAAGATCGGATCATGGAGTGGGCACACAAACATGATGGCGGTGCCTGGATGACTTCAAGTGATTCTTGGAATGGAGTTCATGCATGCAGCGAAGTTGGTGCCGATGTCGTTCCTAGACTCCATTTGTCTAATGGGAAGTGACAACCCCTGCGTGGTTTCTGTCACTCGAAGAGGGACCCCAGGAATACAAAGTCGGCGATTTGGTCTTTGGTGAAGCTCAACCAAAGCATCCTCCATTCTTTAGAAACAAAGTGCATAAGGATAATATGATGGCCCCTTCCCAATTGTCGAGGGTGGGCAATGTTTCTACAAGTTGCAATCGGCGTGGCTCAAGATGCATAATGTTTTCCATGCCAAGAATCAAAGCCTACCACTCCGATCCGCAGGATGCTTTAGGCGTTTCAACTCGCCAACCTCCCACCGTGAGCTTCCTACGAAGCGAGTTGAAACCATTTTAGCAGATCGCAGGACAACGCTACCCAATGGAGTCAGTTGAATACTTGGTGAAGTGGCGAAACTTCCCAAAACCGAAGCCGGTTGGGAGCCGAAGACATCCGGCATGAAGAAGCAACTATCAAAGCCTACTAAAGAGCGTCAACGAAGGCGCGCCGACTTGGGGGAGAATGTCACGAATCGGCCGTCGAACACTCGCGAAGAATCTTCGCTCAACGTCCGTCGTCGCCGCTTGCCCATGCTTGTACATATCTTTGGCAAACTGTTTGCCATGTTTTGGTGTGTTTTTCCTTGTAAAACAAATAAACAAAGAAATTGCAGCTGCATAAGCATATAACGATCGCTTCACTGATTCGCCCGAGAAATCCAAAAAGCTCCGTTTTGTGTGCCGCTGGCTGATTTCGCAGCAGCGCGCCATGGAATTTTGTCACCATCTCAAGACTCGAACACCCGGGTGGCACATGGCCGGATGGGGCTTCAATATAGTGTCGGGCGTTGAACATTTTCACAAGTTTGCACGTCATGGCGGAAACTTGCCTCGCGCGCCCGCACTTGGGGAGTAGTTGTTTGCGGACTTGCAGTGCTCATTCACCCTCTAAAGTCCTTTTTTCCTCCTCTCTTCTCTCGCTTTCTTGCACTCCAAGTGCTCGCCAATTGCTTGTAAAGCTTCCCTCTTCGCGAGACGTCGGGACTTGTCCGTCGCTCGCTCCAACAACTAATCAACTTCTCTTTTACAGTCCCACGGGATCAGACGATGCAGCCGATTGGTGACCCTTTCATGACGGCGTATGTCGCATGGCGCCTCAAGACTTAGGCAATCCAAGCTAAGTCCGACCGAAGTGGCGCAAAGGCGATTCTTGACTTAGGCAACTTCACTAAGCTCTGGCTTGCTGCATGGTGCCTCACCACTTAGGCAATTCTTGCTAAGTGCGTGACAAGATGGCAGAGCAAATGGCTGCAGTACTTGAGGAAGAGCAACATCCTTGTGTGGAATGTATCCAACATCATAGCTTGGTGAACAAACAACCCGAATTGAATTTTTTATGACCATTTGAAGACCTTCGAATGCCCTCACACCAACATCATGACAAGTTACAAAAAAGTGATCTGCACCCAAGGTTCTATTCCAATATGGATATTTACCAATCAAGCTTTCAACATAATTTTGTACTATCATGGTCATATTTTCATAGGATGTTCCCTGTAAAATTCAAATAATTTGTACAAGGAAAAAAATCAAACAACTTGCAGTAGACAGCATTCTTGTTCCAAACATAATAAGACATGACCAAATTTCATATAAAATTTTCCTGACTGTAAGATCAACCCAAGTAAAACTGATATATAAGACCTACTCATGCTACTGAGAAATGTTCACTAAAGGTAAACAACTAATGTCCAGTAAAGGTTATCTTTAACTGGGAAACAATTAAAATGCTCAAGTGCAGACTTAGTAAATATGTTTCTGCTTGGCTACTTGCTTACTGTCAGAATGGGAGCGGACATGCTGAATGACTCACCCTCCACACCCCCTCTCCCCACCCAACACTACAAAAAGGCCATTCTTTCCTTCCTTCCCAGAGGATAGAATAAAATAAAGAAAATATAAATAAACTATTTAATTTGTCACAATTTCCACATTTTAAATAAATAGCTTAATTTCTCAAAAAATTGTAGAGGAATTCTCAAATAGATAAATGAACAAAATATGGCATGAATTTCATGTAGCATATTATATTGTTTGATGCACACAAGGGAACAAAAAGACACTTGATCTGTGCCCACTTGCTATACTCCACACAGAAATATTGCTGATATGCATCCCATCATTATACGAATTAATCATAGAAGTTTAATGGCAGCCAAGAATTATGCAACTCCAATGAACTTCTTGGCTGTTAGGCTTCTCTTAAACTTTCCTTCATATCTAATCATCCCACCTTAATGATCAGAAACAAGCACTTGGTTCGAACAGACTTTCAAGTCCATATCAAGCAACACCACTGGCTCTATCGATTGGCTAATCTATGAAATTCTGCTCCTTGGATATAATTCAAAATAGCAATATATACAATCATCATCAATTACATTAGCAAATTCAATCAGCTTATGAATCAGCTTGATATCTGAATCACACCATGATACTTCTGATACTCATCAATACGGAATGTTAGTTCATCTAAAATTGAAGAACTTCTGTACAACTCAAAGGATCAAACTCAAATTTGTGTACCTCAAGCTAAGTCACCTGTCGTCTCTTTTTAATTCAAAATTTCAGCCATCTAAATCTCCATATATGTAAACCAAATTATGCCATGAATTCTAATAACTACATATAATTCTGTTGGAGAAACAGAGATATCTGTAGATACGCAAGCAAGTGAAACAATGCTGGACGAAAATTATCATTATTAATGAAAAATTCATGGATCTATAAAATGTTAATTTTAAGACAATTTTGGTTTGAGAAAAGTAATAGATGTTAGAAATATGTGCACTAATGAACCAGTAAGTACTTAGCAATGTCAGTTTAAATGTATGTTTTTATACAGGAATTCTCCTATAGAACTCCTAACTCATAGAAGAAACTCCTTTCTTCTCTATATTCACATCTCGGCCTAAACAGCACCCCATTTATGATAGAGTAAGCATCCTTATACATCTAGACTCGAAGCTTATATTCATCAATACTACCGGTACATATCTGGAATTCATAGTTGAAATGGAAAACCAATATGGACTTTCAGCATCACCAAAACTACCATAACTGCTACTAGTATTTTCTTCTCTCCATCCTTTGTTTCTTGTACTACTTGGTCCAAGCGATTGTCAACAACCCCCTTCTCTTTGCATTGCATCTTCTCTACTGAGCTAATAAAATACAAGATGAACCCATGGTTGCATGTGATCACACAACAAGCACAGTGGTACCTGATTCACCCTCCCTCCTTCAGTCTCACATCCTTTTATCTTTTAACAAAAATTTCCATAATTGGCCAAATTTTAAAATAAAATGTGAGAGTGATGCAAGACCATTTTTCTTTATTATTATTTTTTAATAAATTATATTACTTTAGGGGGTCTTTTTCAAATGTGATGAGTTATCATATGGCATCTTCTAATATTCTATATCAGTTACTAAGATTGCCTAGAAGAAGAAAAAACAAACCAAAAAAAAAAAGAAAGGGAGATTTATCTTATATTTCATTAGAGATTCTAAAAAAAAAAAAGAAATGCATCTCGGGCTAGATTGAAGATTTCAAAGATTGATTAGAGATTTTGTCCTACAGGAAAGATCCATCAATATTAAAGGTACTACAAAAAAAAAAAAAGAAGTCTATCAATCAAATATTTTATAAAGGAATTATAGTTATCAAATTATAGAATAAGCCTTTCCTAAAGAAGTAAAGATGCAACAATTCATATGTCTTTAGTTAATGCATTTTTTTATTTTTGGTAATTTTCTCTTTTTGTACTTGAGGTTTATGATAAGGGAGAAAAGATTGCAGTTGAAGTCTAGAGAATTCATGAATGTGTTTTCCCACAAAATAAATGAATGGTGTGAGATCATATTTTAATTCACAATGACATGATCTCATCATCCATGCGTGAGATGCACAAAGGTGTGAGACCTTCATCTCTACAAGTTATTCATTGAGCCAAAGTGAGCTAGAATGAGTGCGGGGTAGCAATTTTATAGCTACTTATCTTCAGGTCATATTTCATGTTCCACTTCAGTTGTCTGAGGCTGCTGTAAGAACCATTTAATTTGAATCTTCAGTCATTTGTCCATAGAGTTTTCTTGGCAGAGATAAGAGTCACATATTGGATTCAATCTTGCAGTTCCTTTTCTAGTGCAGTCAAGGACAATAGATGTGACACGAGTATATCCCTCCAAATCACATAAGAAACCTTGTTCAACTGAAATGATAAAATGATGCAAGTTGGTACTAACCATAGAAACACAAAGCTCCGAGTTTAATAAATAAGAAAAGACGTAAAACGAAGAAATGATAGGACTAATTACATATTATCTCCTGTAGTTAGCTATGTTTAGCATCCCAGTCCTTATACTTTAAAAAGTTACATTGGGATCCCTATACTTACAAAAGTGAAATATTTAACCTTGTTTCTCCTCACGTCGTCGGCTCTACTATCAGAAAATACCATAAGTGTTGTTACTAGCATTAAAAAGAGGATAAAAAGATAATTTCACAATTGCTATTCTCACATCCAAAGAAAATGCATACGCCCAAGCTACTTTTCTCTGCCTCTTCGAGCTCTTCAAGGATGCCGGTAACGACGATTTCCCCTCGAATGAAGTCGGGGAGCTCGGAGAGCACCAGGTGCATGGGTGAGGGAGGTCCGACACGATGAAGGGCTCGTTATCGTCGGAGGTGGTCAAGTGGAGTCTATTGCGGATGACGGAGCCCATGAGATAGAAAGGGAAGACGCCCAGCACCTGGAAGGCGATAAGCGGGATGCCAAGATCACAAGCAATGTAGGTGGTCCTAATTGAAGACAAGATTGAAGAAGTTGGTGGCCATCCATCACGCAATCCTCGTGTGATTAAAGAAATGGACGTGCTTTGCAGGTTTAGAACCATTAATACCATTAACGAGGAATTTCCTGTTCCACCCGGGAAACATGTGATGGTTTCCACAGCCTTGGAGAATGATGCCAGGCTGATCCGCATTTTCTTCATCCCCTTTTTCGTCACTGGCCGTATGATCCCCTTGGTCTACATTGCTCGCCTCTTTGCTGCCTGGGGCATCGACTCCATCATCCTCATCACCCCTGCCAATGCCGCTGTCATCCATGCCATCGTCGATGATGCTGTCACCTCCGGCCTCCCCATTCACACACTCGTCTACCCCTTCCCTTCCTCCAAGTGTGGTCGTCCCTCGGGTGTCGAGAACATCAACATCCTGCCTCCCTCCAATTCCTACAAGATCGACGTTGCTACCCTTTTCACACGCCCCGTACACCAGTGCCTCCACCGCCTTGATGTTGTTGTCGCTGACACCCACTTCCCCTGGACCACCTACATCACTTGCGATCTTGGCGTCCCGCTCATCGCCTTCCAAGCACTAAGCCTCTTCCCTGTCTGTGTCATGGGCTCCGTCATCCACAGCCAACCCCACCTGGCCACCTTCAGCGATAACGAGTCCTTCCTTGTGCCGGACCTCCCTCACCTCGTGCATCTAGTCCTCTCCGAGCTTCCCGATTTTATTCGAGGGGAAATTGTCATTAACGACATCCTTGAATAGCCCGAAGAGATGAAGAAAGAAAGTCTGGGCATAAGCATTCTTTTTTTGGACGGTGGGAATAGCGACTATGAGATTATCTTTCAATCCCATTTTTAGTATCATTTTCTGTACGTGACAACGTATGTGGTATCTTCCGTCAATAGAGTCGATGGCATGAGAAGAAATAGGATTAAATATTTTACTTTCGTAAGTACAGAGATCCCTATGTAACTTTTTAAAATATAGGGACCAAGATACTAAACATAACTAACTATGGGAATAATCTATAATTAGCCCGAAATGACACCACGACTAACCTTTCCCCTCATCTTATGGCACGATATGGGTACGAAGAACAAGCCCGCCTGATCCGGATCCTCCGTACGGAACCGGCTTTCCCTGATGTTCTGAAAGAAGTAACCCTCGCTGGCGTACTTGCCAGTCAGTTTCCTTGGCGTCTGGAAGTACGTATTCGGATCCCCATCTGGGTAAATGAACACCTTAAACTTTCCCTCCATCTCGGCGTAGCTCTTGAAGAAGACCTCCGGGGAGTGGTAGATCAAAGAAGAAGACAATCCCGGGCTCGCCAGATCGCGGGTAACTTCGGCCACGGCCATCTTTAACATCAAGAATCGACGACATTGTAAGAAACCAAGAAGACAAAAGGAGAATCTGAAACAGAATAGAGATCGTTTGTTGTGGTTCTTCCCGGTACCTTAGGGGAGGAAAATTGGGGAGGGGAGCGGAGGGATCTGAGGGAGAGCAGGGCGAAACAGATCAGGGCTAGGACAGCGACGGCGAGGAGAGAGCGCCGGATGGAGCAGGCGGGCGCGAAAGCTGAGGGTTGTGGCTTCCCGGCCATCGTGGCTGGTGAGTTCTCGGCGGATCTATCGGGCAGTGGGAGCGATCAGCTCGATGCCCTCGTCAAAAATTAAACAACACACAAACATATACTCTTAGGGTTAATTGTCGACCTTAATAATCACATCAAATAATCCCAAGTCGATTGCCATCACCATATCAGAATCATTAGTTATTAAGATTAATTATTTACAGACCAGGCGTAATTATATATTACCCTACTAATTAACTATGATTAGTATCCCTATACCATAACATTGGAGTTTCTATAAAGTGAAATATTTAACCCTTCATTAACTTCATCCATAAAAAAATTACATATGTTCTCACGTGTAAAAAGGCACGAATAAAAATATAAAATTTTAATTATTAATTTTATATAAACTTTTTTATCGATTTTCTCTTCTCCTCTTCTTTCCGATCTACTCGCTTATCGAAACCGCTCACTAATAAGTTCGTTGTCACTTGTAACTTTTCTTTCTCGAAGACCATCGCTTAATATTCCATCATGTTCAGGTGAAGATTATTGCTTTTCGACAAGAATACATAGGCCAGGATCCTTAGCATCTTATTGAAGGGCTCATCATCGTTGTAATCATCATTATAAAACCCCACCTTGATGTCTATCACTTTGTACTCTACCGATTCCATTAATCATAACTTCTCTCTTTCTTTTTCCAACCTCCCTGTCCATTATACTTGCTTGCTCGTGATACTCACATGTTTGCCATTCACTACGAGTGAGTATAGTGGGTAACAAGAAAATAGGTTGGAAAGAGGAGGGGAGGAAAAAGTCACACGAGAAATTTATATAAAATTAATAATTTAAAAATTAATAAAATTATGTTTTTATCATTTTCATTCGCATCTTTTTTAGGTGATAACACATACGATTTTTTTTTTTGACAAAATTAACGATGTAAAGAGACTCGAGATTAAATATTTTATTCTCGTAAGTATATATATCCCAATATTACTTTTTAAAGTATAACGATCGAGATGCTAATTATTAATTATTAAAATTAATTATTCTCACACCAACTTATATATATTTATAGTCGTTATTATAAATCCTAATACATTTATTATGTCCAATTCCGTTAGATTAAATTCCAACCTCTGCTGCCACCATCAAAATTATCATCAACATTAGCTCCGTTACGCTTCTTTTCCAAGTTCGAGATCAACATCACCACCGTCTAAGCTTGCAAATGCCGCTATCTTATCTTCCAACATTGGCTACGAAGGGATGTTGACCGTGAAGAACCGTGAGAAACAAAGAAGGAAGAATAAAGAACAAGACAATACCAATTATATATTAAAAATATATGTATATATTTAATATTTGTATTTAGTATTAAGAACATAAATATATACATCTTTCCTCGTCTACTATGTTAATTTTTTAAACGCACGCGTAATGACAACTTTAAAACGGTATACGGTAGTTACATAAGCAATCCGACGAGGCCTGACAATATATTTTATCAGCTGAACACGATCGTCAGATCTTATATTCCGAGGATCACCATTTGGTGCCACGAAGGTCAACTCGACGTGTAAGCCAGTACCTCATGGCTACGCTATCCCATGATTCAATGTGCAACTTCATAATTCAATGATGCATAACCATTTCTTGAGTTAATCATCATCTCTATCGATTACCCAACATATTATAAAAAAAAAGTTTCCTATTACCATCGGTCATAGAATTGAATGTTGGACCTACGTTGAATCCGCGTGCCATACACGTCGAACAACTATAAAATGATTTATCAGTCTCAAAATAAAAGTTTTGAATTCAAATATTTATATATATATATATAATGTTTGTAATATCAAGTGATATATATTAATATTTGAATCCGTCTTCTCCTCACAATGTACATATGGTGCTTATAAGATAAGCAGACAATATATAAAAGTTTATTTCCGGACTTGAATTGATTCTATTAACCTTCTTCTACTTGGTAATCTGAGTTATATCAAGATTCCCAAGGTGACAAGTGAGACAATCAGGTCATCCATCTAACTCCATTTGCTACTAATAAATCGATCATATCAACTATATATTTTTATAATATTAAGTGATATAGATCAATATTTTACTTATTGATGGAGAATACATTATCATCTTCTGATGTGTAATCATCGTATGATATTCACTATAAAAGGAGAAGACGGAGGTTATCCTCTACCAGTTAACCCACGTGCACAAGGGTCCAAAGTAGATAGTTATAAACTGCTCCCCTTTGTCATCCACATGGATAAAAAACTAATGGGAGATTGTTGGAGGTGGTTAGAGGTTACCTCCTCGTAGAGTATTATGTGAAATATTTTATCCCTTTACGATCAAATATAAAACATCGTCTTTGACACAATGAAGGGGGGTTATCTATTTTGATCACTCGTGTCTATGCTCATACCTTGAGTTACTAACTTAAGCGTCAGAAGAATTGAGTTAGAAAACCTTTCTCGATCTCGGTCTTTGTACAAGTGGCACCTCGGGAGTTCAACATTTTTACCTCGGAGGCATCTTAGATAATTTTACATAAATAGATTCAGACCACATCGGGTCAACCTAGACATTGATGCTTATGTGAAGAAGGCTCGAGGCATTGAGGTCGAGAAGCCCAACCTTTGCCTCCGCTTGAGGCATAAAGATTAGCGAGCTCAACCCTTGCCTCCTCCCGAAGCGAGGACATTGAGGAGTTTGATCCCCACCTTTACCAAAAATGGAGAAGTCAGGAATCCCGACCCCCATATTCGTTGAGATGTGGATGTCAAAAAGGTCGAGAAATTTGACTCCTTCCAATTAATATGTATCTTTTGACGATACGAGAGGTAGGTTAGTAATGGATTGCTACTAGCAGGCAGTATTGGGGAGAGATGATCTTGTACGAATATGTCAAACAAACTAAATATGCCACCAAATCAATAAATAGATTGAAGAGGTATAAGTTTGACATATTGGATGAACTAGATGCCACACTTTGGACCCCTCTTGCAAGAACTTGAAGCCACGTCTTGGAGAAGGACAAATGATATAGAGTATATTATTAGCTAATTGTTATCCAACACATAATCATTACATGATGTCTAGGGTGAAAAGAGAAGATGAAGGTCACCCTCCACCCATAATCTATACACACGAGTAAAGGTCTAAGACAAGTGATTATAAGCCGCTCCCTCCTTTGTTGCCCACATGGATAAGAGGCCAATGAGAGGTTATTGGAGATGACTAAAGATTGCCTCATCACATAATATTTCATGAAATATTATATCCATTTACGATCATCTTTAGTACAATAAAGGAGGGTTATATTTTTTGATCATTCACATTCATACTTATTTATATGCCTTGATTTATTAATTTGAGTGTCGAAAGAATCAGATCAAAAAATCTCTTTCGATCTCGATCATCGTGAAGGTGACACCTTAAGGAGATAAACATTTTTACTTCGGATGCATCTCAAACGGTCAAGTTGAACGAAGAGAACGTCAATAGCTCCCTCTCGTAACACTTGCTATTTCGACACCTTATCAATCTCATGAACTATCGAAATCGGTATTTGAATCCTTAGACTTGGGTTTTGCCCAAATAAAATTGGGTGTGAGTAAGCTCTTAGCTATGCATTTGGTTGGCGTCATACAAGGGTGGGGGGTGACCTTCATGCTTGGGGAGGGAAAGGTAGTTGGGGTGGACGTTATTCTCACACCTTGTGGCCACAATTTGTAGCTTTCTTAATTTAGCCCTTTATTTTGCTCTCCCCAATCCAACCACCCCGCCGTCGATGCCTTGTCGCCTCACCTAAACCTAAACCCATGGCGTATTCCCCAGAATACCCTCACATGTCCCATTTTCTTCCCAAAATGCCCCTCGTTCTTGCGGTGTTTCCGAGCCTGCCCCCTCCTGCTTTTGCCCGCCGTCGGATTCTACTCTTCTTTGATGCGATTTGTCCTCCGGATTTTTTTTTTCCAAAAAGAAAATTTATATTAAAGTTTCATAAAAAAATGAAAGCCTTCCAAAAAATTACCTTTTTTTTATTCAGGACAAATCGGAATCGTTAACTATTTTTTATTATTTGGAATTGGTGATAGGGTATTCCGTTTGCATCAACCAACTTTATATTTATACTTGAAGAACAAAACTTAAGGCGTATGGCTTAATTTTCATCCCACTAAATTATTTATTTCAGAAAAGATGGAGGACTTTTTTTGATATAATATATACTTTTTAAAAATGCAATGATGAATTTTTTTTATAGCGACATTAAATAGATCATATTTTTCTGTGAGGATTTGCTCTTAATTTAAAAATATATCTCCCGATTAGTACCATGATCATTCTAAGATTTTACTACCAACTAAGCTAAACATGATCCATGAAAATGAATCAACTTCTTTAAAAACAATTTTAGATAATTATCAAAATTAAATTATTTTAAAAGTAAGGCCTCGATATAATTCTTTCTAGACTTTTATTTCTGAAAACTAATTTCAATGAGACTTCCGACATTGTTTTGGTAATTTCAGCAAAAAATTCATAAATAATTTTGGAGAAATATAAAAATTATTTTTTTATAATTAATATGAAAACGTATTTTCTGGATTTTTATTTTTGTTTAAAAGTGAAATTTATGCACTGAACCAACCATGGAAAAACTTGTTTTGGTAATTTCACCGATACTTCGTACCACGGGGTTAAGCACCAAAATGATTAAGGATACGGCGGTAATTTCACCGAGCAAAAGAAGGAGACACACACAGCATACGTTTCCCATCCCTTCAATGCCTTCACGAGCGAGACGAAACCAAACAGAGATCGAAGTCGAAGACGAAGACGAATAAGAAGAAAGGTGGTCGATGCGGGCCGAGCCTCCCTCTCCGCCACCTTCTCTAGGTCTCTCCCTCGATCCCGCCACCGCGTCGTGATCTCTTCCGGCCTCGACGCCGTGGACGGCATCAACCGGTACGGAGCCATCATCCTCCCTTTCTTGGACTCCGACGTTTATTTTCATGTCTGTACATGGTGAGTCGACGGGAGGGGGTTGGATTCGGGGTTCCGTTCTTGATGGGTTGGCGGTCACCTTGGCTCCTGGTTTTGCGCCATCGGGCCTCGTGGGGCGTAAGGTGGTGGATGGAGGCTGGCGAATCGGATTGCGGAGGAAGTCTACGGGCATCTGGTTAGAGGTGGTGGTGGCAACTTGGATGGTGGCTTGGGATGTTTTTCTGGAAATCCAAGTGACTGATGTGTTCAGAAAGCCTTAATTTGTGACGTGTGTGCTGAGGAAGCTTGTATTGTGAGAAAAAGGACTCCTTCTTGGGTCTAATTGTGGATTTTGTTGGTCGTCACCCTGTTAAATTTCTGTTAGGGGCGTTTACCCGTTAATCTTGCTCGGATGGATGATGGTAATGCCATTCGTTTTCTAGCACTTGTTCTGTAATGCGAGTTAGAATGATATTTGACTCAAGAGTTCAGGCGTCAATAGGATGAGAACATCTCGGTAATTGTTATGAAACCCACCTGTGGTAGGCAAATCAGTTTCAAAGAGCTCGTTTATCTGTTACCTTGATGTCTTTTCCTTGTTCAAAATTTTCATTATTTTTCTGCTTAATTTGAACCTTGCAACTGAATAGTACCTTCATTAGTCCTTTTTTTTCGATTAGGTGATGATAGTATGAGCAGGCAAGCCAACATTGATTCGTTTTGGACTGCCCTTCGAACCTACAACCTCCTAGTGTTGTCTCCATGTACGTTGGTCTTCCAAAGACTATCATCTACAACCTGTTTCTGGTTGCTGATAACTTTTGGGATTTTTTGGGAAACTTAGTTGTGCATATCCACCTATTCACCAAAGTCTCCAATTGATCTCCTTGATTGCATCTAAAACCTAGGCTTGATAGTTACAATAATGTACTAGGTGTATTTGAATAACGAATGAGTCAACAGTTTACTCCTCAAATTGATTCAAGTAAAATAATTCTGAATAAGGCTTGTTAAGAGTTGCTTACGTAATTGATTGTCACTACTATTTTTCAAATCACCTTTGTTTCCATTTGGTACATACCGTTCGTCATAGAGTGATACATGGCACACCAAATTACTTGCCCCATACTTTAGCTCCAGTGTCAATTTTTTCCTTAAAATTCAATTTGTTGCTGAATGCCTTGTATCAAGAATTTTAATTTCGTGGCACGTGGCATCTTGCTATGCTTCTGGTTGCTAGTCTTGACATGCTTTGGTGGTGGCCCATATCAATCGGTCTGAGAATATATGACTTGAGCTTTTTGTTGTTGTTCTAGTCAAATCCTGGATTTTTCTCAATATCAATCAACAGATTTGTGACACGTAGTAGAGTTAGCTCTTTCCAGAAAGATGCAAGGCTTCACTCCAAAAGTCTTTTTCCTTTAGCTTGATTGAGTTTCAGCCCCCATAGAACCCAACATCTTTCTAGAGAAAAATCCCAAGAAACATCCCAAGAATTACAATAGATATTCATGTAGTTTTCATTTAAAATGGAGTATAGTATGAACCTGAACTCAGAGCCTTCAAGACCGACGAAACTTACCATAGTGGAGAGCTTATTGGCAATTCCTTGATCACATCTCTTATTGACAGATCTCGAAACCCTCTTATCCTCTAGAATATGGATCTGGTGGTGCTCAGAACTGTGACTTTGTCCTAGATAGTGGCAAGCTAGTTTGGAACTCAATTCTATTAATCTTTGACAAAAAGAAGATCAAAGATGGAGTTCAATGATGACAGGTGTTGTTTGGTTAGATGCAATGATTTCAATAAGCACTTGGGTGCTTACCTAGGCACTCGGGTGAGGCGAGGCGAGGCCTGAGCGCTCAGGTTAAACCAAGCGATCAAACCAGCATTTTACGTCTGGTTCGGTCTCCGATGCTTTAGTTGGTTCAATTGAATTAGCTAAAGCACTGATATCAGCCTCCCAGCATCCCTCTCGTGACTTTCCCAACCCTAACCCTGCTCGCAATTCTGTCGCCGACATTTCCTTTCTGCTGCTACTGCCTCTCTTCGCTGTCACTGCTCTTCGCTGTTGTTGCCATTGTCGCTGCTCGCCACCGTTGCTCCCGTTGCCACTGTCGCCGCTCCCACTGTCGCTGCTTGCTACTATCGCTGTTGCTTCTCTCGATCGTGGCCGAGTCTTCTTCTTACTTACTGCGCCGCTTCTACCATTGCCATCGCTGCTTGCTACGCTATATTATCGTTATGTTTGCCACTATCTATCGCTCCCACTCCATTTGCTTGCGCTACTGTTACTCTTACTCCCTCTTCTCACATCGACTCGATAGTATATTGTTAACAATATATTAACAGTATACTATTAACTGTATGCTAGATTACTAGTAACAATATTTTTTATTTATTAGATTAATAATATATTATTTTGATTTTAATACTGCTAATTTTTATTTATTTGAAATTATTGTTATTGTTTTGAATTTTGAGACTTTTTATTAATGTGATATTGTAATTTTGTAAGATTTTTTAAATTTAATATCATATTTTTACTTAAATAATTATATTTATTAATTATATTATATATTTTTATATTTTAGCGTCTCGCTTCACTTGGGCACGCGCTTAGTGCCTCAAGCATTTTTGGACCTTGGCGCCTTTTGGCGTCTAGCGCTTTTTAAATCACTGGTTGGATGACAACTTACTTAACTGGTCAGTAAGTCTGATTCAATGTGGTTGGGGTCGATAAGAGTTTGACAACTATATAGATGTTAAAGTTCATCCTTAGTTTAGCGGAATGTAATTTAAGCAACTATGCTTCACTGAAAACTGAGAAACTTTATTAGATAGACCTTCATGATAGTTAGTCCAATATATGACTACTTTCCAGTCTATTAATTAGGTAGGCCTTCTTAGCTGAAGCTATTTCTACATCAGTATTCATGCAATCTCTGTATTGTAAATTTTATTATTCATTTATTGTGCATTGTTATAGTGTTTAACAAGTATTTTCTTTTGTATTAATTATTTTTTCCATTGTTAGCAGTGATCGGTCATGGTTAGCTTAAGGAGAAGAAGATATTTGGGGCTCTGTTCTGGTAATACTTTCTGTTTGATGTGTAAAAGTTTTCATTGCATGGATGACGCAAAGGAACATTTCCCCTTTAGGTTCTGTAATTTGGAATTGATGAGTCAGTTTCTGTTGGTTGGACCTTGATTTTTAGCAGTTTTTCATTCATGATATCCTTAATTTCTGTTTGTGGTTAAAGATATTTGTCCTATTTGATCCACTTGCATTTTGGATTTTCTGGTCTTCTTTGAGAAACTGATATTTTATTTTATGATTTTTTAAGCATCTAATTGTTGTGACTGGAAACAGTCATATTGGTTAATGAGGGACGTTTTGTTATCTTAAGTAATAATTGAAGACTTAAAAGATAGTCAACTACATTTTTAATGTACATGGTTGGATTTTTATTTTATGTTCTCAGCATTCTAGCTTTGGATTATCTGCTAGTGGAACTATTTTATTTTGATAATTGAATGAGCTTTAGCATGTATTGAGCCTGTCATTTTAGTCAAAAGCTCTAAGATGATATTGCAGGAAAAAGTTCCTTCCCTGTTGTGCTTCCTAAGCTGATTGAAAATGGAAATGCTGTGGATAATTCTAATCAACATGTCAAGCCAGTCAGTGTGCATCCCATGCCTTCAACTGAGTCAAGCATTCAAAAGCCGGTATAGATTGATCTTATAATCCTGAGTTTCATTTTTCACTTTTTCTAGTATATCTCTGCCTAATGTTCTGCATGAAACATTTGCGTTGTCATTTGTACATGTGTGATGGCTTAATCTGACCACTGGCTGAAAGGTTATACATTCTTAAGCTGTTTTGTTAGACGTATATGACAAATTAAACTGTGCTTTCATGATGTGAATTTCTTTTATGACTATGCTTTATCAATTAGCATCATTATATTCCATGATTTTTTTTTAATATACTTTTTGAACCGTATTGAAGATTACTTATTTTCCTTTTACATGTGAAAGTTGCAACATTATGGCATCGTGTTGTTATTTTCCTAGAGAAATTTATTTTCAAAAAATAGTTTTCTTTTATTTTAGTAATCTACTTAATGATGATCTCATGATGACTTAACTTGTATGAACTCTTTGGTGATTTTTCAGCTCGTTAGTTGTTTAGGACTGATGTTACCTTGACTGAAGTTATTTTGTAAGAGAAGGTGGAAGGCCCATTTTTGACATAAGTTGACGACATTTGAAACTTGACATAAAGATTCCTAAAATATGCAGTTCTTTTACATTATAACCCTTATAGTAGTAACTTTTGTTTTCAAAGTTTCTGCTTGTAGGCATCTTAATGCTACTTTGCCTTAACAATTGTAAGCTCTTACTTTGTTTAATTTGGCATCTGATATGTAGAAATATTATCATAATCACAAATATAAAGAGTAAATAAATACAAGAATATGGAAGATGCTATTCTAGATGAACATGTGACATTATGATCCAACAATTTTATGAAATTTACTAGTACTCATAGCATTTAAGGTCGAAGATTAATGTATCTTACCAAATATTGTTGTTGAGTGGCTGGCAAGTTGGACAGTTGTATGATGCCTAATCTCTTGAGAGAGTTAACTTGTTCATTAGAGGAGAGGGGGGCTAACTCTCCAAGGCAGGAGACCTACAAGACAAACACAGATGGGCATTACAGTTTCCTTTGGCAGCTCTCCATGAATGTGCAAATTAGGTAGGCAAGTTGTTTTTTTGGAAATCAGGTGGGCAAGTTGATGTAGGTCAAGTTCCTTGATACCTATACAATGTAGGACAAGTCCATGGAAGCGCTTTTTAGAAAGAAGAAAATATTTGAGAATGGGAAAGAGAGAGAGAGAGAGAGAGAGAGAGAGAGAGAGTAAAAGATAGTCACAGATTCACTCTTCTTCCTAGACATAATAACCAGTGTCCTGGCCTTACATAAGATATGCTTCATGCATGGATGATGACACCATACCATGCCATTTTCAAACCATTTGGTCTACTTTCATAGGCCCTTAAGCACGAGAAGAAAATGAAAACTAAAGAAGAGAATGGTAACTAAAGAAGTTTTACAGCTCTTCCTATCTGACTTTGATTGTATGTGTTTGATAAGCAGTTATGAAATGTATAACACAGCTGATAACTCTAGTTGCAACTAATATTTATCAGAGTTTGTTTTATTTTATGGATCATGAAAGAATAATCAATTAAAAATTTACATGCATATAGACAAAAGAACTTTTCCAAGATGTCCTAATAAATGATATTTTGGACATGACTCATGTCTTGTTAACCATAATTTTACAACAACAACAATAAATCTGTGAAGTGTCCCAACTATTTGGGGTAAGCTATCAGATCTTTTGTCGTCATTGAGTTCTGTAAAAAATTTATATTCTTAGTTAAATTAAACATATTTAATTTCTTATTTTTGGCTTTCAATAATGAGCTCTCCATCTGGCTTTTCTCATACTGTTAATATTAATAGTTTACTTCTGGTCTCCTTAGCACATTTTTGTACCATTTCAAATAGTTCTTCCTCATTAAATCCTCTATTGAAACTACACATTTATTCATGAATAAAAATATTTTTTTTCTATTTTTTTTAGTAACTTTAGACATCCACCTCAGCATTTTCATTAAGCCGACCCATAAAACATCGTTGGTCTAACAATGACCTTAGAGGATTTTTGTACTTGATGATCACGCAATTTTTTTACTTTATAAATAATATCTTAATCTATCTCTTCATCTTAGTTAATTCAAGATACCTAATACATTAAAAGATTGCCCTTTCTAGAACACCTATCTCATACATTGTTGCTAGCAAATGCCACTGTTTTTAGTTTTACTGTTCAAAGGCTGGCTATCTTTATCAAACTAATGGCCACAGCTAGAAATGGTTTGCTGCAATTGCAAACTATCCACCAGATGTAAGTTATATATTTGTCCTTCAGATCATAAATCCAAATATTGTCAATGAAAATCTAAGGACAATTTTATGGAAAAGATGCATTTTTTTAGTGTTGTCTTTCATTTGATACTGTAGTTCTCATTGGAGTAACTTATTGTCTTAGCTTGCTATGACATATGCTGCTTATTCCATGCACAAAGTCATACATGTGTGGTTGCAAATATAAAGATCGGTGAATTATGCCAGAAAAGGTATGTGTCTTTTTATTTGTTTTTGCAATGAAACATGTTGGAAAATGTATGGACTTCCAAAAGGATGGTTATTTGGTTTTGATTTGCATCCCAAGTTGGTGCATTGTGCCCCATGAATTTTTCATTTACTACTATAATTAAATTTTAACTGGGTACCTTTTTTTTTCTTTAAGAATGTGAACATTTTTCTACACCAAATACTTTTAGAATAAAGTTGGCCTTTAACAGGTGAACTAGGTAAAAAGTGGTTGTTCTACTGATTGATGTGCTTTCTTAGTTTCTTCAAACCAATAGGCCTTTTTGCTGGTATTCACATGGTTCAACTTCAATAGCTTATTGCTGTCAAAACTTTTTCTCAAGACCTACTATAATTTTATTAGCTTTTTTCTGTCTAATTCGTTGCTGAATTTCTCCATGCATATCATGTTGTTTCACAGGTAAAAGAATCTATATATCCTGGATCATCGAGTGCATTTGGCTCAAGAACGTCAAAGGAGGAGCCAAACAATAATTTCCCTGGTTTGTTATAAGTATACAATTGATGTTGTGGGAATTGAAACCTTTATATATTGATATCACTGAATCTGGGACATTCTTGAGTATAAATTTCTTGCATAATGGTGAATTTGTTTTAAATTTTTTGCTTCAAAGATGAAATAAGTGACTAACAGTCAAAAACATTTGATTAGACAAACGATATATTTTTCATTTGAAATGCAATCATTAATTTATCCTAAATTCTTGTTGTGTGAAACATGACTGTTTCTTTTGTTATTTTCATCTACAAGAAGAAAACTTCAAATTGTTTCTTTTACAAAACGATTTTATATAAGAAAATGGCAAATTCCATTTTATTTCTCATGCAGAAGTTTCCATGTTCTATTATCAATGGGATTGGAATGCTTAAAAGAATCAGAAAAAATGATTGCTTGTGGAAACAAATTAGAAGAGAAAACACAAATTTTTTTTTGTATTTCAGATTTAATAAACTTGCCACACCTGCAGAAACAATCAAACAAAAATAACAAAAGTTGAGAGCTTCTTTCTGATAGCATGAATATATCAAACTCTTGTGAAAGGAATCATCATGATAACTGCTCTTTTTTCAAAAAAAAAAAAAAAAAAAAGAAAATCCTTCCACATATATATAAATAAATAAATATTTATTTATTAGGAAGCAAATCCCCTGACCTGTGGGAAAACTGTCCTAGATACTACAAATCTAACCATTTTGATGGTGCATGATAATTTTTTTGTTTCAAGCTATTTTTATGAGCGTTCATCCAAGTTATATGCCATCTCATTGCTTTCATTTGCAGGCAAACGCAGAAAACGACATAGGAGAAAGCACTATGAAGATCAGGAACCATGCATTATGACAGGTGTCTATTTTAAAAATATGAAATGGCAAGCAGCAATAAAAGTTGACAAGAAACAAATTCACTTAGGGACCGTTGGATCTCAGGAAGAAGCTGCTCGATTGTATGACAGGTATTAGGCTACTAGATTCAGTTACCTGATATTGTAGTTTTGTTGCGAAGGAAGATACTCTTAGCTCAAATTTAAATCATGAGCCCTGGGGTGTTGCATTTTGCGAACTTGGTTTGATACTTTTTTTTTTTATATGAATAGGATATTTAGATACTTTTGGGATACTTAAGGACAATTTATGAATAACTTCAGGAAGGACTTTGTTCTCCTGGATGGCTGTCCCCCTTTGATGTTGGACGCGATGCATATTGTGTGCTGAGCATCAAAATGATTGTTCATTTAAATAACGTGAATATCTTCTCCTTTCATCACAAGTATTATTGATACGTTATATATATATATATATATATATATATATATATATATATATATATATGTATATGTATATGTATATGTATGTATGTATGTATATATGTGTATATGTATATATATATATAGTTAAATTTTCTTCCTTGATTAGTGATGCTCATTAGTTACTTGTTATAGGATGTATAGTAGACATCCTCATAACCTCTAATTCTTTGAATATTATCATGTTTTGGTGTACATAAAAAAATATAAATCGTTGGCATTAATTTGACTGTTGTATATATGCCGTATCTTATTAAGCATTTTGAAGACCTGTGGTATTAGCATCCATATCATCTTTTACTATTATTGCATATAGCTATTCGTAATTTATAGGTGATATACATCTCACAATTGAAGCTTGTACAAATTATTTCAATTGAATTTTCTCTAGTGATCATGATAGACTGTATTTGAAATGACTTAATTGTTTGAATAAAGTATTCACAATATTTTATGCCCATATATTGATTGCTTGGCCATAAGAGTTACTGTGTTTTTCTAGGTAGGACTCAATTATTTCCTGCTTATTCTTTTTCTCAAGTATTCATCTTTGCCTGCAGAGCAGCTTTTATGTGTGGGAGAGAACCAAATTTTGAGCTCTCAGAGGAGGAGAAACAAGAACTAAGGCTGTACAACTGGGATGAGTTCTTGGAAAAGACGCGCAGTGCAATCAATGACAAAAGTAAAATCAAGCTATTTGCTATTGATTGCATCCCATGCTTACCTAGAATCAGACAGAGCTAGTGATGGTTGGTTTTGTTTTACAGAGCACCAGCGAAAGCTTACTGTAGGGAGGCGAAAGAAGTCAGAGACTCACACGCCAAATAGCAACTGGGAACATGAGGGAGGCACCCCTGTGTCATCCATGTCAGATGATGATGAAGATGTTGATGCCAATACATGTGTCCTGTAAATAGTGAGATCCAAAGAATCCAAAATGCAAGCTCTCATACTTTTAATATTGAGGCTATTTAATACATGTGTATATATATAGGATTATAGTTTAGTTTTATTTCTTAATAATTTTCTTTGCATAAAGGCCCCTATTTTTCTTGGTAAGGGAAGTTGCCAATTTCTAGTCAATGTAAGGTGCTATTGTTTACCTTTAATTAACATAAGCAGCTTCTCACCTGCTGTTTCCCCCAGAAATTAATCTCAAGTTTGTTGATTGTCTTACTGCCTTCATTAAGTGAAGTTGATTGTCAGAACATGGGATGTATGCTCATAAATTGGATCTTTAAATATAAGTAGCTTGAATTGACTTGCCTTATTTGCACAGACTTTGTTCATTTGTGACTCGTGTTCATCTATCGATTGTTTGATTATTCGTAGTAGTTCGACAAGCAACATTTGTTTTTCTTTAGCTTTTTTTTACAGATTTTGAAGAAAAAGATGAGCTTAAAGTTGTCAGATTTGCATGATTCAACCAACCAGTCTCGGATATGCTGCAGTATTAGGCTGAGACAGCACTGTAAGTTCTATTCTGAATCAGCTTTTGCTGCAGAATTAGTCCCATAAAGTAGTATTATTGGCTTACATTATTTATAGATTGCTGATGCTGAAGATTGTTATATAATAATTTGTCACGCTGTTTGGAGGATTCCTCTTGGTATTTAGTTTATATTGGTCATTTAGAGTCAGTGATCAGTCCAGATGGCTCCTACTAGAAATGTTGTTGACTTAGTTCGTGACACATTAGTATTTGGAGTTGCAGACCATCAAGAAAGTCAACTCCACGAGTATCAAATCTGAAGCGAGTCTTGTTTATAATGAACCTGAATCGGAAAAACTCGGATCGGACTGTCCACTAATTAGTTCATTTGAATGTTAGAAAATTTATAATAACTTCCGCTCTTCATTTATCAATGATATTTGAGTCTTTTAATATAAGGATCGAAGATAATAAAACTCAATAATATTATTAAATCATGTGGTTCGAAGAGACCGACAGGTGTCGGCGCCGGATTGATGTGGCATATTACAAACTCGACCGTAAGAGGCTGAAGAAATCAATGTCATATTGCAAACTTCACTTATAATTCGCTTCAATTTTGAAAAATGTCATATCAGTATGTTCCGCTAAATAAGAAGAGTCCGTCTTCGTTTAACGCATGCAACTAACGCTTCACACAACTACACACATCTATCCATACAATGTAGCTTCCGGAACAAGGAAGGGAGGCGGTCGCACTGTCGCCGTACTGCTGGAGCACGCACATTCACGGTGTGCAGCGGTAGCCTGAATCGTGACCGTCCACGTCATCGCGAAAAAGGAGGTATCCATCAGACGGCTGAGGACAGCCGGCCACATGGCATAAATAACCTTGGTTTGTTCATCAACGAGCAAACCTAAAATCGGATCTTTCCATCTCGGCGGAGGACGGGAGAAGGGATCGCCTCTTCTTCCGCTCCTCTCGTCAGGAGGGATTCTCGGAAGCGATCGGAGAAATCCCTGCCAAAGTGGAAGGATCGCAGATCAAAGGAGGCATCTCAGAAAGCCAGTGCTCGTGTTCCGATGGGTTCTCGGCTCGCTATGATGCCCATATTGGTCTCTTTCTCTCTCTAGCTATCATCTCGAATGATTTCTTTTCCTTTTTTCTTTTTTACTCTTATATTGTTTTAGAACGAGCATTTGATTCTTTTTTATTGTCATACAACGTTTTCCTTTCGAAAATTATTAAGGTTTTTATGTAGATAAGAAAATTTTGTTTTTGGGGCAACTTTGCGTCTCCAACATTGTATCAGTCAAGATTTACACAACATTGTATCCTGTAAGATTATCTTAACTAATATATGCGTTTTTGTAAATATATATATTTTCGTTTTTAGTGCATATTTTTCATTATAACATATGTTAAAGAACAATTCTTTAAAAAAAAATTGTCATATCGGTTAAGGTATTAAATGTGTCATCTATAAATCACTTTTGTATTGTATGTCGTCTTTAATTGTTTCGTATCTCTGATGGAGAACGCGGATGGATCTTTTGGTACTTCTAATCGCAAGCTTGATGGAGCGGATATGATTTAAATGTCCGAATAAATTGGTTGGTAGATTTTTATTGTGTGACGCTCAATTTTCATCTTCTGATAGTGAAAATGGAGATCATTATGCCTATTATTAGATATGAACATCCAATTAAACCTGATACTAAAGAAAAATAATAATATTTTCATGAGTAGTGGTATTTTGTTGGGTTAAGATCGATCTTAGCAATGATTTATTCATATATAAAATAATTTTTATATTTTTAAAAATATAACTATAAATTTCTTTCATCAACTTTGAATTATTCATAGCCATTACAGTTTATTTATAGACATTAAAGTTTATTTATGTGATATATTGATTTATAATAAATTATTAATATAATGATACATATAATTTAAATTTAAAAAAGAATTAAGGTATATAAATTTAAAAAAGAATTAAGGTTCATTTTAACTTTTGTAATTCTCGTCAGATC
Organism: Musa beccarii; assembly: GCA_024322285.1. Taxonomy (NCBI): domain Eukaryota; kingdom Viridiplantae; phylum Streptophyta; class Magnoliopsida; order Zingiberales; family Musaceae; genus Musa; species Musa beccarii. Next base: position 14,927,296 of record CM044401.1, read on the forward strand.
ATTTAAGTCCTTATAACTTATTCATATTTAAAATAAATCATATTTTTTAAAAAATATAACATATAAGTTTATTTTGTCAAATTCGAGTTAATAGACATTAAATTCTGTTTACGTATTATATTGATTCATAATAAATTATTAATATATATATATATAATTTAATTTTTTTTATAAAAATATTAGATCATAATAGTAGGATGAGGTATCGTCGTGAAAATGATCACCAACAATAGCATCGAGTTGTTGTTGCTTAGCAAATCGTTGTACGCACGTAGTCTCTCTCAGATTAACGATGAGCTCAAAAGCTTTTGGCCCTACGACGTGTTTTGATCAATCTAACTCTAAGCACCTATCTCAAGTGGATGTGTTTCGATCAATATAACTCTAAGCACGTAGTGATCTTCTTGTCTCTTTTCCTTTTCTTAAGTGTTTTCGTTCCTATTGTCTTATATTTTGACCTCTCTTGTACCTCTATCCATTGCGTCTATGACATAGTGGTCTAGCTCTTTCTCATATATTTCAACCTCTCCTGTACCTCTATCCATTGCGCCTATGACATAATGGTCTAGCTCTTTCTCATTTTTGCCTCTAACCTCTTTGACCTTTGTTTTTTCACCATCGTCCGTCGTTACGACTTTCGTCATTTCCTCTTTCTCAATAAGATGGGCTTTAACTTTTTTTAAATTTAAATTATATGTCTTTATATTAATGGTTTATTGTGAGTTAGCATGATATATAAACAGATTATAATATCTATTAACTCAGGGTGATATGTTATGTTTTTAAAAATGTTAAGGTTAATTTAGATATGAGTAAATCATAAGAACTTAAGTAGTTTATGATCAAAATCATAAGAGTTAAAATAGATCTTAATTATTTTTTAAATTTAAATCATATGTGTCATTATATTAATAATTTATTATGAGTTTACGTAAGTATATTTTAATATCTGTTAATTCAAACTTGATGAGATGAACTTATATATTAAGTTTTTTAAAATATATGAATTATTTTAGACACGAATAAATCGTAAGAGTTTAGTGATAAAAATTATAAAATGGATCTTAATCATATTTTATTTGTATTCACTTCAAATTATGTCCTCTTTCTAACCTTTTTAGACATTTGATGAGTCAAAATGGATGCTTGACCCGACGGACGATCAAGGCTGATTTGACACTGAATGTTCATTTGACTGTATCGACTTTACAGATTTCTAAGTTGGGAACTGGTGTTGCCATGGTGGTTTGATTCATTTGGAATTGGACTTGAAATGATGCGACGGTGAAATCCGCAACACACATGAAGGTTTGTCCTTTCGTATTATTCGCACAGAAATAACAGCTTAATAGCGGAAAATTCGAGTCCATGTCTCCCTTCAAAAAAAGATCAGGATTGCCATAACGAAACTTAATTCCAATGAATGCAGCAAAGCTTTCTAAAGTCACAATCATCTTTAAAAGCATTTGCTCCGATGCATGGAAAGATCTCCGTAGGAGGAGTTCGGAGATCTAAGGGCAAGATTAGATTTTGGAGAAACTAGTAATTAGAATTAAATTAGCTTAAGTGTCAATCAAATTTCTTGTAGCTACGGAAGTACTTATAATTAGTTTAAGTTTAAATTAGTCTATAGAAGTTTGATGGATACTATCATAAAAGACATTGTTCTTAAATAACGTCGATGACACATTCTGAGGTGGAGTCATCACCTAATTAGTTTTAGATTGCTAGATGATTAGTAGTTGGTCCGAGATGACGATCAGCCACAACGTGAGTGAGATAGAAGTGAGAAGCAACGAGGGTATCTTGAATAGCAAATCTCGCTAGGACTTGCAGATCTATCTTTTTGTGGCAAGAAAATATTGGTTATATTCTATTTTGTATATCAGATACTTCAAATCTTAATACAACTTCTTTTCTTGACAAGAACAAAATGTTCGCCTATAAATAGACGAAGCATTCTGCAACAGCATATTCCTGTTCTCGACCGGTTCACAAATCTGTGCTACGATGTGGCCATTCCATAGCAGCACAAGCTACTAATCTCACGTGCATTGCATGTGCATTCCCATCCATTTATTTCTTCTCTTCCTAAGTGGAAAGTACTTCATAAGCTAAGGTGGGTGTCTCATCAAAAAGACAAGGCGAAGACTAAAATCAAAATTTACGAGACTTCACTGACATAAATGCCCCACCTACAAATCATGTACCTGAGCTAGCCCATTCAATTCTCTTAGCAACCCCACTTCCAGCAGACTTCCTGACGAGCTGCTGCCTTCTATACCTATATGCTGAAAGCAATGTCATGAAATCAGATTCTAAGCCTAAATTTCCCATTTTGCACACGAAAATTCCAAAAACTCCTCTTCCTAGGCTAAGAACAACTTGTTTAACATAGACCACAAGGCTCGACCCTGAGGTATTGAACTGACATGCTGTGACCTGGGCATGAATGATAGATATCATGTTTGCTACCCTGCATGTATCACTTATTGATTTATCCTAGAAAACAGTAAGGAAATGTTAGGTAAGTGATCATAATCAAGAGCAAAAGCAATTTTGTCGATCAACAGGAGCATCATATAACTATATTCCATTCGAATACAATGAGCATACACACTTAAGACTGAGAGGAAATGCCAAGCTAACGGCTGTGCAATGGATCCGGTAAAAAGGAAGGATTGTGCTCAGAACTTTACAGAGTAGCCACCCAAAGTTCATCATAAGACCAACAGAAACAAAGAATCATTGGGATGCCATGCACACAAGATAGTTTAGAATGGACCTATGTGGTCACCCGCCCGTTGGTAGTGAGGATCTCGATGATGCCTTACCACCCCAATCGCTTGTATTGTTAAAAGGAAGCCACCTACTCACCCTTTTTGTTTCTTGATCTTGATGGCGATGGAGCATGAATTCGCTGATTTATATCCTTCAAAGTCAAGTGCCCTTGAACTTGACATGGTCTTACGAGCGTAAAAGGATAGGCGACAGAGGTAGTAGTCAACTTTGTTGGATTAACAAAAGAAGGTTTATCATCCTTCTTGTCTCTTGATCTTGATGATGGTGGAGCATGAATCCGCTGATTTATATCGTTCAAAGTCAAGTGCCCTTGAAGTTGGCATGGTTTTATGAGGGTAAAAGGATAGGCAACAAACGTAGTCAACTTTGTTGGAGAATTGATGCAAGAATCTGGACCCAAAAAAAAAAGAGAGTAAGGAAATTGATTATAATGGCAGGGATAATCAAGCACAGAAAGAAAAACCTAATGATTGAACACCAACTGAGGTCGTACCTTTCGAAATCTTAGGAGTAGCAGCCTTAGGCATTTCCAGCATGTGATTAGTCTGTGTATCAGGTTCCACATTGCAGAAATCTAGAGAGAACAAAGGAGCAGTTGAAAGTATTACCAAGTTATTTCTGTCTACATATGTTGATAACAGCATTTGATTTCTGAAATATGGTATCCGTTTTGTTGATTGTTAAAAACATATCGCCAAAAAATGGCCACATCAGCAAAACTCACAGGCTCTATACTGACCTGAACCATTAACTTGGGCAATGGATTTGGCATGATCATTTTTGCTGGAAGATCTGTCATGAAATACAACCTCAGGTTATGGACTGAAAAGGAAAAAGCAGCAAAAACATCAAGCATAGAAAGAACAGACATTTCACTAGAGCTGCAGAACATCTCACTATCATTGAAGTACTCCAACCACTCATCTGATGACTGATCCAAGACTTCATTGCTAAACAGAAGCACATCGTCTGAGATATATTTCTTAATGAGAATGAGTAGCAACGTATCCGCATCGGTTAAAGCTGAAATCCAAGGTAGACAAAAAGAGAAACCTGAACTGCAGATGGGATTATAGTGTAGATCCTTTGGGCAACCGTCGACCACCATTGAATCCTCCTGAAACTTAAGTGCACCCCAAGGAAGTAGATCCTTTAGTACGATTAGAACAAATTTCCAAGAACTAAAGAAATTAATATTATTGAATTAATGACCTTAGAAATTGTCACTGGAGGCGACAGCTGCTCATTGACAGCTGTGGTACCATCGGCATCAGAGGTAAACTGTAAAATCCGACGCCTTTTGCCTCGTGATGCTTCTTGTCCTTCCTCCACAACCTTCTTTGCCTTATCTGATATCACCTTTCTATTGTCAAAATAGGACACTGAAACAGTCTAGGCAAGAAGCAGAAGATGAAAAGTGTACCTGCTGTATGCATGACATCAAGGCCTAGATCTCTGCAATCTTTAATTGGAGTTTGATCTCCCAGCGTAGACAGCAAACTCTCGTCTTTTTGGTTATTATCATCCCACAGGCATTGGGGTAAACCTATGATTGTAAATTCCAGATCTCATAAGCACAAATATCAAACTTTTCTCCCCGAAAAGAATTCTGGAATAATAAAGATGACAACAAACCAAGTTGGGAGTCTCTCGGCAGGCAATACCCTTCTTCTTGCCATCCCCACATATCACTGCGGCACATTCCACACATAATTGGCAGAAAATAAGCATCTCTAATCCTTGTCATCATAATTTAAGAGGAAAAGCACGAAAAATATAAAGAACAATCATGCAGTTCACATCCGAAGCGGATAGATGTGGTATCCGGTAAAACCACAGAATCAAACCCAATAGGTGGCACTATTGATCTTTAAGTTCTTCAAGATTCAAACTTGGAACGGCAAATAATCAAACGGATACCATTCCCCAATCAAGATAGGCATCGGGCAGAAATGTCCTCGCTGAACTAGCGCAAACATGATTAGAACACTAAGATCAAGATCAAAGGAATGCAGATCGAATTAAAATCGGAAAAAAAATCCCAAAAAAAGAGAGAAGAAAACAGATGATGGGGAACAATTTCTAGTTAGCCACGAGTCATTCTGATGATTCTTCCCCCTTCAACATCACATCCAACACCAAATAATCGGAAAAATACAGGAACGGAACTGACATGTTACTGCTGACGCTGTAGCCACTGCTGCTCTGGAAATCCATACCTCCACAGAAGAGGTCAAAGGACACGAAGCCAAAGCGCAGAGAGCCGTTGAGCACGGGAGACGAAAGCAGTCTCGCGAGCTTTTAAGCGGCCGCCGCAAACTCCAAGGGAAGAGAATAAAGAATGGGCCAGCGGCGAAGGTAAGCGAGTTGCTATTTATAGCGGTCGATCAATTAATCAACGGCTAAGATTTACTAAATTATATTCTTCAAATAAAAAAAAATCACTATGGAAATCACTTACACACCAATATCTGCAATGATACAACTAAATTATTTCTGGATATATATATATATATATATATATATATATATATATATATTTACCTCCAATTGTGTCTCCCCCATAAGTTGATTCATGAACATATATATATCATGAATCAACTTATGGGGGAGACACAATTGGAGGAGTCTTGAGGCTTAGCATTGTACTTGGATTAGTTTTGGATATGTATCTCTATTATGTTCCTCATGTGCAATTTTAGATAATTTTATTTGTATTATATTATTAAATAAATTATAAGTGGCTCATCAAACTTAAGTTGAAGTCGTTGTGGCAAGTCTAATATTGTAAGATGGGGTAGATAGATCCAATGATAGGACCTTGTAAGTCTTAATATATGATGTAGTTGGACCCAATATCATCCACTAGAGATTATGTCAGTCAACCTTTTTTTTATCATTCTTTTATAATGAATGATCATAAATATTATAATATTTTTTTAATATATAAACCTATATTTGAGAATAAATACAAAATATTTATATTGAAATATTTCAAAATCTTTATTGTTTCATCATAATTTAAAGCTGATGATTATAGATAAAAGAGATTCCAGTTGATTGATCACAATGCTTTTCAATAACATTATAGTATTTTGGTTCAATGAACTAGGATATTGTCAATCTATAAAGGCATTGTAACCAAGTAATGCATCATCTTTTTTATTGACATTCTCTCTCTCTCTCTCTCTCTCTCTCTCTCACACACACACACACATATATATATATATATAATATTAAGTAGAAAAAAGCTTAGGATCTGTAGTCCTTTGCCTTGAAATTATCAAAAGATTTTAAATTTCCATTCATAGCGACTTAGACTCTCAAAGAAATTACTTTATAAAACTTAAAAACTTGAAACAGACTTGATAATTGAGGCTGGCCATTATTTGAACTAGTTGAAGCTCATATATGGTGTTTTGCACTGTTTTAATAAGCCAAAAAAAGTTCATTTAGGAATATTATAATGAGATAATGTGTCGCTTTTTTATCATCATTTTCATAATAAATTAATAAATATTTTAATGTATTGTAAAATATATAGACATAATTTCAAGGCCGTGTAAAAAAAAGGGACCTGTCATCTTTTATTTTGGATGCATCAAAGCCTTCTTATTTTCCATCAAAATCATTTAGAAAACTTCAAATAAATCATTTTATGAAATCTTAAAATATATAATTAAGTTCACAAATAAAGTTTTATGATAATTAAAAAAATTAATTATAGTATTTTTAATAGAGTTATATGGTTTTGGATAAGTTTGATGACTCAAGAGAAATTGCCTATTCTAGATAGGCTTATATGGTTTTATTTTTTAAAGGCCCAAAAGATATGATAGAAAGTATATCGTTAAGTAATTATCATCTAACATGTAACCGTCACGTGGTGTTGGGGGTGAAAGAAGAAGATGGAGGTCACCCTCTAATCGTCTACCCATGTGGGCAAGGGTCTAAGACAGTTATAAGTTGGGGCTTGTGAGCCTCTATTTTTTTTTGTTTATTGTTGGGCTTACGTACTTGTAATTTATTGTAATTACATAAAGAGGCGTAGTAGGAGCGTGGAAGCAATAGTGGGACCCACGAGGCTGAGACAGATGATCCAACGCATGGAGATTCGTTGAGTTGTCGACGGAATCGACGAAGCGAGATGGACGATCACAGGGCATGGAGATATACCGATGCACACATAGATCTTAATGTGAGTGATTGAGCCCACTGGCTCGGGCCTGATCATAGTAGGATGTGGTGCATGATCATTTGGTGTGATTGCTCATGTGATGTGTGATTAATTATACACCTACTAGATATGTATATATATTTGCATACGATATAGATATATATATTAAATATGTATGTGTGTGACACATTATGTTAGGAGACCAAATCAAAAATCCCCTCTATTAGTAATATTAAGTCGGTAAACGTGAGGTAATTAGATTAACTCACATGGCCTTCCATCGTTATTAGTAGGGACTGATTCCCGGTGTACATTGAGTTGGTCGAGTCTCTCGAGACTCACCTATATCGCGTTTCGCTATCTTATCTACGATATAGAGATGTCACCGATGACCTAAGGACATAATATGCTTGGTCGAGTCCCTCGATAGATATCATCGAATCAGACTCATCTTGTAACGATGGTGATGACTTAACTGAACATCATGGTTGGTCAAGTCCCTCGAGGCCATGGTGGTTCGGAGGTCGAACAGGACGGGAATCACAAGGAGTTGTGTTTGGCAAGAACCTACCTTTACGAGCTTAACATGATTGGTCGAGTCCCTCGAGGTTACGTTAAGATGTCGATTGGATCCCGATCCCCACTAGAGATCCATCGGGGGTCTCCGATTCATATACCGGAGGGTGTTGTGTGTTTCGCAAAAAATTAATGGGAATACATTAAGATAGAAGTCTTTATCTTAACTATTTAATTTTTGCAAAGTCTGTATATTATTTATTTCTGCTATATCTTTAATTTTAGAAAAATATCGCTTTCTAATCTTTTATGTGGCATGCTTGATGCCAACCGCCTCACTGGTCCAAATTATACGGATTGGCTTCGCAATTTGATAATCGTTCTCACGGTAGAGAAAATAACGTATGTCCTTGATATAGTGATCCCTACGCCCGACGAAGGGGTAAGCGAGGATGAGATTACTCGTTATGTAAAGTACATAGATGATTCCACTCTTACTCAGTGTTATATGTTGGCCTCTATAACTACTGAGTTACAGAGACAACATGAAAATATGGATGTTAATTTCATACTCCTGCATCTCTACAAACTGTTTGAGGAACAGGGAAGAACTCAATGATATAAGATATCAAAGAGTCTTTTCCGTACCAGGATAACTGAGGGGACACCGGTTTAGAACCATGTCCTTAAGATGATTGAGTGGATCGAGAAACTCATAGGTCTAGGAATGGTCCTAGAGGATAACCTGTGTGTGGATCTTATGCTTCAGTCCCTACTAGATTCATTTTCTTAGTTTATAATGAATTTTAATATGAACAAGCTTGAGGTGACCCTCCTAGAGCTCCTCAATATGTTGAGAGAAGTAGAGAGCACCATTAAGAAAGAGAAGCCGGTTCTCTATGCTGGTGAGACTAGAAAGAAAAGAAAGGTTGAGAAGTCCCTTAAGAAGAGCAAGAGTAAGGGCAAAATGGATAAGGCAAAGGTTACCAAGAAAGACCCAACAAATGACAAAGGTCAGTACTTCCACTGCGGCAAAGATGGGCACTGGAAGAGGAACTGCAAAGAGTACCTTGCAGAGAGGGTAAAACAGAAGCTTAGAGAAGCTTCAGGTACATTCATGATCAGTCTCCATTTGTCAGAATCTTATGATAACACATGAGTATTGGATACCGAGAGTGCTTATCATATCTGTAATTCATTGCAGGTTCTGGCAGGACCTGGGAGATTGAAGAGAGGCGAGATGAACCTTAAGATGGGCAATGGAGCAAAGGTTACTGTAATGGCTGTTGGTAAGATCACTTTACATCTGTCTGGTGGAGCTATTATTGCATTAGATGCATGCTATTATGTTCCTTCTATTATCAAAAATATTATTTTCATTTCATGTTTCACAGTTAGTGGATATAAATTAATTTTTGAGAATAATGGTTGCTCAATAGCATTAGATGATGAGATCATCACGAGAGGAACATTGTATAATGATTTATTTATACTAGATACAACTCTACACATTATGAGTGTAAGTGAGTCTAAGAGGAAATGAGAAGAGGTGAACAATGCATATCTGTGGCATTGTAGGCTAGGTCACATCCATGAGGGAAGGATTCAAAAGTTGCCGAAGAATGGATATCTAGATCCATTCGACTATGAGTTATATGCGACTTGTGAACCTTGCCTTCGAGGAAAGATGATCAACTCTCCATTTAGTAGAACTGGAGAGAGAGCCACTGAGTTACTGGAACTCATATATAGTGATATATGTGGTCCCATGTCGACTCATGCAATAGGTGGTTACTCCTACTTCATTACTTTCACTAATGATTTCTCAAGATACCAACATGTATACTTGATGAAGTACAAGTCTGAGGCTTTTGAGAAATTCAGAAAATATAAGAATGAAGTGGAGAACCAGACTAGAAAGAGTATTAAAACCCTTCGATCAGATCGAGGAGGTGAGTACTTGAGTACAGACTTCACCCAATTCCTCAAAGATCATGAGATTTTATCCAATGGATACCTCCTTATACATCGCAGCTTAATGGTGTATCAGAAAGGAAGAATCGCACACTGTTAGACATGGTGCGTTCCATGATGAGTTTCGCCGAACTACCCATCTCATTCTGGGGATATGCTCTAGAGACCGCAGCTTACATTCTGAATAGAATTTTAACTAAGTCAGTAGTGTCTACTCCATATGAGATATGGAATGGGAAGAAGTCCGATCTTAAGATTGTTAAGATTTGGAGCTGCCCTGTCCACGTCAAGAGTGTTGAATCTCAGATTTTGATGATGAAGTCAATTAGTGAATTATTTATTCTAATCCATATTGTCGAGATAAGTGTGCAGGATTAACTACGATGGGATGAAAATATAAAGCGATTTACCGAGGTTAAGTTCACTGAGAGTTCAAGAGGTCACCGGAAGGATCGTCGAAAGTGCTGCCAGAACCAACCGAGATAGAATCAGGTACTTGTCGAAGGTTTTAGAAGTTCATCGGAAAAATTATCAGAGGTTCACGGAGATCACTGAGAAGGTTTGAAAGCTTACCGAAGACTCATTGAACTCGCCACGGAATCCAAGAGCTTGTTGGGAGTCCGTCGGAAGAAATCCGAAGGAGTGTCGGAAGTCTATCGAAATTTTGCTAGAAAGCTCGCCGAAAGAAGACTTGAAGAATATCAGTTTAAATCACTTAGAATTATGTTTCAATTTCGTAGTTAAGTATGTAATTTGGGTTAGGATTAGGTGTTAATCTTATAACCCAAAGTAGAGGCCCATTGGGCCTTGTTTTAGACCGGTTTGGGCTGAGTTTAAGGCCCAAACCGATGTGCTGAAAAGTGTTGGGCGGTGGCACTGCCCAGCACCCGAGAGATTGGGTGGTGGCACCGCTGCCTTGGGCGGTAGAACCACCCAGTACATTGTCAGTCTGTCAACTGACAAGCGGTGGCACCGCCACTGACAAACGGTGGCACCGCCAGCACCGGGAAACCCAAAATTAATTTAAATTTGGAGCCCAAATTTGAATCGTCTTGGGTCTATAAATATCCCTCCTTTCTCAGTAGAAAGAGCACCCTTTGAGTGTTAGAGATTGAGTAAAAGCTTTGGCAAAGTTTTGTTTTCGATAGCTAGTGTTCACCTCCCTCTTTCTCTTTAAATAATCTGCAAGGGTGTGAACCTCTTGTAAAAGGGTTGTAAGAGGGGTATTTGGTCCTTTCCCTTCAAAGTGACTTGCTAGTGAAAGTTGGGAGCCTCATCGAAGAAGGCTTTGGAAGTAGATGTAGGTCATTTGACCGAACCACTATACATCGTGGTCTTCCTTGAATGTGTGAGTGTTTAAATTTCTGAATAATTTCTCTACTTAGTTGTAAATCGTTTGGTTTTCATCTCCTTTACTCAAGCTACTTTAACTAAGTCATCTTTCATCGAATCGAAATCTTAAATACGAACTAGCTATTTACGAAATCAGTTTCAAACTTACGAGTTTTAATTCACTGCACTAATTCACCCCCCCTCTTAGTGCCTCTCCGATTCTAACAAAGAGACAACCCCGACAAGTTGGAATCTAGAACGGAACGGTGCAAGTTAGTGGGATACCCTAAGAAAACTTGTGGGTATTATTTCTATCACCCTAAGGACCAAAAGGTTTTTGTAGCCAAGAGAGCAGTGTTCCTTGAGAAGGAACACATTCTTGGTGGAGACAATGGGAGCATGATAGAGTTGAGCGAGGTTGGAGAACCTAACTCAAGCACCATTCCACAGCCAGAATTTATTCAGGTACCTAGCACACAAGTTCCAACTTTACGTAGGTTTGGTAGAGTATCTCATCCTCCTAAGAGATATGTGGGACATATCAGAAGAGAGGATATTAAGGATATTGATCCTTAGACCTACGAGGAGGCTATTATGAGTATAAACTCCGAGAAATGGCAAGAAGCCATGAATTCATAAATGGATTCCATGTACTCTAACAAGATTTAAAACCTGATTGTTCCACCCGAGGGTATTATACCCATTAGCTGCAAGTGAATCTTCAAAAAGAAGATTGGAGTAGATGGAAAGGTAAAAACCTATAAAGCAAGGCTAGTGGCTAAGGGGTATCATCAAAGCAAGGTATTGAGTATGATGAAACTTTCTTACTTGTAGCAATGTTAAAATCCATTCGAATTCTATTAGCTATTACAGCACACTATGATTATGAGATCTGACAGATGGACATCAAAATCACATTCCTCAATGGTAACCTCGAGGAGGAGGTGTATATGATATAGCTTGAGGGATTCATATCCAAGGATAACCCAAATAAGGTGTGCAGGTTGCTTAGGTCCATCTATGGACTAAAGCAAGCTTCCCGAAGTTGGAACATAAGATTTGATGAGGCGATCAGATCTTATGACTTCGTTAAGAACAAAGATGAGCCTTGTGTGTACAAGAAGGTAAGTAGGAGCGCTATCACCTTTTTGGTACTATATATGGATGACATCATGATCATTGGGAATGATGTAGGAATACTCTCCACAGTAAAGGCTTGGCTATCTAGGTACTTTTTCATGAAGGACTTAAGGGAAGCATCCTACATATTGGGGATACAGATCTATAGAAATAGATCCAAGAGGATGCTTGGCTTGTCCTAATCCAGGTACATAAACACCATTGTCAAAAGGTTTGGCATGAAAAATTCCAAGAGAGGTCTCATACTAATGAGACATGGAATATCACTTTGTAGGAGTATGTCCCCAAAGACTTTTGAAGAAAGGGCACACATGGATAGGATACTATATGCCTCAGTGATAGGATCTATCATATATGCTATGCTATGTACCAGGCCTGATATAGCATATGCTTTGAGTGTCACGAGCAGGTATCAGGCAGATCCAAGCTTGGAGCACTAGAAGGCAGTAAAATGCATCCTTAAGTATTTGAGAAGGACTAAGGATCTTTTATTGGTATATTGAGGTAGTAGCCTCAGAGTTGAGGGCTACACGGAATCGAGTTTCCAGTTTGATGTCAATGATAGCAAATCTAATTCAGGGTATGTGTTCACCCTAAATGGAGGAACAGTATGCTGGAAGAGTTCCAAGCAAGACACTACTGCTGACTCAATCATAGAGGCATAATACATTGCTACGGCAGAGGCAGTAAAGGAGGGAGTCTGGATGAAGAAGTTCATCACAGATTTGCTAGTTATAGGTGCCCTACAAGCCAATCACATGAGTGATTACACTTGTAACACGTTGCGTCAATCTCTTTACTTATGATTATTGACATTATCTCACATTATCTATATGTATATTGTGATGTCCTTGGATCTGTGCAATGGGAATTGGATCATGATGAGATTACGATAATGAGACCAATTCACCTTTAAACACAGATCCTAAATTATCCTGGTCATAGGTTACTCGAGAAGGACATCGAGATAACCGGATAGACTGGTGTGCTGTATACCCGTTCATATGATGGAAGTAGCTGGTCTCATAGCTACTCGTGTGGGGACACTAAAGGTACAGTGTAGGTGCTCATTAGGGAATGAGTTCACTGATTGATCCGCCTATGGAATGCTAGATGGTTATTGATACCTCATGTCAGACAGTGATTCCATACTCCCAGTAGTGTATCTGGTCCTTAGACTTGAGACATCAAGGATATCCTGTATGAGTACTCCACTCTTTGATACCGGACTTATAGGTCTGGAAAGCTCTATATCTAGTACAGCCGGTCATTGGAAGTGGTAGCCAACCTTACGAGGGCTATTGAGTGTCAATAGAGGATCATCCGCTCTCGGTATCATGAGAGGAATATCTCATGTATTCTTGCTCGAACAAATCCTTGGCCAAGGTTATTTGGATTGAGAGATAAAGGGTTCTCCGGGAGAATCCGACAAGAGCAAGACTCGAGGAGAGACCAGTATGGGCTGGACAAAGACACCATGCCCGTGCTGGGGTCTCGGGATATTAGATGGATGAGAGATTATAGATACATGGTAACTGAGGACAGATAGGTCCAAAGGATTAGATTCCCTTGTATCGTTTGGGAACCGTGGCGTAGTGGCCTAGTACGTCCGCGGTCGATGAGTTGGGTGAATTATTATAGAGATAATAATTCACTAAGTCAAAAGGAGTTCTGATAAGTATGACTCACGGCCAGCTCGATATTGGGCCTAGAGGGTCATACACATATAGTAGGTATTGCGACGAGTAGAGATTCGGATATGAGATATCCGCTGAACCCCCTATCTTATTGGATATCCATTAAACCCCTAAATTATTGGATCTTGAGATGAGATCCAATAATTGCTAATAAGAGATTATTGGGTAGAGGGCCACTAATCCAAGAGGCTTGGGTAATTGGATGGAGATCCAATACCCAATAGGGCAAAAGATCCATTAGGGTTTTTCAGGGGGGGGCCTCTGTAAATAGGAGGGGACCAAAACTCTATAGGCTGAGGGTTTCTTTTGGTAGCCACCTCCTGTTCTCCTCCCCCCAGAGAGAGAGGAGCATCGTCGCAATCCCTGCTGTGTGGATACCGCTAGAGAGGAGGACGCTTGACCTCCTTCATCCTCTCCCACAGATCTGCAGGAATTCAGGGATATATGATCTCCCTAGGTATCTTCTTTACATGTGCAGTTTTGCGGATTTATTTTTGACACACCGATCTTCGCACGATGACGGAAACTTTCTACGAGAAATCTGTGGTTTTGTTTTTTGTTCTTCCATTGCACATGTGATGTTGCTCCCCCTTGATGGATTTCCCAACAAGATTTGGGAGTCGTATCGAGCAGCGAGGAGCTAATTCCCTTGTATTACGACAACTACGGGGTGATTACTCAAATAAGGGAACTCAGGTCTCATCAGAAGTGTTCTGAGAAGGTTCTAGCTTATTAGAGAGATCGTGGCCCGAAAAGATGTAATAGTGGAAATAGTTCCATCCGAAGATAATATTGCAGATCCACTGATCAATCCATTGTCTAGCATCACATAGGCCTGATGGGGATTAGACACGTAGGTGATTGGCTTTAGGTCAAGTAAGAGATTGCTAGTCATATGTTCCCTGCAAGCCAATCACATGAGTGATGACACTTGTGACTTGATATGCACTCTTTCTTTTTGCTTATTATTATTAGGTATTTTATCACTTTATCCTGCGTGTTGCATATATTGTGATGTCATTAGATCTGTGCAATGAGAATCGGATCATGATGAGATCATGATAATGAGACCGATTCACCTTTAAACACAAACCCTAAATAATCCCGGTTATAGGTTACTTAAAAGGGACATCGAGATAACTGGATAGACTGGTGTGCTGTATACCTATCCATATGATGGAGGTGGCTGGTCACATAGCTACTCGTGTGGAGACACTAAGGATACAGTACAGGTGTTCATTGGAGAATGAGTTCACTGATTGATTCGCTTACGGAATGTATGATGGTTATTGATACCTCACGTCAAACAACGATTCCGTAGTCCCAATAGTCTATCTGGTCTTTAGACTTGAGACACCGGATGTCCTGTATGAGTACTCTACTCTTTGATACTAGACTTATAGGATTGGAAGTTCCAGATCTAGTACAACCGGTTATTGGAAGTGGTAGCCAACCTTATGAGGGCTATTGAGTGTTAATAGAGGATCATCTGCTCTTGGTATCATGAAAGAAATATCTCATGTATTCTTGCTCGAACAAATCCTTGGCCAAGGTTATTCAGATTAAGAGAGAAAGAGTTCTCCGGGAGAATCCGATAAGAGCGAGACTCGAGGAGAGACCGTATGGACCTGACAGCACCGTGCCCGGTATAAGGTCTTTGGGATATTAGATGGATAAGGGACTATAGATACATGATAACTAAGGACAGATAAGTCCAAAGAATTAGATTCCCCTGTATCGTCTGGGGACTGCAGCGTAGTGGCCTAGTACATCTACAATCGATGAGTCGAGTGAATTATTATGGAGATAATAATTCACTAAGTCAGAATGAGTTCTGACAAGTATGACTCACAGCTAGCTTGATATTGGGCCTAGAGGGTCACACACAGTTGGTAGGTGTTGCGACGAGTAGAGGTTCGAATATGAGATATCCGTCGGAGCCCCTATCTTATTGAATATCCAATAAGCTCCTAAATTATTGGATCTTAAAATGAGATCCAATAAGAGCTAATAAGATATTATTAGGTAGAGACCCATTAATCTAATAGGCTTGGGTAATTGGATAGAGATCCAATACCCAATAGGGCAGGATCCATTAGGGTTTACAGGGGGCCTCTATAAATAGGAGGGAATTGAAGGCTCGTAGGCTGGGGTTCTCTCAGTAGCCACATTCTATTCTCCATTGCCCAAGAGAGGAGCATCGTCGTAGTACCTGTCGTATGGATACCACTAGAGAGGAGGACGCTTGACCTTCTTTATGCTCTCCTATAGATCTGCAGGGATTCAGGGATATACGATCTCCCTATGTATCTTTCTTTTACACATGGAATTTTCGCAGATTTATTTCTGAAGCGCATCGATCTTCGCACGATGACGGAACCTTTCGTGAAAATCCAAAGTTTTTATTTTTTCTATTCTTCCGCTACGCATGAGATGTCACCCCCTTGGATTTCCCAACACTAACATCCCAAGAGTGCCTAAGACCCGTCGAACCACCAGTCAAGGGAGTATTTCAATCTTAAATTGTGAAATTCAATGAATCACACTATCACCCTACCATGCTTGAATCTGAGGCCCAATTGATGGAGTCGACAGAGGATTCCTTACGGATCTAACTATTACAGATGGATTGACACTTGAAGGGGATGTGATAAGAGTTCCAACAACAAAAAAGGGGAAATGCTAGTCGATCTTATCTCAGGTCAATTGCCTTTCACTCAGAAAATCCAAGAGAAACTAATTCTTATGAACTTTCATCTCTTATTCTTGGAGGTGTTCAATGGCAGTGTTGACCTCATGGAGCACATTGTAGCTTTCATGCCTAAATGTCATCGTATGACACTTCAGACACTCTATTATGTCATACCTTCTTGATTACATCAAGAGACCTAGCACGAAAATGGTATACTCACCTAAAATTAATTTCCATCAGTTATTTTTCTTAGCTCACAAAAAAATTTGAATTTTACTTCCTTGGGAATGTATGCCTACGACCATCAATGATAATACTCCTTAGACTTAGGCATGGAGAGGAAGAAATGCTTATAGGCTTTATCACTTAGTTCATTAGCAAATTCAAGGTATGCTAAATGCCCATCAATCACTCATAATATAGACCTTCATGATAGGGCTAAAGCTCTTTTCTTTTGGTCGTTAATAGAGATATTAGTTATAAGTGCCCTACAAGCCAATCATGTGAGTGATGACACATGTAATCTATTGCATAATCTCTTTTTGTTAATATTAATGATATTTGCTCACTTTATATTATTTGATGAAAATATTGTGATATCATTGGATTTGTGTAATTGGAATTAAATCATGATAAGATCATGATAATGAGACCAATTCACCTTTAAACAAAGATCTTAAATATTTTTGGTTATAGGTTACTCGAGAAGGATATTAAGATAATCGGGCAGATCGATATACTATATATCCGTCCATATGATGGAGACAACTAGTTTCATAGCTGCTTATGTGGGGACACCAGGGATATAATGCAGGTGCTCATTGGAGAATAAGTTCACGAATGATCCGCTTATGAAATGTTGGATGGTTAATGATATCTCATCATTAAATAGTAATTTTGTAGTCTTAGTTGTGTATCTAATTATTAGACTTGAGACATCAAGGATCTTTGTTTGAGTACTCTATTCTTTGATACTAAATTTATAGGTTTGGAAATTTCAAATCTAGTATAAACGGTCATTGGAAATGGTAGCCAACCTTATAAAGGCAATTAGATATCAATAAAGGATCATCCACTTTCAGTATCATGAGAAAAATATCATATATATTCTTCCTTTGACAAATCCGTAGCCAATGTCACTTCGATTGAGAGAGAATGAGTTCTTCAAGAGAATCTGATAAGAGTGAGAATCGGATGGATTTTGTATGGGTCTGACAATATCATATACGGTATACGATCTATGAGATATTAAATAGATGAAATACTATAGATACATGATCAATAAAGGTAGATAGGTCCAATGGATTAGATTCTCCTATATCATTTGGGGATACGACGTAATGGTTTAGTATGTCCATAGTCAATGAGTTGAGTGAATTATTATGAAGGCAATAATTTACTGAGTCAAAAGGGGTTCTAGTGGATGCAACTTATAGCCAGCTCAGTATTGAGCCTTGAGGATCATACATATGGTGGATAATATGATAGATAACACAACGAATAAATGATTGGATATAAGATATCCAATAAGTCCCTATTTTAATGGATCCATTAGGTGATACCCAATAGAGCTTATAGTAGTTATTGGATGAGGATTCATTATCTATTAAGCTAGTGATTATTAGATGAGGATCCAACTCCCACTAAGAAGTATCCATTAGGGTTTAACAAAAAATGACTCTCTATAAATAGGAGTGGGGGCTCAAAGGATCATAGGTTAAACCCTTATAGCCATCAGCCTTCTATCTCCTCCCCCCATCCCTCCCTGCCATAAGCCTCCCTAGTATGAGAGGGCAATAAGATGGCTGGCCCCCTCTCTTGATTACTGCTGCATAGTGGTGCACGATCACGAGAAGAGAACCCGCTACACAAGGAGGTGCGTCATGCTGCATTCATCATGTGGATTACCATTAGAGAGGAGTTCGTGAGAGCTGCTTTATCTCACAGATCAAAATATGGATATACGATCTCCCATAAGTGAGAACGTCTCATCCCCTTAATGTGGTTTTATCATTTTGAGTTTTTCACCTGTGGTCATCACATGATAATCTAATAATATCTGTTTTGGGAAAATGATTTTTGTTTTTATTTTTCACTATACATGTGATACTTCCATGAGGTTTCCCAACAAGAGAGATCACTAACAATTGTATTAAAGGTACTTCATAGGGCCAATTAATATGTCATTATCGAGACAATGGTCTCGAGCAAGCGTGAAGAGTCACACTAAAGGGTGAAGTAGGAATATCTATAATCAGCCTTCACCATAAGGTCACCATGGTAAAGGAGAAACAAATGATCTGATTTACCTCACCTAAGGTTTAAGCTGACCTTTCTAAATATGATTAGAACTAAAGTTCTTCTACAGATAAAAGAGAAGAGGCTCTTAAAAGACCATTATTCGATGAAGATCTTATTAGCGAAAAGAGATAAGTCCAAATTTTATTAGTTCCATCGGGATTACAAGCATGATATAGATGGTTGTTGTAATTTGAAAGAGCAAATTGAAGAACTCATACATTAGGGACACCTTAGGTGGTTCATCTAAAAGAATTGAGAACCCTCACCCTAACCTCAGGGATCGATTGAGAGATAGATTGATGTCATAATTGGTGGACCTATCTCAAGGGGAGACTGTTGAATCTCATATTTTGATGATGAAACTAATTGATTATGTTTTAGTTATCTAACTACGTTTTGAGTGACATAAGTCTACTCGATCAAGACAGTTGATGCAGGAGGAATTGACGTTGCGTCAGAGGAAATCACGTCAAGATATTAGACGTCCAGCCGGAGGTCCGATCGATAATCGACAAAAGGCTTCAGATGTCGGGCATTAGACCAAGTAGAGTAGTGTTGCACCAAAGATATCGGGGTTATAGAGGTCAACTGCCGATTGGGCAATAGGCCGCAAGAGAGGATGCTATTCCTTTTATACGAAGTTTTTGAACTTATTTTAATCATTGAAATTTGTCATCTTTATCCGCTGCACTAATTCATCCCCCCCCCCCCCTCTTAGTGCCGCTCTCGATCCCAATAGAGACAACTCCTTGGGTTGAAAGGCCTGAGATAACCTTCAAGGAGAAAGAGATAGAATACGTTGACTCGAATCATGATAATGCCTTGATAGTTTCTGTATGGCTGATCAATTCTTGGGTGAAGATGGTTATGATTGACATAAGTAGCTCGACTAATATCCTTTACTTTGATGCTTTCCAAAAACTCAGGCTATCAACTAATGACTTTGCTCCTATAATTTCTTCACTGAGAGAGTTCATCAGTGACTCTATCTCTCCTTTACTGGCTAAATTTATGATGGTGGATATCTGCTTGATATATTTTACGATCATAGACTAACCCACATTGATAGACTAAGGAAGGTGGTGTCAACCTATCATATGGTGATAAAGTTTCCAATGAGGACCGACATTAGAGAGATGAGAAGCAATCCAAGAGGGTCATGCTAGTGCTACCTGACACTAGTCTCCCTACTGAAGATGGCCCGACCCAAGGCACCACTTATAGACCCCTGACACTTTGCCAAGTCAATCCCATGTCTTGAGCTTGTGAAGTCATTGATTGAAACACCCTAAATAAGACCTAATGCTTCAAAAAGCTGAAGTCAATGACTTAACTAGATCTGGGGTAAGCTAACGCCAAATTAGGAAGAGTCATATCGAGCCATCGAGATCGTTCGAAACGAAATCTATCACCTCAGGATAACAAAAAAGGGTAAGAAGATAGTATCAGCATTGAAGCTCCATAGGGTGTTGGTGGGAAGGACATGACACATTGTAAACTTAAAGAGGTTCTACTCTTGAGACATCCCTCGGGGCTAAGTCAGGGTGATTATGCCCTGAGCGCGTCAAGTCTTTGTCTATCATATCTTTGATCGAGTTGTGATATATATATATATATATACACACACACACACACAAAAGATATAAGCATTACAAGTTGAGGAAAAAAATATTTTATTACTTGAAAAATCTACATCAGCTCAGTCAAGCTTCTATGTCCAAAATAAGACCTTGACCTATTAAAGTAGAAAGTAGTCGATAGATGAGTGGATAATGTAATAAGAAAAAGACAGTAAATAAATTATGTAGGTAGACTCAATTATTCAGTAAGGACCAACACCTCATAAGATAAGATAAGAATTGTCTCTTCCAGTAAGGACTAACTTGCTCAATGAGCTCATAATCGTAGGCCCTTATGCAATTCTCAATGAGGCATCGCTCAGTCTCTTCTAGTTACCTCACCAGCATGTCTCCTTAAGCCTTTGCCTCAGCGATAAGCACTAGGTCTCCCTTTTCCTCTTCAGCCCTCCACCCCCTCATGAGGGAATATTAATAAATGACAACATCCTATATGTCATCAAGAAGAATCATGATGTAATATAAATGCTATAAGTCAAAGACAAAGAGGCATCTCAGATAGCACAAAAGTGACCAATATGCAAAGATCATATTAGAAAGTACAAAAGTGATCGATGTGTGAAGATCACCTCAAAAAAAGTAAAAGAAATCCATCACGGTGGGAGTTACAAGACAAAGTATGCCCTAAGCATATGACTAGAGAAAACTCGACCTACACAATAAGAAACCCATCATGACGTGAGGTATGAGATAAAATATACCCAAGGCACGTGAGTTGGGAAAACTTGACCTGCATAAGAAAAAAATACACCACGACAGGAGGCATAAGACAAAATATATTTGAGCCGTGTGAGTCGAGAAAACCCAACCAGCATAACAAGACCAATCACAATAAGAAGCACAAGATAAGAAACCCAACCATGGTGGGAGGCATAAAACCAAATATACATAAGGTGTGTGAGTTAAGAAAACTCAACCTGCCACCATGGCGAGAGACATAAGATAAAATATGTTTGAGATGGATGAGTCAGGAAAACCTGATATGTAAGAAGAAACATGCTATGTCGGGATGTATAAGACAAAATGTGCTTGAGACACATGAGTCATAACCTAACCTACGTAATAAGAAACCTGTCACAACGAGATGCATAAGACCAATCCAAGACGTGTGAATCGGAAAAACTCGACCCACATAATAAGAAACCCACCATGGTGGGAGGCAT
Organism: Musa beccarii; assembly: GCA_024322285.1. NCBI lineage: Eukaryota > Viridiplantae > Streptophyta > Magnoliopsida > Zingiberales > Musaceae > Musa > Musa beccarii. The sequence goes on from CM044401.1 coordinate 14,948,727, forward strand.
AAAACAAAATATACATAAGGTGTGTGAGTTAAGAAAACTCAACCTGCCACCATGGCGAGAGACATAAGATAAAATATGTTTGAGGTGGATGAGTCAGGAAAACCTGATCTGTAAGAAGAAACATGCTATGTCGGGATGTATAAGACAAAATGTGCTTGAGACACATGAGTCATAACCTAACCTACGTAATAAGAAACCTGTCACAACGAGATGCATAAGATAAAATATGCCTGAGGCATGTGAGTATGAAAATCTCGACCCACATAATAAGAAACTTGTCACGATGAGAGACACATGACAAAATATGCTCAAGGTGTGTAAGTCAAGAAAACTCGACCTGCATAAAAAAAAGCTTGTTATGGTAGGAGGCATAAGACAAAATATGCTTGAAGCATGAGTCAAAAAAACATAGCTCATGTAATAAAAAACCTATCTCGACAAGAGGCACAAGAAAATGCGCTTGAGTTACACAAGTTGAGAAAACCTAATCTTAGTAAAAAGAAATTTGCTACGATGAGAGACATAAGGCAAGATGTTTCCAGGGTGTACAAGTAAGGAAAACCCGACTCGCATGAGAGTAAGTCCACCATAACAAGAGACACAAGGGAAAGAATACTCAAAGTATGGAGGTATAGTATCAATCCCTCCTTTGCTCGAGGTGGGTAGGCTATTGCCCAATATATCCCGGCATGGAGGCCCATAAATTTGAAAAAAGAAATGAAAAGATGTATATGAGCACCTTAGGTAAAAACGGGGCCTCTACATAATAAGAAAAGAGTGTGTACTCGCCTTTGCCTGAGGCGGGGAGGTTGGGAAACTTGACCTTCACCTTACGTTAAGGCGTGGAGGTTAAGAAGCTCAACCCCCACCTTTGCCAAAAACGGGGAGGTCAGAAAACTTAACCTCTGCCTTAGTGAACCCAACTCCCGCTTCATTGAGGCGTAAAGGTCGGTAAGCCTGACTCTCGCCATCACTCGAGGCGAGGAGGCTGGGAAACCCAACCATTGCCTTTGCCAAGGAAGGGAGATCAAAAAACCTAACCCCCACCTTTTCCGAGGTATGGTGGCAATTCATGTTTATACTCATATATTTGGGATTATTAACTTGGTGTTGGATGGATTGGATCGGAATTTTTTTTTTTTTACCTTGGTCTTCATGTAGGTGATATATCGGGAGCTCGAAGTTCTGACCTCAAAGGCATTTATGATAACCCTACGCATATGAGTTTGGACTACGTTGAACTGATTAGAACGTTAATAATTTTTTTTAATAAAATATATTTTGAATTCATCTTGAAAAAGTAAAACTATGTAGAGTCAATATTGTATAATTCCTCTCGAACCTTCGGTCAACAAAGATAAATAAAAAAATATTAAATTGTGTTAAAAAACGGGTAACGACTTTACAAACACGAGAGTCACCAGACCCTTTTAAACTCTAATTGGATTTCTGTATTTATATTGGAAGTTTAGATCGTAAGTAATATAATTTGTCATTTAAAAAAGATTGAACCCAAATGGGAGGTATCTGCAAAACACAAAACTTGAGGTCTTTCATCGAAAATAGTCCTATAATTGTTTTTTTTATTTTTATTTTTACGTTTCACCCTCGTCCGATCGGGGCTGAGTTACGAAAGCAAAAGGGAGCAGAGGGGAGCGGCAGCGAGGGACCGGAGCGCCGATCTCCGAGTAGATCCCGCAGAGCGGAGAACGTACGGCTCGGATCCTGCCAACCGGTCGCCGGAAATGAACATCTTCAGGTTAGCGGGCGACATGACGCATCTCATGAGCGTCCTCGTCCTCCTCCTCAAGATCCACACCATCAAATCATGTGCCGGCAAGTCCCAACTCTTCTTCTTCTTCTTCTTCTCTGGTTTCTCTTGGACTCTGGTTCGAATTGTTAGCTTTAGGATTTTCTGCTGAAAGGAAATTCCCTGGAAGCATTTTGCGAGTTCTTGTCAGAGTGGAGAGTAGATCAGGGATGACTTTGGAGTTAGGTTAAGGATCTGTAATTGGGTTTCAACATGAAGCCGAAGGGTTATTGGATGCTTGTAGTAAAATTGAGCACAACGCATGCGTCAATCTGCATGTCCACATGTGAAGATAATGCATTCTCCACCGTTAGGGTAAATCTTTTGGCTAATCTTCTCGATTATAAAGTGAGAAGATTGCGAAGACCGAAACTTGGTGCTAGCTATTACTTTATAGTGTTTTTGATCTGGCGTTTCTTCTTGGTCTTGCTTCCCATCAAAATTTCAAACATACTAGTGTATGCCGATATATTACCATGAGTTGGCTGAGTATAGTCCGTAGGGCTCAAGCAGCTTGGTATAGGTAGTGAGGGGAGATTGCTGTCAATCACCAATAAGCATTATCATTAGTCCTCCGATGTGATAAGGGAAACGCTCATTTGCAATGACCTCCGATCATGTTGGCGTGTTCTTTTCATGCTTGAAAACAGTGCTTTGAGCTAACAAAATATGGATAAAAATTAAGAAGGATCAAAAAAATCTGTAGCTACTAGAAAAAGATGCTACAATCGATGCCTGTCACCTATCTATCTCCAACTAAAGTAAGCTAATATACTATAAAGCCACTTCACACCATTAAGAACATGTTGCAGAGTCAGCTAATCAAGTTAGGACAAGAGGGGATTAGTCATGCTCTGTTTGATGTCATAGTTGTGTTAGGTAGATATATTCTATTGTTAAATGATTATCTTACATATTTTTGTTATTATTTATAATTGAGGTTTTAGGGAATCTCTAGAGTCCATTTTTCAGTCTCTTTGATATCCAAGTCCTAATGTGATATAATATTAGGTCAGGTTAGTTGTTTAGTTATTTGGGATCATATTTGAAGAGTTGTAGAGGTCTCTTTTGATGGGTTCTGGATAATGATTAGATGATAAGAAAAAAATCTTTCTCACGTTGTCTCTTTGATGATTATATATTTATAAGCCATTGGAAACTCTTGAGACATGATTATGACACTTGTTTATTTTTCCTTGTACAATAAAAAAATATATGTTTTGGATATTTTCTCTCTCACTCACCCTTGAAGATCTATTTTCATCCTTAAATTGGATGGTAGCTTGCTAGCTGGGCCATATTCTATTAAAAGATGGAAAAGAAAGGGAAGGTGGGAGCAAGCATAATGCTCTTTCCCCTCCACTGATGGCTCTAGTTCTGTCTATAACTTTTTTTCTTTCTTTTTCTCTCTAAATATTTTGATGGTCATTATAGCCTGTGGCTATATTTTAATTGACTAGCTGTATCATCATGGATGACATTCATATACTATACAGAGTTTTTCACGTTTTAAGATCATCCTGTGATTATCTTACAAAACATATTAACCATTTCCCACTGACATTGTTAAATTATATGCAGTGGGGATGATATGTTATAAACTTTTGCTTGTTGTATTCCTAATGTGCTTTATGCCCCTGTGTTCCTAGTTTATGGTATCTCTTGATGCATATATATTGTTATGATTTATGGAGTTTCATAGCTGACCTACTTTCTGTCATTAGAGCCCAACGAGAGATGTGCAATAAGTTTCTCTGATGGTTTCATGTAGGCTTAGTATCATTTCTTTTATTCCTCACTTTGTTTCCTTGTCATATATTTTGCTTATATGTGTCATCTAGCAGATTATAGCTTTTTTCGGAACTACATTTTTAAGCATTTGCAATTTTGTACTTCTCTTAAAAGGTCATAACCATGAATGCATCTTTCGGTGTTGCTTTGATAATCTATTATCTTTCAGCTAATAAAGATATCCTTCTTTCCTTTTCATTTAATCTAATTCAAGTTTGACCCATTTTTTCTCCAACTTCAATAGTTCAATTATCAATAATATATTCTGGTTGTTTACTTAATAGAATACAAAACATCATGATTTTCTTTCATACAAGTTATTTACAACTGAGTGTCTAGAATTACTACATTATAAAAATTTTATTTGTACTCATGAAATAAATCTCAAACCTGACATCCATTATGTATCTAATTCTTGTTTGGATCTTAATTTTGTCTTTTCTGGTATTTCAAATTCTTTGCGTCTCTTTGCATTATGTTAAATTGTCTATATTGTCTGCTTATAATTGACATAGTTCATGTCATTCCTCTCACAGGTATTTCTCTGAAGACTCAAGAGCTTTATGCTCTTGTTTTTGCCACTCGGTACTTGGATATTTTTACTGATTTTATCTCAGTTTATAATACAATTATGAAGCTTATTTTCTTGGGGAGTTCTTTCTCAATTGTCTGGTACATGAGACGACACAAACTTGTCCGTAGATCTTATGACAAGGAACAAGACACTTTTCGGCATTTTTTCCTTGTATTACCATGTCTACTTTTGGCCCTAGTTATGAATGAAAAGTTCACATTTAAGGAGGTAAAGTTCATCTGTTTGATAGGATTATTTTATTTTTAAAAAAAATTGCAATCAACAAAACTTGTAGATTTATGTTGTAATTAGAATGTCGTTATGGCTTGAACAGATTCTGTTTGGAATTGTTCATGAAATTTGTCTCTTCTGTAACTTGATGCTTCTGCTCTATTTGTCCTGTAAATTTATTTTTACATGACAGGTTATGTGGGCATTCTCCTTATATTTGGAAGCTGTTGCAATACTTCCTCAACTGGTATTGCTGCAAAGGACAAAAAATATAGACAACTTGACTGGTCAATATGTCTTTCTCCTAGGGTAAGCATCCATCCCAGATCTTTAGTTTTTGACTTGAGTTGATAGTTTCCTTGTATTTACAGCCAACCTTATTGCTCTTTTTTCCATCTTAGAAATAATGTCCATGGATATGGAATTTATGTACCTAGAAGTGAAGTATCTAACTAATTGCTTCATGATGCTGCTTCGCCACGATTCAATGGATATGAAGTGATTTCATCATAAAAGACTAACTTGGTTATGTGAACTATTTTTCAAATAAAAGAACATTTTGTAGGTCATTTCCACTCATTTGAAAATTCTTATTAATTGTGGAGATTCTGAATAGATAAAATTTTGAAACTTTGGTTGTTGGTTAAAAGTTGTTGATTTCCGCTTATGCTAACATAAATTTATGAAAAGTATGAGATTTCTTTTGATGTAATAAATTACTTTTCAGTAGCCTGCTAGTATGATTGGTCAATCTTTAATAGTCTAGCCATTTCCTTGATATTCTTGACTTTGCGAGCTTGCATAACTATATAATTGGTTTAATCCCTATATACGTCTTTGATATCCCAGGATAACATGAAGATGATTGAATACATATTTGAGAAGAAAAGATGTTTACGTTATCTATAAGCATAAATACTTCCTTAGAACATATATCATTATTATCAATATTCTAAAAGACATTAACTGAAAATATTATTTTCATAAAATGTTAATTAAAAATTGTGTGGATAAGGTGGGAGAAATCTGTAGGTAGTGTGGCATGGAAAATATGGTGGAAGTGACTAGAGCAAACAGCAGCAGTGTTAAGTGCTTGAGAAAGAAAAGTTAGACGAGACTCTGAGGGAGAAGAAAAGAGGAACCAGCCTCATTTAGAGGCAGGGTTATAATCCTGATAAGCATTCTGCTTATTACATGACTGCCTATTTCTTTGAATTCAATTTTTGAATCCAAATTGTAAAGGTGCATCTGTACATGAATCAATATCTCATGATCAGGTAGCCCCAATTCTCCAATGTCATACATTCATTGTGATTGACACAGGCTGATACCTTAATTCAATGTGGTAATGACCAGTTCTTCATCAACATGAGACATGCCAATTCATCTGAGTCACTATAAATGGTAGCCAGCAGGCCCGGAGATCCTGACTCCAAATCAGAAAAAATATATTCATAATACATCTGAAACCAGGCCAACTTTGATGTATCTATGCTGTCAATCTATATCTCATATCCAATTTGACTTGGAGAACATGAGAAATCTCACTGACATGGTGTCTATGTACAGGCTTGGCACATTGTAGCATCGTTCATACAGTTCTGACAAATGACAAGTATGGGCTATTTTTACTGTGTTGATTTAAATAAGACCGAGTTTATAGGTTTTGTTCATGTGGCGGAACCCAGTTGATATGCAGCTTTTATGTGTGTCTAAGTGACTGCAAAAGAATGAAATTCATGTAACAATGTACTACAATCACATGGTCTCATTACAATTTTCTAGTGCCTTTTGTTTTAAAGAGAGTTGAATTTTTCTTGTTACAGATGCATTTTTGTGTAAGTTGTCATAAGATATTATTGTATTGCTCTCAACTTCATTTTTGTCAATAATGCATTTTTTTCTCTTTTCTTAGACTTCCTACCATCAGTTTCAGTATGCCTATCAATATCTTAATTTTTTGAATGGTCTCTCCCTATCATTCTCTCTTGGCATACTCTCCATGACTTGTGATACAAATTAATTCAAGTTTCTTCTCATTCATTTCATGGTTTTCATTTGTGCTTCAGGAAACGGATTATAAAATGTTCTTAAAATTGAACATCCAAAACAATTTCCTGCTGATTTTTCTCAACTTCTTTGCAAACTGAAACATATTTCTGAAGACAAGATATTTCCTAGTATGGATAAATCATTCAGAAATTGTTAATTACGTCAGAATGGTCAAGTCATAATGCTGACTCCACTATTTCTGCACATAAAGTATCAGGGACCAAATCTTCAATTGAAGCAATAACATTGTTGATTATAATTTTTGTAGTGAATAGAGGACTAGCTTTGGAGCCATAGTAAGATCGCTCTATTATGATATGATGAAGAAGGACCGAGTTATAAAAACATCTTGATTAAAGTTGCATATATTGACCTTTAATACAATCTCACATTGGTCATTAGGCTGCTCTTTTTTGAACTTTACATAGTGAATACTTCAAACATGCATTGTATCGCCATATGATGATAGTTGCACTTATATATTGTTGATTGGTTTTTATATGTTATTATCATATTATGTTCCACATATTGAAGATTTTCTTAAATTAAGTGTTTCCTCATTTTGTAAGTTGAACTTGGGATATTTAATTGAACTTTCAAAGTTGCTAAGCACAATCTCTTCTGGTGCAGGGCATATAGAGCATTTTACATTTTTAACTGGATTTACCGCTACTTCACTGAGCCTCATTATGTTCATTGGATAAGTAAGAATTCCCATCTTTCCTCAAAATTCAATTTTATCTTATAATTTTTAGTCTCATTTTGCCTTGCTTTTGTTCCACAGCATGGATATCTGGACTGGTGCAGACACTGCTTTATGCTGATTTCTTCTACTACTACTTCAATAGGTAAGCGTTGGTAATGTTTTAAAAACTCTGCTACGATTCTGCAAAACGATAGATTTTTTTTTCCCTAACATGATGAGTTCGATATCATTCACAGTTGGAAGAACAATGTCAAGCTCCATCTACCAGCATAAATCTCTCTTTCAAGGTCAGCTGTGGAACGATACAGCCATTGCGTGTGAAGAATTCTTATCTGTACGCTCACTCTAATGAAGCCCATCTACTTGTTTGTGTGCTTTAAGCGACTTAAGGTTTTAAGCATGTCAGGCATTTATGAATATGTAAGAATATGACCCCATATATGGGGAATGTAGAACTATGTTCAATTCAAGGTATGTGTTCTTTTTATATTCCAATTCAACTGTGCTAGAGGTCAGATCTGAGGTTCCTTATCTGTTAGCTAAGATAACCTCAACTTTCTTTGCAATTTATTGTATTAAAAATCATAATATTGGAAATATTTGATGGTCTATTATTTGTTTCCAGTTCTGACTTTTAAAGAATGTCAAAGTCTTATTTGAGAAAGACAAGTTTGACATCTTGATCCTTTCTCAAAGTCTTTATCTGTTAAAAAGCTTAGTTCAAATCTTTTTTGGTAAGTATAAATACCAAGTAATTCTTATCAGATTCTTGAATTGAAGAGTTGTTGAGGCACCACAACTCTGCAGCCTAACAGTTCTCCCAATCACAGTTGATACCGTGCGTGCAAATTTTTCCTGAATTTAAACTCCAACAATACATAGATCCTTGAATTCATATCCAGATTTGATGTAGATGCCTATATTTCTACAGAAATATGTTGTAAATCCGACTAAGATGTACTCGAATCTGTTTCTAATGATGAATACATTTGGATATCCAATAAATCCGGATTCTACTTATGTACATATATTTTTAATTCGATTAAAGAACATCTAAATTCTATTTAATATGTCAGATAAATACAAATATCCAAAACAAACCCTTTCTGGTTACTGAAAAGGTTTTTATTTGGCCTCACAATTCCTTTTTCTCCGTAGCTTGAATCTAGCGATTGATGTCACATTTCCATCTTCGTGTGATAGGGATATTGCAACAACAACAGCAATAAAATCATAAATCTTTATTATTTAAAATTAATTATATGAATTTTTTATGTTAGTATTGAGATTGGTAAGAAGTTTAAGTTCAGAATGCTTAATTTTTATTTATAATTTATATTTTCGTATTATTAATATTAATTATGATTGTCAGCATGATGTATGTTACAATCTACTTAAACGTTAAATTGCGTGATCCCAAGTCATTCATTTGGAATCCCAAGTCAAACACAAACCCCAAGGGTTAAAATTGTAAGACAATACTTAACTCTCCATCCAACTCACCAGAGCATGAGCAAGATCCCAAACCGAGCTTTATGTTGCTGGCCGAGTGACCAAAAGCGGACGGCAGCCGTGCGCTGTGTCATTTTGGTCGCGTCCGCCCCTTTCTTTTCTTTTCCCTGCTTCCCCGTTTTAGCCCCGAGTGACCAGAGGCCGTAGAGCTCGCTCTCGCCGGGGGCCGCCGCCGGAGGAGGAGGAGATGGAAGCCTCGGGTTCCGCGATGGAGCTCAGTCCTGAAGAAGAGAGAATCCTCATCAGAGACATCACCATCGCCGCCGAATCCCTCGCCAAGGAGGGCGACACCTTCTTCCTCATCAACCAAAGGTCAAAGATCCGTTTTTTTTTTTTTTGTATTATTTTTCCAAAATTTTATAGATTTGGAGATGATTTCAGTGCATCATGGTTTGAACCCGCGGTATAATGACCGGAAATGTGTTTGATTTCCTCTTTCACCTAAGCGGTTAAAGATTTTTTATTTTTATTTTTTAGGTTTTCGGATGAAAGAACTGACATTCTTGAGTTGTTCGAATTTGAATATTTTTACTCTGTCTTGAGGCTGGATGACTTTAACGGATTAGTGAGCATGTCTCTGCCTTTTGTTTGATAAAGTTAATCTACCTTACTTTTGTTTTTTCCCCTATGAGGGTTTTATGAACCCATTTCCCTTTGGTCTTACAGTGCATTGCGATTTCTTGCTGCACTTTTGATTCTTCCGTTGTTATTATTGGTTTCTTTTTTGTTATCCTTCTTTTTCTTCTTCACTGCTTTCAACATCTCGTATACACGCCTGGATAATTAAAATAATATTTAGTGATTTGTATGTTGTTGAAATATTTGACGATCTAATAATGGGGATTTTAATAGTGGCAAAATATGGAGATCATAGAGCAAGTTGGAGATGATCAAGGCATACAATTCTTGTCGATGTCCAACTTGTCAATGAAGGTTGCAAGTCTTAAAAAAAAATAAACATAAGTATTCTGAAGCAGTTGTTCTGATCTCATGGTCTATAGATGATTAGCTATCACGACGTTTGACTACTATGGCTTCCGGTAGGTATTTGAGAATAATTTCTACCACATATATAATGTTTAGCACTAAATGTTGACTCTATTGCTTCCGGTGACGATTTTTAAGCAAATAAAAAAGGAAAATGTAATGTCTTAAGCAGAGCCTTATGCACTTGCAACAAATGATTGTTGGTCATTCCTTGACAATATATATTCATCGGTAGAAAATGGAGGAGAATTACCAAAGGAAATGACATAGCAGCGGGTAAAGGGCAGAATCCACAAGCAGTATGAGTGAAACCTGCTTATGCCACATAATGGAATTACTTTTCAATGGGAAGCATTGGTCTGTGGAGCCTCACTTCATGGTCAACTTTGAAGTATCGGTGAAGCAAAAGAATAACTATTTGTGTAGTAATTTCGAAAATGGGGTTACCCTTTTTAAAAACCTCTCCCCTACTTCTGCTAGATCAAAAGTTTTGACAAGTGTCTGTTCAGGTGTGTGAAAATGGTGGAGAATAATTTCTGGAAACATACATGTTAAGTGCTTTAAGAAAAAAAGAACATACATGATAAGTGTTTAGATTGTAAAGAAAGGAAGGATAATATTATTTCTTTCTCTATTTTGTGTTTGGGCTTAGTCTTAATTGATGCACATATGAAACTAATTTAGAAAAAAAGGATTGGAGAAAGTTTTCATTTCTGGAGACAAAATAACCCTAAGTCTAATACTCACGCTTAAGATGTTGAGACAGTTTCATATCATAACTCAAAGTTTAGTATGAGGAATATGCATTTGGATAGCTGTCACTCTCTTGATGAAATCTCAGTTCGTTCGATCATCTCTGAGAGATTTCCAAATTTTGATCTGATATTATTCATTAACTGCAGCACACTAATATCTGGCTAGCATCTTTTCCTGGAAGACAGTTGAGCATTCTTTTCAACCTCAATCTCATTAGAGAGCTGACAGCCTGACACTATATAAATGGTTTACCTTTTACATTTTTCTTGAACCAAATCAATATCACCCACCTGACCTAAATCGTTTTTTCTTTTTTTTCTTTTTTTTTGCCTCTGAATTCATTTCCCCATGCTTTTTTCGAAAGCTGTACATGGAAAACAAACGAGGTTCATTTTCTTTGGGATTGTGACAGAAAGAAGTAACCTCTGTTTCAGAGGATTGTTCTGTGTTTTTAATTTCTGCCTATGAGCCAATTATAACAAAAGAGCATGTCTAAAGAATCATGAAATCGTGTCTCACAATTTGTGCTAGTATACCCCTACATCGCTGGATTTTGAGTTCTGATCTCCTTCCAGACATCACTGATGCAGATTTTTTATTATTCATCAACCAACCATATCATTTCATCATTTCAAATTTCAAACTTCTAATCTGATGCATAGTTTGTTAATTTTAGTCTTAACAATAACAATATCCTAGTTTAATTTTGATTAATGCTCTTGACTGTTATCATATGGCTACTAGTTAAGGAGGTTTTGTTGGAAAATTGTAGGTTAGGATGGGTTTTTAGTTTGTGTTTTTAATGTTTTCTTGGTCTTTCTCATGTCCAGTGAATTCAATGACACTTGGCATTATCTCTGTCCTATTTGTGTAGAAGTGTTTTTCTTGTCAATGAAGTGTTCACTAATTTAGCATTATGTTTCTCAATATGTCATGTATTGATACTTATGCTTGGGAGTTCCAACATCATGGTATGTATTATATGGTTTTTAATATATAGTGATGTATTAGCTTGTAAGTTTCTCTTAAAATAATTCCATTCCATCTATTGGGAGCATGCTAGATGTGCTTTAGTTGGCCTTCATACATTGATAAGGACATGTCTCACAAAGGAACTACAAAGTGACATAAAAAATTCATCAAGTAGTTGCCTTTTTGTTGACAATATATTATGACTAGGAAACCTAATAAGAAATGAAATTATGAATAAAAAAATCACTTTTCTCTGTTTGCATGGGATATAGAACATTAGAACTTTTGTTTTCTTTCAGTCCAAGCATCACCAAGATGGCTGGAAATTTGTGAACCTAGTGGTCCACAATTGCGGATGCTTACTTGACCCATAAACTTGGTGCCAGAATCAAATATCCAAAGGATTTTTCTTCCTAATTATAACATACCATAGGATATCATGCACGTGATTTTGTATGTTTCTAACCCAAGGATACTTTGTTTATATAGGTGGTGGCAGCATTGGCTTGATTATGTTAACCAAGATATGACTAGCAGCTCAGTTAGTGGCTCATCTTCATATGGTGCTCATCATCATGACTCAGCTTCTTCAAGTGCTAAGAGACCTTCAGCTATTGACAATTCTGATTTAATATATGATGCAACATCTAAAGGATCAAATGTTGAAATTGAACTTCATGACACTCTAGTAGAAGGGCGTGATTATATATTGCTTCCTCAACAAATTTGGGAAAAGTTGCATGGCTGGTAACTCTTATTTCAGTATCTAATTTAAAATTTTGATTGATTGCTTATCTCGTCAAGTGTAGATTTCCTTAAACAAATTTCTCTTATGCACATGCAACTAATAAGTGATAGTTGATATGTTCGTTTTACTTTAAATAGATAGAATAATATATTTTAGATTTTTTTGATGGTTGTAAGGGCTAATTGGGATTATTGTTACATAAATTTGATGTTGAACTTTACATCCTAGTTAGTGTATAAAATATCTCTGAAAACATGGACATGGGAAATTATTAATTCATAAAGTCCTCTTGGAGAACCATATGTTCTGTTAATTTAATTTGCTGCTTTTCCAGGTATGGAGGTGGTCCAACATTGCCACGAAAAGCCATAAACACAGGTTTATCTCAGACTGATTTGGCCATAGAAGTCTATCCCCTACGTCTTCGGTTAACTTTAATGCCAAAAGGAGAGAGAGCAATAATTAGGATAAGCAAGAAGGTTTGTTCTATGAGTTATATTCTATTACTTAATGAGCCAATTCTTTACATGTTCATCTGAATGGTTGCATTACAACATGAATTAGTTTCTGTGAGTAGGAAATGCATTAGAAACTCTTTCACTTATTAGGTTGTACATGTGCCATGAACAATAAAAACTTAATTTAACTTGTAATCCCTTAGATAAGATGCTTTTATTTGTTTAAATGTGTCATTGCAAATGCTTTTATTGTGTCATACACATATGATAATTTGTTTAACTTTTGCAGGAAACTGTTGGTGAACTTCATAAAAAGGCTTGTGAGGTTTTTGATTTAATTCTAGACCAAGTAAGAGGTTTTTGACTTACACATTCTGTTCATGTAACTGCTTGATATTCATCTTCCCCATATTTCAGGTTTGTATCTGGGACTATTATGGTGAACAGAAACATGCTTTGATGGACAACATGGATAAAACTCTTGATGATGCAAATATACAGATGGACCAGGATGTAGGTCTTTGACCACTTTTTCTAGTCCTCTAGTCTTGGAAAACTTCTAAATTGCCTTTGAACTTGTATTCTTATTTAGGAAATTAAGAATTACTTATGTGCTTGGTCGATGTCATTCTTATGGTGTTATGTAATTCTAAATTGTGATGATCTAAATTCTTAGTTGGCTTGTTTAACATGAAGATTAACCTGCTTAACGTTTTGCTTACTATTTAAGCACCATCTATATAAAAATTCATTTGCATTATGATGCTAATTATAGTTGAATGTTGTCTCTGCACAGATTTTGGTGGAGGTTTTCACTGATGGAAATGGTACTGCTGATGGTGGATGCACAATTCCTCTACAGGAAAATGGATACACTGAGAAATATTCAACTTCTGTCATTGTGGAGCCTTCTCAATCAAGTTTATCAGTTGCTGATGGCTTGTCCACAAACAATTATGCTCCCAGAAGCTGCAGTTCGGAGTTCTCACAAAGCCAATATTTGGCTTCCCCAAGCAATGACTTGGATAATTTGCATGGAACAAACAACATTAATACCAGGACAGCTCCTTTGGGTCTTACGGGGCTGTTGAATCTTGGAAATACTTGCTTTATGAATAGTGCAATACAATGCCTTGTCCATACACCGGAATTTGCGAGATACTTCCGTGAAGATTACAGGCAAGAAATAAATTGGCAGAACCCTTTAGGCATGGTTGTAAGTATCTGTCTCAACATTTATTATATGGTGTTTATAATGTCAGAATATAGCTTCAAGAACTTTAAGCCTCTGTTTGAATTAAAAAAAATCACTGATGATAAATCTTAATATTGTTTTTCACTAGTATATTGTTTTGTTATTCCTGCTTGTGCTTAATTTTCTCATGCACTTTGTAATTTGTGTAGCAGTAGTTTCCATGTTTGTTACTGATTCTTATAAGAATTTAACTTGTGTTCACTAAAATACCTTAAGTTTAATGATAGTATGAATCACTTGTTTGAAAATTTCCTCTGATGAGAATTTGATCAGAACAAAGGAAGGACTTTTGATTATGATTTAGTCTGTCCAAGTTTGCATAATTCAGGATTTTGTGGCTTGCCTTTGTCGAGGTTCACAAGCATCATTGAGGCGTTATTTACATGCATGCATCATCAGCGTCCAGCCCTGTATGTCTAAAAGGCACACCTCTATATGTTAATGATATTAGCAATTTGTCTTCATCACTACAACAAGATTTATGTGACAAAAGGGATTAAACATCATCATGGAAGGGATACAAAATTTTGTTAGTTGAGAATGATAGGGCCAATCGTAAAGAAGTTTATAATGCCCTGAGCTTCGTTCCACCTCAGAAGTGGGAGAAGATTCGAGTTGGTCCATAAGGGTTAGATGGAGGCTTAGATGAACATGCTATCACTAATTCGGGTTTAAGCATTTTGGGGAACATGATTCTATATTTGTCAAGTTAATGAGTCAACTATTCCATCAAGTCGGATTGTGATAAATAGTATTAGAAATGATATAGTATTAAGCCTGATGAGGTGCCTAAGAAAGTACTATCCGTGGACAAGGTTTGATGCACATCACAACATGTAGCTACCATTGGTTAGACTTCACAAGTTCCATGTTAGGGTTTGGTCATCCTGATGAGGACATTAAACACAAAGTAAAGAAAATTGTAACACCTCCATTTTGATCCCACATCATAAATGGAAGAACATTTGTGTTGGAGTGTTCATTTTCAGCCATGTGGTTCTAGGCCTATTAAATTAATTGATCAATTATGAATTATCCCATCCAGCCAGATCATTATCTAGTTTTTCTTTTCGCTGAGAAGGTGAAGAGTTTGGATGAACGGATTTCACATCGTGACTTTGTCATTTCTCATTTACTCCTTCCATTATTTCCAGTCCCCTTTGCTACTGTTGCTTTCTCCTTTTTGTTGGGTTTCTCTTCCTCCTGTTCTACACCTTCGTTATTGCATTTGCTAGTAGTACAATAGTTGGGTTATTGAGCCAAAACTCTGTTTTCTTAGAATATCTGATTAGTTTATTTATTTCATCTTAAGATTATCTTTCATTGCTATCTTGTTAAGTTTGCTTTGCTTCACTAAAGCATGTGTCTTGGCCTTGTGTTTAGGTTCTAAGAGATTTCAGCCTCCTAACTTTGCTTACGATTGCCTTTGGGGTCTGCATGGTTATTTTACATTTTGCTTACCTTATCTAGCATGTTCAGTGTCACGGATAGAAAATGAAGCCATGTACTTTTGCCACTTCTTCTGTGTATTTGAATTGCATCCTATTATGTGATTGGCATAATAAAGTAGGAAAATGTACCCTACACTTCTAGCCTGCGTTCAGCATGGATATGCACTAAATACTTCAAAGTAGCAGTACATGCATATTTAATTTATGGCAATTCTCCCTTGTCCAAGTTCCTTAATTTCTTAAAGATGCTACTGTTAGATATCTTGAAAACTCAAGTCCACTGTTAAACCTGTTGACTCATTTTTGATACCCATATAAGCATATATCACATAAAAGTTTCCAATAGGTCAAAATGGTCTAATATTCTCTTGACCTTTTAAAAATATTTGATGGAGTTGATGCTGTATAATCACTGACATTATTGGTATTTGCATGGTTATTTCTTATGGATTGATTTTATTTAATAAAACACTACAATAAATTTCTGACACAACTCATATGGCAATGCTTGTATTTTTTCTTTCTATAGGTCATATCTGCATTCCTTCATCAAAAAGATCACATTCATATTGATATGTTCCTAAAACTAATTTCATTTATATATTTGCCTGTAACTTTAAGGACTTGGTATGTTGTAGTAGTTGCCCACTGCTTGCTTTATGGCAATAGACTTGCTTAAAAGCTTAGGAGTATTCTTATGCATCATCTACATTAAGCTGATCACTAGAGGGCTACAAGTGTCTGAAGTTTATGAACAACAAATTTCCAAAAATATAATCTATTTTGAAGTACAAATTTTCTGATCTGCATTAAGCGTTGTCTTCAAACAGTTACCAAATGCGGTCTCCCCTTAATGTCCTTTTGGATTTTGTGCAAGGTTGCATGCTAGGTAGTTTAGTGTATACAGGTTTGTCAAATTTTGTGCTAACTTCGATGCATGTTCTTATCATCTAAGTTTGCACAACCTATGTAATTATGATATGTATCATGCATCCATCCTCGGGCAAAGTGTCTTGACATGCACCTAAATCTTAATAATATCAGCTTCATTTTTCATTTACAACTGGAAAAATGTTGATTTCATGATGCAGAAATCCAAAAAAGTTGAATCTGTATGCAATTGATATCCTGAGTTTTGTGAATAATGTGTTTTGGACATTGGTTTATAATGTTGGATGTACTAAATTACAGTGGTAGTCATGCAGGGTGAGCTTGCTTTAGCTTTTGGGGAGTTACTAAGAAAACTTTGGGCCCCTGGTCGTACTCCTGTTTCCCCTCGACCATTTAAAACAAAACTTGCTCGTTTTGCACCCCAATTCAGTGGAAATAATCAACATGACTCTCAGGTGTTACCGTTGTTTAAACTTTAAACTATTTCAACTCAACTTGGTAAATGTAGATTCCTATGATGCAAACTTTATACTCATTTTCATTTAGGAACTTTTGGCATTTTTGTTGGATGGACTTCATGAGGACCTGAATCGTGTGAAGCATAAACCTTATATTAAATCCAAGGATACAGATGGACGACCAGATGAAGAGGTCGCTGATGAGTATTGGGCAAACCACATTGCTCGAAATGATTCTATCATTGTTGATGTATGCCAGGTAGATTTTGCAAGAATTCAAATGAAAATTTCATACATGATGATAATACAAATTTGATGCACTGCCTAACACTTGCTTCTTCTTTTCATTAGTCCTAGATTTCTTTAGCATAATGATGACAATCAGATGTGACTATGTAGCTCTATGAATTGCATTTCTTTCATTTTAGTTTCTTATACTTGATCTTTGAACTACTTATGTGTGCTCAACCTTTACCAAGTTTGGCATTGTTCTGATGCTCAATGCATTATCCAGATTTCAAACAAACAACAGGGTATACCATGTCAGTATGGGAATTTATGTAATAATTTTTTTGTTCTTGGGAAGGAGACCGAGGTACTGAAATGGTCTCACATTCCAAGGGTTTCAAGTTTTGTTGTCCACAAGCTTGCTAACAAGGCAAGGATCGGAGGTCATTCTTACTGGTTAGATGCCACCACTGATTTTTGTAGCTTGGCTAATCTTCTGAATGCATGATCTTTAATTTTCTTTCAAAAAAAAAAAGTTTGGCATTGTTGACTCTTTTGTATGTTAGATATGATTCTCCACAAAAACATTTCCGAAATTAGAAAAGGAACATAACAAAATTATAGCTTTGTTGTTGTTGTATAAAAGGAATATAACATAATGGGTTTCATCATATAATTGGCCAATTGGTAAGTTAAGTGTTCTTTTTTGGGGATTTGGAGGTGTTGAGGGTAGCCTACAAGACCCATCTCAATGCCTAGCCGGTTCAATGTTAGGTTTTTAAAAAAATTTAGCACAAGTGGATGGCCCTTTGGACCACAAAGTTAGACTCGACCTAGCTTGTGCCTGCAGGACAAAGTCGAGAAAACCACTTGGTGCTTGGTAAAAGAATGCTTGGTTCTTCTCGTAGGCCCTCAACCCATAGTCCTTATGCAAACCTACAATACCCTCTACATTGAGCCATCAGCCTACATGCTGGGCATGTCTCAGTTTCCAAGCCTATCCACAAGATATTACATGATAACCTCTGCAAGCATCCTCACCAACTATTATGCTGGAACAGGACATGAATGACTTGTGTGAGGCATCGGCATCCTGCCGTAGGATCTCTTGATCATGGTTCGCTTTATCGATCCGTACTGGTATACTGATCGGCCATCGGTATGTTACGTACTGACATAGTGGCACACGATACAATGGGGTATACCCACAGATTGGTATGTACCGCTCATATCAATCCCCTGTTGGACTAGTACATACCGTCCATATCGGGCGGTATGCCATGGTACAGTGAACCTTGCTCTTGATCATGTATGGTCGGGGTCACTAGTGGAATCATCACCTTTTAGCTGCCTGACATCCTTGCCACCTGAATGATACCCTCCACTATTGATGGCTCAGAGTTCTCCCTGGATCAACCTTACTCATGAAGGCCCTTTCTTATAAATCTATTGTCCCTTCCTTTGACTTAGGAATGCATGCATCAACACTCAAAGCTGTTACTTTGTGTTACTGTCTTGCTTCCCTTGTCTTCTTGTTGTAAGCCCCAGGATTCGGATGGAGACCATCTTATGCTGTTTAGCTGTGTTTGCTGGTAAGAAGATTGGCTTTCTCCATTGATGCCTGGTAGTTTAATTTACATAATAGAAATTGTTGACATCAATTTTGTCAAATAGGGGCACCTAGGTCACTTCAATGAATTTGGCCACCTAATATAAACCGATTTAAATTCTTCAGCTTGACATGTTTGGCTAAATATATTCTTGACTTCAGAGACATTAACTCTAAAGTCCCTTTCTGTTAGCCTTTTGTAGACTTCTAGTGATAGCTTCTTTTGGATACAACAACAGCATTGCTATTTTGAAAATACTTGGTATTTGAACTTTTAATTTGGACTAATATAAGGATTATTTAGTTTTAAATGACTGATCAGCTTCAACTTTACTTGAGAAAATATGGTAATACTTAGTATTGATTGTGTTTGTAATAAAAAAATTGAAAAATCATACCACCTAAATTTATAAGGCGGTCTGCCTAAACACCTAGGCGGTGCTAGGCACCGAGGGCTGTGCTTCCTATGGAACGCCTGATTGCTTAACAACCTTGTGTGGCCAAGGCATAGATGACTTATTACCAACAGGGTTAGTTACTCTACCACATTGAAATGATTACGCTTTTAGTGAACCAACAGGTTGGGGGAAAAAAGTATTGCATGTATGACTGAGGCCATTAGGAGCGTTTAACAAAAAAGTAGAGCATCAAAAGGGCATTAATGATTATGCTTTTCCTGTAGCATTAGGTTAATATTGACTGAAAAAAAGACTATTCAGTATATTACTTGTGATGTTTTTGTGAATGTAAATTAGGGAATGTCCTTCCCCATTTAAAATATTCCAGGAGTTCAAACTAATAATATGAAGTCAACACCATTCCTTTAAGCTAAGGTTCAAAATTTTCCCCATGTTAAAAGTCTTTCATAATTAGGACATCTGTCAAATTTATCCAACAGAATTAGATCTATAAACAAACAGCCTGACACTGAAAACTTCTTTAGATCCTGTTTTATCTAACATTATGTTAGGACTTAGAAGCAGTATTAGAAGAATTCTATTAGCATTTTCAAGGGATCGTTTGTTATTTTACTGTTTTAATGTTGCTAAACAAAAACCTCATGGTGCTATCAGAAAATACTGGAATCTTGTTATACTTTATACATGCAGCCAAAGTAGCCTAAATTTACTGCATTAGTGGTTTGATGGTAGAGTTTGGCATTAAAAAATATAAAAAAACAAGTGAGCCCTGTCAAGATAATTATTAAGATGACAGAAAAAGGGAACCTTCCCACAATGCATGAAATGACTTGTTTGGATAAGAAAATCTTTGTTTTCATTTTTCTTTGCTGTTATACAATCAACCTTCATTTGCTGTGGCTAATTACTGTAAATTCAACAGGGGCAATACAAATCCACTCTGGTCTGTCCTGTTTGTGGAAAAGTTTCTGTGACTTTTGATCCATTTATGTACCTCTCGTTGCCTTTACAATCTGCTTCCACTCGGACTATGACTGTCATGGTTTTCACTAGTGATGGTAGTGCTCTTCCAACAACTTGTACTGTAAATGTACCAAAGCATGGTCGGTGCCGGGACTTAATCCAAGCTTTAAGCAATGCTTGCTCCTTAAAGAATGGGGAGAAACTTCTACTTGCTGAGGTTTGTGGAAGTATACTTTTATGAGATATGTGGTTGTCAAGGCATTCAACCATTGGAGTAATATTCTAGTGTCTAATGCATAAATTTTAAATGAAACTATTTGATAGATTCGTGGCCACATGATCAATCAACTTCTGGAAGATCCTCTAATCCTGCTATCAACCATCAAAGATGATGATCGCCTTGTAGCTTATAAGATCCTAAATGTTGTGAAGAACACTATTTATCTTCAGTTTGTACATCGTCGTGAAGTGTAAGTATTCTTCAGATCAGTATCACTTGTCTGCATATGAGGCTCAATATCAATAAATGAAGTTACATAATAGAAATTATGGTATGTGTTCTTACTGATATTTGTAGTGGAAAATGTTGTTTAATTATCTAATTTAACTTTTTTATCCGGTCTCGCAACACATTTTGTAGAGAATACTCCTTGATCCTTGCTATTTATATTCATTTTATATTTTACAAACCTTGTAGGCCCTTGGTTTTTGGCTATTTCTGCTATTGTCAGTCTTTAGTCATGCTACCCTTTTGATTTTGCTATTTCATTAGCTATAGCAGATTTACTTTTTCACTCGGCTGTCCCAATCACATATTATATCTCACAGGGGACCTGGAAATATCAACAGCTCAGTGGCCTGGGAATTCTATGGAATACCTTTGCTTGCATCAATCTCTCGAGATGAAATTGTGACAGGTGTTGCTATACAAGAGATACTTCAGAGAATGCTTGCCCCTATGCTAGGAAGTGAGGAATTACGGCCTTTAAGCATGTCAGGTTCCAGCATGAATGCAGCATCACAGAGTCATCAAGACAGAGCCAATAAAGCATGCTTAGATTCTCATGAGAGTCAGTTGAAGGATCAAGAACTGAACTGTAAATCAGAATCAACCCACAAAATGCAACTTCAATTGGTTGATGAAAATAATGCACCGGTTGACTTGTCATCAGTAGAAAATCCTATTATGATGCCTGGGTCATCAATAGTTTTGTTTATTAACTGGTCAAAAAAGGATCTCAAGAAGTATGATACACATCACTTTGAGAATCATCCAGAAGTGTTCAAGTTTGTTCCTGCACCGAAGAGGACTCGTGGTGAACCTCTCTCACTATATGCATGTCTGGATGCTTTCTTGAGAGAAGAACCACTAGTACCTGAAGATATGTGGTTAGTATAATTTCTTGTTGCTTGGTTAAAAGTAACTGTCTGTTCCAAGATTCTATTGTTCCAGTTAAAAGTATCCAAGGAATTGTTTCACAAGTTAATGAGATAATATTTAGCTTCATATGGTTAATGCAGATGCTTTATGGAGAATAATCAGACATTTTGCTTAATGTCATATTTTATATAGATGATACTTACTGCTATCCATAAAGATAAACTGAAACTCTTAGCAATTATCTGTAGACTTCATACTTTCTATTTATTTTTGTTTTGCTTCTATATTTTGTGAATGTCAAATCATCTGCACTTCTCGGTCACTAGTTATTTTGGGATAGTTTAGTACATAATTGACACCTCAAAACAAGCATGTGCCTTTGTTTTCTGTGAAAAAAACCATGGTAGTTCCCATGCACTTTTCTCTTTTTTGACACCATTGTTGCTTCCGATATCATTAACCCTGAAATATGGTTATCCTGTAGGTACTGCCCAAGGTGCAAGGACCAAAGACAAGCTAGCAAAAAGTTGGACCTCTGGAGGCTTCCTGAGGTTTTGGTTATTCATCTGAAAAGGTTCTCCTTCAGCCGGTCGACAAAGCATAAGCTGGAAACTTTTGTTAATTTCCCCATTCATGACCTGGATTTGACGAATTATGTGGCACACAAGAAAGGCTCCCAGCGCCAGATTTATGAACTTTATGCCTTAAGTAACCACTATGGCAGCATGGCGAGCGGGCATTACACTGCACACATAAAGGTGAGTTTTCATTGACTGTACAATATACTCTATCCAGTTTTTGGAATAATTGAGCATGTTGATGAATGTGAAGCGTCCTTGAATGGTTTCTATCAAAAAATGAGCAACTAATTTGTTGACACGTATAAAAGTATGAGTGCGATGATGGGTTACCTGGTTTGGTATTGATGTGCCATGTTCGTAGCATGTCGTGCCTTGGAATATCGTGGTATGTTGGAATGGAGATGACTTAAAGCATAAATTGATCCGACCAAATGGATGTACACCTCTAATCTGCCTTCACAGAAAGGCATACTGTCACTGCCTTCTCATTGTAAATAGTGTAATTATAGTATTCCTGCCTCAAGTTGCATTATTTTGTACACAAAGTTTTATTGGCTTGTAATTATCTTAGTTATGCTACTAGATGTAGTTTGTGATTGAAACATGCTTGTATCACAAGAGCAAATGGAATTTTTATTGAAATCACAATGTTTATACTCGTTGCTGCCACAGTTTGGTTGTAGCTTCCGTTACTCTCTAGCGAGTTAAATGATGAAGGATACCAATTATTTTAATTATAATTTTCTTCTTTTTGCAGCTTCTAGATGAAAATAGATGGTATAATTTTGATGACAGCCATATTTCACCTATCAATGAGGAGGACGTGAAATCTGCTGCAGCGTATGTGCTCTTTTATAGGAGAACCAAAGGAGAAGATGCCTCGACAAGCATTGGTGCTGAATCATCCGCAAACAAAAATCACAGTTTAAGCAAAAGATGATTTTAGTTGCTATGTGTTATGTGCTACCGCATGCTTCCACAGTGAAGAGTAGATACTAGGTAGCAAATATATGTGTCATGTATGATTATTCAAGACTTTATGTTTCATTGATATGTTTATGATGCTGCAGCCTCAGGACTTTTGGGAGGATTGTGCTCTATAATTTTTTGTACATGCGCTTTATGTAATCCAGCAAAAATGAGCCACTTTGCGACGGTGTAACTCAGAAGTTAAATGGAAAAAAATCAGTTTACCTTAACATCAGTCCGTGGCGTGATATGAACTTTATTGCTGTGCTTAAGGATTAACAGTATTGCTAGTTTATCCTCTTTTGTTCTCTGTACCGTCATCTCTGTAATCTACAATGTCATTAACAGGTTGAATCTGGTTCTTATAACTTGCACAAGATTTGTATTTTGACCTTTCACTATCTACAGATTAAAGTAAAGACTGCTCTTGATTCTGATGTTCTAATGGCACAGCTTATTTTTCGCCTTTAATTCAGGAATGCTTGTGTGAATCTCAGGACAGTTCGTGCAGGTGATTCACCAAGTGTTTAAGATTGTTCGTGCTGAAGCTGGTGGCAGATTTGGGATGGTTGATCGGTCGAGCTCGCTCTGTCATCCGAGATGTTCTTGACATGCAAGATGACCGATTTCATGTGAGATTCCCGATACTGTTCTTCTTATGTTCTTGACATGTAAGATGACCGATTTCGTGTGAGCTTCCTGATACCGTTCTTCTGATGCTCGACGAGATAAAATCTTGAGATGGATTTTAGGGTGAAGAGAGAGAAGTCTCAAACCTCCATAGCTATGCTTGCTTCCATCTTTTAATCGGTCCTTCCCTGCAATCAGAAACGCACGATTAGAAAAACATTGAACTGTAATCGGAGGACGTAAACCAGAATAGCAATCATATTGGAAGCGGAGCCTCTAGGCTTTGTTGCTCGGTTGCTTAATGTATAACGTAGAAACAGAACCTGCTTCGAGAGGTCAGGCTCTGTTCCAAACAACGCAAATAATACAGCCATTCATTCATGTTCTTAAAGAAAACCACATGTCATTTCTTTTACCGAAGCCAGAGAGAATCTGAATCAGCCATTTTCATTCGGGATATAGAAGTAATTCCTGGGTTTGACTTAATTTCCCTTGTATCATCAAGAGACAGTAACAGGCCTAACATTTTCCTCAATCAATGGATCATGGATCGAATAGAACATGGAGGACAGTAGTAATCTGATGGGCCACATCCTTTAATTACCTCAAAAGAATTTAGAACTGTGCGCTTGGTCTTTCCATCCATTTTGGTCTCTCTTCTTGCTTTGTCCCTTCATTGAATCATGATGTCAAGATCATGAAGCAAGTTGGTTCCACTTAGAGAACACCGAAGAAAGGATTTGCTACAGCAGAATTCAGGACCGCAATGTCAACTTTTTCTCTAGGTAGGAACAAAAATTCACCGTCTTCAAGTTTTCCGAATCCACATAGCTCAAGGAATTCTACGCCACCTCACATACCTCCGACTCTATCCTGTTTCAAGATCAAAGGGCAATAACTATTCCCTCATCCAAGAAATGAAGAAAAAAATGTGCCAAGTGATTATCCATTACCTGGAAAGTTGGATTATTTAACCGGATCTTTCCAAATTTCTCTTCAACTGGGCTTCTTGCTACATTGCCCACATACATATGTAAACAGTGTTTGGAAAGCTCTTTTAACTTTAGCATCTTCATCCTAGCAGATATTATGTGACAATAAAAATGAGGTGCAACATGACACTCGAAGGAAGCTGCAAAACTGGTGTTGAACTAGAGGTAGACCATAAATGTTACCCTTAGCAGAACAGAAGAATCAATAAAATAATAACCACTATGCTTTTGAAATAAAAACAATGATCAAGATGTGATGACTTAATCATGATGAAAAATGCTTCATTGGTTTTGCTCACGACTGTCGAGTTCATCCTTCTGGGTGATGAGACTGATAGAACATGTAGCAGCAGAAAGTAGAACATTAACATCTAAGAGCAAGTTGAACATGCCAAAATGCAGGAATGTATAAAAGAAAAGAACTAGATTTAATTTGCTAATGTAAATCTTCTCGGTGATGACAGTCATGAAAACTTTAGTGCCAAATAGAACTAGATTTGATAATGGACTTGGATTTCGTTTACTGATAAATAAAGGCACTGGAGTAGGAAGCTTAGGAGGAAGCTAAGATGGTGTATAGATATCGCATAGACGCATACCCTCAAATCTAGCATGGGCACCAAACTTTCAATCAACCTTCTAAAACTTATGCCAAACCTGGTAAAGATTTATTTGAGACTAGGTTAATACTTTCTGATGTTGCTTAAGGGAGCGTAAACAATCTCTCATGCGCTCAGCCTTTGTGACAGGTTTGACGGGGCAAAAGGCTCTGCATCATACAGTAAGCATAGTGATAACTAATTATGATTTATTAACTTGGTTAGGATGCTCAAGACAATTTATTTTACAGTAGTCAATACCTTATTTTGCTCCACAGGAGCTGTGTCAGGTTTTGCAGCTCCAGGGTCTTCAGGTGGCAATCCAAGCTTCCGCCTTCTCTCAGCCTGCAATGAAATTTCCTATCATGATTATACCACCATATCATACTTTGATACTGATGAAAAAGAAATCATAAATATCAAGAAAGAGCCCACCAATTGAACCAGTCTGTGCTTATCAAGCTCCATTACATACATTATCAAGTATTCAAATCCAACTCTTGCTGCTAGCTATTTGATTTTAATTCTCGTCATGAAATATCTGAAGCGATTTCTCATGTTGCATGTAAAGTGTCTCATAATATCATCAATGTAAAATAAAATTCTGCTACATACTCTTTGTCCCATAACATAGCTTTGGGAATGCAATTAATCCCGTACTCAAGACTTAACTAAACCATTGGCACCTGATATATAAGACCCAAAGGCACGTTGCATACTTTCGAACAATCGAGTGACTGTTATAAGTGGAATAAGACACTGTTGAGGTGGTTGGTTCAAGAAGTGAACCAGTTTCATGAAAAAAAGTTTCTCATCAAGCACTGTTTGCGGGCTAGAACATATCCGCTGTGATGAGCTGCATGCACATTGTGACAAAAGAGGAGGACCATTCAATAAAATTGGCAAATTAACTAATGCACTTATTATTATTGGAAGTATACCAAGCTCCTCAAAATTCCATTAAGTATCCAACTATTGTTCATAACTTGCCAGCAGTCATATGACATATGATAGATATATGTCAACCAAAAAACTTTTATATAAACTTCAATTTCTTGAACACCATGATAAAATCTACGAAAAGGTGATGGTTGCAAACAGAGATAAATTGCACAAGAATCATAAAAGGATTGACAAACAAAAGTGAACAGACAAAGAAACCCAAAAAAAACACATTGATTAACCAGAAAAATATTAAAACATTAGAAAAACAGAAAATCACCAATATTATAACTTTTACTACTGCATCATTTTGGTTTGAATATTACAACCATTGGTGTAGCAAAAAAAAAAAATTCAAAAAAACTTGTACGAAGCAAGGTTTGAAATTTCATACCGTAACGATGTATCGAGCTTTGCTCGGTACGGTATGGTACATCGTGTATCGAGCGGTATGCCTAAATATATATATAGTTAATATATAAAAAATATAAATATATATTTTAATATTAAAAAAATATCAATATATACAAATAAAAAAAATTAAAAAAGGCATGTGCAATCTCGATGACATCACCTCCTCTTCTCCTCATCACCTCATCTATAGCATTCGGCGAAGAAGGCGGCGAAAACATTGAAGGCGGTAGACGTCTTCAGCTTTCGGCGAAGAACACAGCAAAGAAAAAGACCACAAAGTCGTAGATGAGGCGATGAAGGAGACCATCTCTTCCGCTACTCTAGCCACCGCCTCTCTTAATCCCTGCACCTCCAGATCCTCCTCTTTATGACTCTCCTTATCATTACCTCCTGGATCGGGATCGTTGAGGGACGACGACGTCGGATTGGGATCGAGAAAGGGTGTAGAAACATGTTCGTGTCAAGGTTCTCCCGATTCTCCCTCTTTTTCGAATGCCCTCTCCTTCCTTCTTTGATGCTTCTCCCTCAACCTCACCGCAACCAAGCCACTATATCGAGTGGATCACCCGGTGGGAGCGGTCCGTGTACTGGTTCACAAGCGGACCGATATATACCGCCTAGTAGCGATACAGGCGGTATGATTCAAAATTGCAAACCTTGGTAGGAAGTTTATATCATTAATAATGTATGGTGCAAAAAACATAATCAATAACCTGACATGCAAGTGTAAAGAAAAGGCTTAACTTTTTAATATATGAAAACTTCGGAATATAATTCTAACTGAAATGACTACATTTGCAAAAAAATTCCACAAAAGCTAATATTAATCCTAAGGACCTTATCCTCTTCTAATTTCTGACAGATCTTCTCTCGTGCTCTTTTCTCTTCCTCTTTTTCAGCCTTCCATAATGCCAATATTCTGCAAACTGATCTATCACATATGGCTCACTCAGCATCAGACTCGAGAGCAAAGCAGCTTAATTTTACATAATGTAGTAGAAAAATTGTGTAGAAAGTCACAAAAATAAGCCCCCTAATAATAACAGAGATGCCTGCAAACAGGACACCCACGATAAATTGTGCCCAGACTTCAGCCATCTGTAGCTTGTCAGCCTCATCCTTCACAAACACAATTCCCTGTTAGAGTCCAAGCTTATGCAGCATGAAGTAAGCTTCAATCGAAAGACTCTTTTTAAGGACTTCTCATGGAGTGGCAGTATATGAAAAATGACATATATATTTCCTAAAATTGACAGAAGTCAAATCAGTCTCCAGAATGTTTGGATGAGTAGAAGGACAGTATCATTCAATCCAAATGAAGAAAATTGTGGCAAATTTTATGCTGTCATCTTTCATGGTCATGACTCTGGTTTTCTTTTATTGAAATCCACAAAATATTCTACAAATCATATTAAATTAGTGTCTAAGCATAAAACAGGCTTTTAATGTGCTCCCAATTAGAAAAAAAAAAAAACTAGTATGGCGAAGATAGCAGTATCAAGTTGAAATGAGTGAGATATATCATATTATGCACAGTACATCACATCTGCCACTAAAAGTATACCAACATATGGAGAAGAGTGCATCATATTCTATCATTAAACAGTATATAAAATAAATATATAGTCACAAAAAGCATGGTCCGTAATACCGTACCGTACCGGAGTTTCGACGTTTCTCTAGTATGATACGGTACAGGTATCGAACGGTACGTTTTAATGTACCATTCGGTATATATATATATTTATAATTATAAATATTATATATATATAGATTTTTTTTTCTCTCGACGACGTTGCCCTCGGCAACATCGCCCGAGATTTCTACGGGCGACGTCTCTCCCAAGGCGACGTCGCTCAAAAAGTAAAAAAAAAATTCTATTAAAAAATTGGAGCCTTGGCGATGTCGCTAAGGCTTCGACGATGTCGCCCGAGCCTCGGTGACATCGCCAAGCTTTTAAAAAAAAACCAAAAAAAATATTTTTTTTATTGAAATTTTTTTTTTATTTAAAAAAAATAAAAAAAAAATCATACAGACCGGTAGCGGGCGGTCCACGTACCGGTATCCTGTCGGACCGATATGTACCGTCCAGTACAGGCGGTACAGGTTGGTATTGCAGACCTTGACAAAAAGTACATAAACTGGGCTTCAAATATTAGCTCAAGTCAGACTAGCCCAGTCTAATGAAAAAATGGATCAATTGACTAGTTTAGCTACCCTCCATCATGTCATGAAGACTAAACAATTGATGCAGAAGTATTTGATCAGTCACTAAAGCTTAAGAACTTTATAGTGAAGCCTCACCTCATTGAACTGCAAAATTTCACTGTTAAACAGTTCATTGTTGCGGTCTGATAAATTAGCATGTATCACTACAATTAGAAAAGTCATAATTGAATTTGTTAGTATAAACATATAGGCAAGATATTGTCTTTTACCTCATATGCGCAAGATACACTACTGCCTTGTGGTAGTAAGCATTTGAGTCCTTGCTTAAGTTGTTCAATAGCTGCAGAGAGATAGCATTTGAGTCCTTGCTTAAGTTGTTCAATAGCTGCAGAAAGATACATCCACTTTCATTATTATTTTTGTTAATGTACATCTGGCTTCATTATCATTTTTGTTAATGTACATCTCATGCATCTTACTTTTGCTACCATTTTCACATTTTTCATTATTTATATTGCTCATTATGAGATAAAAGACAATAATTTGGAGCAAGGCTACTGTTCCACAATATACCGCCCGTATCACCGGCACCGGTCCAACAAGGAGACCGATACATAGACCACTCTCTACCAAGTGGTATATACTAAATGATCCTGTATCGTCCGATATGGGGTCTATACCAATCGGAACGATTGAAATCTAACCATTACTAACCAGTACCAATCGGTAACGATCGAATTTCGACCATTACCAATTATCACGTGAAATGTCAACCATTCTAAAAACCCATGGATGTCTAAGAGCGATATCTGTGGTTAATCTCTGCTTGGAATCATAAGTCAAAAGCCCCCTCAAAAGTTTGTATCCAACTTATGAAATGGGATGTCCAGAGATGGCCATTGTTGGGAACTTCTCTTGAAGCCTATCATACGAATGTTTCACATGACTGATCAGAGGAATAAAAAAACCTGACGAAGTTATTTTCCTTGGCACGCCAAGTAATTCAAAGATTTTGTAAAGCTGATCTAATTCCAAATTCCTTATAAATAGTGTCTCTACTGATAGAAGCTCCGTCATGACACATCCAAGGGACCCCATATCAATGGTGGCTAAATATTCTTTTACTCCTAGTAGAACCTCTGGTGCTTTATAATATAAGGTGCCCACTAATGACATATAGGGTGAGGACTGAAACTTGTGGCATGTGTCAAAATCACATATCATGATCTTTCCTTGATTATTTAGTAGGATGTTTGATGTCTTTACATCTCTATGAAAAATTTTGGAGGTCACAAAGATGTTTCACACCTTGTAAGAGTTGAAACATTAGAACTTAACCTCTCTCAGAAAACGAGAGCCCCTTCTTTCCCATAAAACCTATGAGGCCATTCTCAATGTATTCCATAACCAGATAAATGACATCGCAACATCTATAATGAACAATATCTTTCAGCTCAACAATCGATGGGCGATGACACAACATCAGATAGTCGATCTATCTCTTTTGTTTCCCCAAGCAACCAGATCTATTGTCTTAAGAGCCACAATCTATTCAGTTGTCTTGTCCTAGAAGCTTGTAAATCAGGCCATTTTGAAACGTGGTGTGGTTTGGGATGTTGATTGGCTAGAGCGAGAACGACTTCTCTTTCGGCCAGCCAACCTCCCGGTGCTGGAAACTAAACCAGAATCACCCAGAGATGGCTTACGGCAGCAACCAGCCAATCAATAAATCAATTTCAGAATAGTAATACGAGAGAAGTGCATGTCAGCGATGAAACCTAATACACATCCAGGAGGAAGCCCCTTAAGGATCCAGCAAAACCGACAATGAATATAAGCATTTGAAGAAACCCTAAAACTGTAAGAACCATAAAAATCCAGCGGAAAAACATGACAAGAACCTACAATATATCCATCAAAAGTCATTATGAATCTGATTCAAAAGCAACAGAAAAAGAACAAGCAACCGACGAGACCCTATAATAGGAAAAACCTTAAGAATTCGGTGGAAAATTCAGAACAAACCGTAGAACATACCCTCAAAAATAAAAAACCCGAAGAATTTGATGGAAAAGCATAAGAAGAAGAGCCAACAGACAAAGAAGCCCAAAAATAAAAGAACTTCAATGACTTAGTCGAAGAGCACACGACACTAGAATATACAGCATCAAGAATCTGACGGAGAAGCAACAAAAAGAACAAGAACCAAAAGGAAAACATGGAACAATCCACAAAGGAGGAAGAAATTTGAGGAACCAACGCAAAGCTTGGGGAGGAACAAGCGGGCGACGGAACCCTAGAATCAAACTAATCCAAAAACGAGAGAGAAGTGAGGAGAGAGTGAGATGATGTACCTTGATATAGCATATTTTGGCACCATCCACATGGCAACGGACAACGACCACGTCAATACCAACAAAGGAGCCCCATGCTGACATGACGTGACACCTCATACTCGAACAGGACATCGCCTCTCTCATACTATTCGGCGTTGTACACGTCAGCACCGCACACTGCAGAGCCGCTCCAGAAAGCTCGGATCGACACCGCTCGACGTAGGGCCGTACAGCTCGGTCGGTGCCCATGCAAGCCGATCGCCCGAAGAGTCGGTAACTATTAACGGACCATGTACAATCGACCCTCGTCCACATGTATAAAAGCCAACCCCCTGACCAACGCCAGGGAGAGGCACTTCGAACACCCAACTCCTAACTCTACTCAACACTGACTTGGGCTTCGAAGGGGTCGAGTTGGGAAATCCCCCTCCCGACCCGGACCTTTGTGTAGGAACCGACAATGAAGCAGTAGCAACCCACCGAGGGAGAACCACACTCGAGAGATGATGCCTGGACCCAACCCGACCCGAAGCTCGCCTATACCCGAGCGATCGCCTAGGCAACCTTGCGCATCCGAGACTGGAACAAGCCGTGCTGACACCTCGGCCACGGCGTAAAGGTTAACAAACATTTTGGCGCTAGAAGGAGAGCCCAATGTCGCAGGAATGCCCGGCAACGATCGACCCAGGAGCTCATCAGGACGAAGAACTACCGACGTTCCAACCCGCATTCGGGATAGGAGCTCTAGTGATGCAAATGTCGGATCACTACTGGCGCTTGTTCAACGATCCAGGCCTCCCTCTGCTAGAAGACGTCTCGGGAATATCTACCGTCTCCCCCCGAGGCACTCCACAATCTCGCCAAGTAGGTGCAAGCCCTGAACAGAATGATACAAGCGATCGTCCTGCTCATCCCGCAACTCATACAACAAGGAGGTCCTCCCCCAGCGGCACCGACCCTTCCGTTAGGGTCGCTTGACCTACCCCAGACAGACCCATTACAACAGGCCCCGTGACATGAAGAAATGGGCAACCCTGTTAGAGGCTAGAGGTCGGTGCCCGAGTTGGGCACCTCGACCAAACAGTGCACCCATGTTGCACCTTGGCCAAAAAGTGCCACAATGGTGCACCTCGGTCAAACAGTGCCCGAGTTGCGCACCTCGGTCAAACAGTGCCCGAGTTGCGCACCTCGGCCAAATAGTGCCCCAATGGTGCACCTCGGCCAAACAATGCCCGAGTTGGGCACCTCGGCCAAACAATGCATACATGGTGCACCTTGGCCAAACAGTGCCCTGATGGTGCACCTCGGCTAAACAGTGCCCGAGTTGTGCACCTCGGCCAAACAGTGCACCCATGGTGCACCTCGGTCAAACAATGCCTCAGTGGTGCACCTCGACCAAATAGTGCACCCATGGTGCACCTCGGCCAAACAGTGCCCGAGTTGGGCACCTCGGCTAAACAGTGCCCCAATGGTGCACCTCGGCCAAACAGTGCACCCATGGTGCACCTCGGCCAAACAGTGCCCCAATGGTACACCTCAACCAAATAGTGCACCCATGGTGCACCTCGACCAAACAGTGCCCCAATGGTGCACCTCGACCAAACAGTGCACCCATGGTGCACCTAGGCCAAACAGTGCCCGAGTTGGACACCTCGACTAAACAATGCCCCAATGGTGCACCTCGGCCAAACAGTGCATGCATGGTGCACCTCGGCCAAACAATGCCCCAATGGTGCACCGCGACCAAATAGTGCCCCAATGGTGCACCTCGATCAAATAGTGCCCGAGTTGGGCACCTCGGCCAAATAGTGCCCCAATGGTGCACCTCGGCCAAACAGTGTCCTGATGGTGCACCTCAGCCAAATAGTGCCCCAGTGGTGCACCACTGCCAGTCGAGTGTCTGAGTTGCATCTCAGCCAGTCCAATGCCCGAGCCATGCCTCGCGGCCAGTCCAACGTCCGAGTCGCATCTCGGCCAGTCCAACGCCCGAGCAATGCCTCGCAGCCAGTCCAATACCCGAGTCACATCTCGGCCAGTCCAACGCTCGAGCCACGCCTCACGATCGGTCCAACGTCTGAGTCGCATCTTGGCCAGTCCAACGCCCAAGCCACGCCTCGCGGCCAGTCCAACACCCGAACCACGCCTCGTGGCCAGTCCAACGTCCGAGTCGCATCTCGGCCAATCCAACGCCTGAGCCACGCCTTGCAGCCAGTCCAACGCCCGAGTCGCATCTCGATCAATCCAACGCCCGAGCCACGCCTCACGGCCAGTCTAACGTCCAAGTCGCATCTCGGCCGGTCCAACGCCCGAGCCATGCCTCGCGGCCAGTCCAACGCCCGAGTCGCATCTCAGCCAGTCTAACGCCCGAGCCACGCCTCATGGCCAGTCCAAAGCCCAAGCCATGCCTTGTGGCCAATCCAACTTCCAAATCACATCTTGGCCAATCCAACGCCCAAGGTACGCCTCGCAGCCAATCCAACGTCCAAGACGCATCTCGGCCAATCTGACACCCAAGCCACGCCTCGCGGCCAATCCAACGTCCAAGTCGCATCTCGACCAGTCTAACGCCCGAGCTATGCCTCACGGCCAATCCAACATCCGAGTTGCATCTCTAGCAATCCAACACCCAAGTCACGCCTCGTGGCCAATCCAATATCCGAGTCGCATCTCGGCCAGTCCTACACTCGAGCAGTGTTGCTAAACCAATCCAGCTCCCGAATAGAAGCTCTCGATCAACCAATGACCAAACCAACCATCCCAGCACAATAGCTAACCTAGCCAGAGAAAAGCACCAAGTCATGCCCCAAGCCCCTCCACGAGGAACCCAGGGCATGTCTCTTTAAGGGGGGAGAGAATGATATGACATATTTTGGCACCATCCATATGACAACGGACAACGACCACGTCAATGCCAACAAAGGAGCCCCATGCTGACATGACACGACACCTTAGACTCGTACAGGACAGTCGCCTCTCTCATACTATTCAGCGTCATACACGTCAGCACTGCACACTGCAGAGCCGCTCCGGAAAGCTCGGATCGATGCCACTCGACATAGGGTCGTACAGCTTGGTCGGCGCCCATGCAAACCGATCGCCCGAAGAGTCGACAACCGTTAACGGACCACGTACGATCGACCCTTATCCACAGATATAAAAGCCAACCCCTTGACCAACGTTAGGGAGAGATACTTCAAACACCCAAACTCCTAACTCCACTCAACACTGACTTGGGCTTCGAAGGGATCGAGTCGGGAAATCTCCCTCCCGACCTTGACCTTTGTGTAGAAACCGACAACCAAGCAGTAGCAACCCAACGAGGGAGAACCGCACTCAGGAGATGATGCCTGGACCCAACCCGACCCGAAGCTCGCCTCTACCCGAGCGACCGCCTAGGCAACCTTGCGCATCCGGGATTGGAACGAGGGGTGCTGACACCTCGGCCACGACGCAAAGGTTGACAGACATACCTGATCAGCGGAAGCGCTTCGATCGCCTCGAAATCGCATCTCTCTCGCATTCTTGCTCTCCTACCTCGCTTTCGATGTGGGGAAGACCGAATCATGAAAACGAGGTGCTCCGCCGTTGGTGCCTCTGTCAAGTAGCCGTGTCGTGTGTGTGCTGTTTCAACAATGGGACGGCCAACTGGACCCCACCGCCTTAGCGTTCGCCAATCACGGGCCCGGCCAGGTCACTTAATTTAAACTTCGGATGTATATACGTGGCACTATTAATCAGATGGACGCGCTGTGCGTCACACGCCGTGTCTTACCAATCATCGGTCCCCTCACGATTAGTGGGACAACCGAGAACACAATGCGGGGTCCACACCGAGGGGCTTCTTTTATTTGGGGCTGGGGCGTAGCAGAAGAAGCATAGTAAAAGACTTCAAGCCACCACGTTAACTTGTTCCAGCGGCGTGCTCGTTTCAACATCGTCCATCATCAGCTCCCAAAATCCTCCTTTTACCTTACTTGCGAAGAGAACCCAAACCTCGATTCCGATGTTGAGGTGTGGAGGACTGCCATTACCCGGTCTTTTCCCTTCGTTTTTGCTGGTTCATTTCCTCCAATTTTCATTCCATTCTGTTTCGAGCATTTTGATGCGGCGTGGAGACGTTTGGGGGCGGAGAGGCAGCGGCGCCGGTGGTGGGGGGCAAAGGCTGCCGAAGCGTGGGATGGATGAAGGGGATGGCGGCGCGTCTGTGATCGTTCTCGGCATCTGTACGCTGTTGCTGTTCTCGGCGATCGGCGTCACGCGGCCGTCGAACCGTGTGGAGGCCAGTTAGATTTCTGGATTCCTGGAATTCTGGAGGTTAGTCGCATTGTTTCGATGTTTTCGTTCCTAAATTGGACCCAAGGTTGGGATTTGGGGCTGTCTCGAAGCCTAGCTGTGGGGTTGAGCACATTGGTTAACATTAAATGCATTTAATAGTTGTTTCTCGTATTCGATCGCTCTATTCAATGGATATATATAGGTTTGTAGCAAAGGTAAAACAATGGAATAGAGTGCTCTACATCATGATTCATGAATCAAGGAGTAGAACAAACGTGACCCCGTACCGAAAAATATCTTCATCACAGAGTTGTGTTGGAATTGAAATCGGCAATACCTTGCAGAAGGGCTATCATTATCCACTTAGTTTTAGTTCTCCAAGGTTTCAATTGATTCACACGCTGCAGGTTTGGCTTCAAATGAGTATCTCCACAAAGCCATGTGATGCCGCACGATGTTGAATGGTCGAATCCATTATATATGTCCAAAACTTCTGCATCTGTATATTTCAATGATTAAAATAGAAAGAGCAAAACTCAAATTTGGATATCTTCAAGATACAGGAAAAACAATCAAGATAAAAGAAAAAAAAAAGAGTTTTTATATAAATGCACATTGTGGTAAAGTGATGAAAAGACACACACACTTTGAGAAACAGAGCTTCAATAAACAGGATTTTGCAGGCATACATCTCCTAGACTCTCTACCACAAAAGCTTTCACTTCAAAATCCAGCTTAGGCACCCACAGCCCTGGAACAAGAATAAAGAATTTTGTTATAACATGATCAGTAACACAAGATTTTTTTTCTTCTTCGCAATGAACAACCAACACCGCAGTGGAAAAATGAAGAGCTCAACAACTTTGAAATTTGAACATTGGGAAGCCCATGCTAATGATTTTCATGTTAGAAGTCTGATAGCCATCTGAGAAGTAAATGTGCGACAAGCGTAGTTAGTTATTTACTGTTAAGATTATTCTGATTTGGTTTTTGCAGTAGCTAGTACAAGGATAAAAACCAGAGCTTCTGACCTTAGTTTTGTTGCTTTCTTGCTTCTGACTACTTGGCATTGGTGGGTTATATGGAGTACCAGGGTTTCTTCGATTATCAGCTATTAGGTTGAAGATGCCAGTATACTTCTCGCCAGAGGCTGGATCGTTCTCATCCCATCCAGCAAAAGGTGGCACTGCAACATCATGGTGAGGCTGCTAACCAATAAGCAGCATTAGCTTGCCATTCATTTTCGACAATTCCTTGTTTATGTTTCTGCAAATTTTGCAGTGCGAGCATGCAGCATCATAGAAATTACTGAAGAAGCATCATAGAACTTACGGTTCCATAGGCTCGATCACTGGGATTTGTTCTAACTCTTCCTGGAGTATCTTCTGGTGCTATCCTTTTGTCTGATGGAGGAGCGTCATTTGCAGTTCTCTCAGCAGCAGGTTTACCCTGATATGTACCACGGCTTCTGTTTGGTTTTTTCTGGTTGTCACCATAATTTGCTCGGGCCACATGCTGTTGATCGTGTGGGTTTATTGGGGATTTACGAATGACACCTTCGTCATGTACAGGAGGTGTATCAATTCGATGAAAATTACCGGCATCCTTCCTCATTGGCTTTGCTTCCCTAGGTTTGGCGGCCTCAGGTGTAAATGGAGCCGCATTTGCTGGTGGCGGTATATCTTTAGCGGTTGTCTCCAAGTTTTCATTACCATCATTTAAATTGGTGGTAATTTTCCTGCCTTTTTCCCCCTGGGTTTGATTGAAGTATTGTCTATAAGGGACACTTTCAGCAGTTTCCCGGTTGCCAAATTTGTGCACTTGAGTTTGTGGCTGCATCCAAATATAGCATCAGATTAAAATCAGAGTGGAAGTCGGATCATCCGCAGAAATATGAAATACCATGCACTGAGAAGGTTTTGCCACACTGAAATGGATAAACGATGTCTCCTACAAGGATTCTACCGGTGTAGAAGATGCATGGTGCTTTGTCCTAGATTCTGAAGAAACCAGGCAACAATTTATCTGAATAAAGGCACAGTCTGATCCAGGAAACACAAGATGCAGAAAATACATATGAGAGCGCAGTTGGAAGTTGAAATGTACCACAGCCCAGAATGCTCTCAAAATGAAGCATCAAATCCCATGAAAGCACCAGAGTTTCCAGAACTTGGCTATGCGAATGCTAGTCGACAGGAGAACAAAACACTTCCATTTCCCTCGCCGAGAGCAAACCAAGTTGATCGAGCTTGCAACGTTCAGGCATATCCCTTTGATGTACCAAACGCACAATCACATCTATGTTAAGGTAGCAAAGGAGAGAGAAAAATCTGATGACTTTTTCTTGCTCAAGTTGCCTTGTTTCTGATTGAAAGCAGATGTCTAGTGGCAACCAATGTGAAATCTTTTCGATTCAAAATTAGACTTGTGGACTGAAACTGAGAGAGTTTTTGTTAGTTAGGCAATAACTTTGTTCACTCTCATGCAAGAAAACAGAAATGGGAAGCTTGTTTTTGTCTTTTGTTATGAATAAAGAGGAAACTCTGATAAGTGAAAACCAGGCACTAAAAGACGAACCTCCTCGAGCATTAGCATTATCGATCTTGGGAAAGAGGCAGAATAGATCAAAAGAAAACAATCCTAAAATTCTAGAAATGAAACGTCTGTGTTGTTTCCAATCTAACTCGGTGCTTTTAAACTAGACATTGTTATCGCCGGTGTCCTCTCAACTCATACAAATTCTATCAAGTAAAATAATATGAAATCTATGCTTTGTCTTTATTTTAGAATAGAAATAATAATAATTCTAAATTCCCCAAATTCCCACCCTTCGATCCTTGAATTTTCACTTCTTAATAATACGAGAAAGTTACGTTCTCCGCGACTGAGAAGGTAGAGAAAAACCCACCCAAACCTATTCAATTTTCCAAAAAAAGGAAGCAGAACAAAAGCATACACCCATCTAAAGCAACGAATGTCTCCCCAAACTACGAGGAAACAGAGAAGCGAACAGCGCAAGATTCCAGCCTCATTAAACCATCATAACCCAAAGTAGCAACAAGATCCAGTATGATTTAAGCTTCTTTCAAGAGAACCAACCCAAGAACAGGCAAGAAGGAAAAGGACTCACCGCCATTAATCGATGCCTTCGGTGTAGAATAATGAGCAGAATCCTTCAAAGGCTCAAAGGTGGCACCTTTTCTCCTCCCACGGCGTGTCCCTACGGCACAAGCGAAGAAAGGCGCCTCGATGATCGCTTTTTTGGATGGGAAAAGAGAAAGCAAAAGGAATGATGATATAGTTGACGAGCGGTAACTTGGCGGTGCTTTTGAAGTCTTCTTGGGAGGCGGAAACGTACATGGGGCAACGGAGCAGGTAGACCACTTTGTAAGTTGCTGGTGGTGATTGCTACAGTACATAGTCTATATAAATAAAAATCTATTTTATTTTAGATGAAAATATGTGTATCATAGTTGAAAACATAATAAATATTTAAAAAAAACACTTGCAAAAATGCTATTATAGTAAAATAATAGCATATAATAAAATTAGAACACCAACTAACAATATAACCCTTTAAAAATATTACATATTATATATATATATATATGGACTTTTTCTGGTTTCTGTCTTGGTAGCTTGTTCTTTGTGAAGTATGGACTTTTGGTCTTTCTGTTGAATTGATAGTTGGACTTTGAACATCACACTTTGAAGAAGTTGGAGAATTGACTGAAATGGGGAAATGAATAGAAAATAGTGATGAGAAGGTAAAATAAGCATTTGTATGATGAATCTTGGATTGTGATTTTTCATATATTCTCTCACAAATGCACAAAATGGAGAAAGAAGTCATTGTTTTCATCAAAACATTTTCCAATATATATATATATATATATATATATATATATATATATATATATATATATAATCATGGTATGTAAGAGCTAGGAAGTTTCATCTCCCTTGTTTTCTTGGAAATTTGTTCCATTTGTTTGACCAGAAGCTATAGGTGCTTCTGATCAAGAAACAAACTTTGATTCATGGTTCTCAACCTATTTGAATTTTCAGAAATTAATACAAATATTCATTAAAACCAAACACATGTATTATGTAAACCTAAATGAAGAACAAGTATTGCATAAATAATTTTAATTAAAATTAAAAATTTTAAATAAATGAACTACTTTGATATCGTGATAAATATTTCAATCATCAGATGATCAGGTATCCCAAAAGCTGTTAGAAAAGAATTCAATATATTTATAAGCATCCAAGAACCCTACCGAGGTAGAATTTTCACCAAACATGATCAGATTATTTTGTGAAGAAAGAATATTCATTCTGGAGTGTTTGAACTGACTTCAACCCTTCCTAGCAGACTAAATAGTGGATACTCTTCAAAGACCATTAATTTGGCCTGTTGCAGATTGCAGAAGAGTTGAATTCCAAGTCAATTTATCTGCAGGAAGCTGAACCTGGCCCCTACTACTGAGCGCCTTGAAAAGTCATGAATAATCTGACCGACGACTTCTCTGCCTACCAACATCAAATGGACTTGCAAGCACCAACCCTACAAAGTTTGAACATCCATCTTCAATA
This sequence comes from Musa beccarii, assembly GCA_024322285.1. Classification (NCBI taxonomy): domain Eukaryota; kingdom Viridiplantae; phylum Streptophyta; class Magnoliopsida; order Zingiberales; family Musaceae; genus Musa; species Musa beccarii. The sequence continues at coordinate 14,988,485 of CM044401.1, forward strand.
GTGATAAACTTGCACCAAACATTATAAAAAAAAAAAAGGGTCCAATGATTAACCTTTCAATCAACAAAGAAAAAACTCAGGAGAAAGTCAACGTATGAAGTCTTACCTCTATCTACAAGTAGAGACTGATTTTATAACTCAGGACTGACAATTTATCTACAATCCACTCAGATTTATAATGACTGGATGGATGATGCCAAATTGCCAAGAACCGCTTGGGAGACAATTTCAAGTGTGTATTTTCCTTTTCCGAATAAAAAGCAAATGTACTCTAATATCAAAGGAAGATTTCTATGCAAAAGATCCAAACTGAAATATCTAATGAGGAAATTGGACGAAAATCCCAGAATTTAAGGTTAAAACAAAACTGAGAAAGATTGCTTTGTTCGAATACAGTCATTGGCTATGATCTGAGGAGGAACCGCTAAAACAAAACACTCACAAGTACATTGGGTTGGCTTGGGTGACAAAATAACTATAATGTTATCAGAACCACCAGAAGAAACATCAACAAAAAATAGAGAATTTTACATCAATGAGTCGTATGAATATCCACTTCCAAAATGAACCCCTTTTGCATGTGCTAAGTAATTTAGCTGATAAACATCTTGTCAGATCACAACTCCAAAATAAATCCTTCTTGAACACTTCAGAATGTAGTCATCACACACACACACATAATAAGTGCAATCATCTAAAAGCCAGCAGCTGAGTTGACACTTCTCAATGATGGACCATCAGCAATGATGCTAACATAAGAAATAGTTAGAGAATAAAGAAAGGGGCTTTAACATTTTACTCATCGTGCTTCACTAGCTTGCGACATCATTTCCTGAAGCTACAACCCCTTCAAAGGTGATTGAGGTTGCACCCACCTCCACCCAGAAAAGATAAGAATTGAAAGGCCAATATGTATGTTGCTATATGTGCGCATGCACTAAACTTAACATATTTCAAAGGCTGAAATAGTCCAAGAAACAAAAGCAATTTTTTACCATTTGAGAAATATATGTTGCTGCAACAAATAAGAGTACATGTCACCAGGCAAATGGAACCACATCAGCGTAAGTCACACCAACACTTGCTGCAATCAAGAAATATATGTTTACTATGACAAAATACACGAATATCTCATGAGAAAGCAACATATCCAGCAAACAATTAATGGCTCCTGGGTGAGGCTTGATTTAGTAGAAGGATATACCAAATTGATCCTAACTGCAGCCATTCCTTGTTACTTCTGCAAACTAGGTCTAGACATTGCGCCTGCATCACTAATCAACAAAGTAAGGCCAACGAGAAAAAAGATGGGTAAGAATTTATTTGATGTTACAGGATGCCCCTGTTAATCATTTGTGTAAGCTCTTCGGTATCAGAATCTGGAAATTCATTTGAGGATCTGTCCCTTCTGAGGCTTTACTATACCAATGAGGATAAAATGAATGATCTGGAATACTGCATGTTAATCTCCAGTGGAACCTGAAGCTGAATTGTTTGATTTGTTGGACATATTTGAAGGGTCTAAATCATCACTTTCTTCATTTTGCAGTTGCCCATCCAGAGTTTCCATTATGTTATCCGGTGGGCACTTGTCAGCAGGATCCTTTGGTGACATTTGGCAGAAGCACTCAGGCCATGAGTTTGTGTAAAACGACTCAGGGTGGACGCGCTTGTGCGGCCCACCAAACTTGGAATTGAACATGACCTGCCTGATACGATCCTCAAAATCAGCTGCGTGGCCTTCTTCTCTGTCCATGAATATAGGAGCTAAAGCTTTCCTGTTGGGTTGGATTGTGGTCCGGAAGCCATAATACAGACGATGGCCCAAGAGATTATTTGCAAAATTGCTTGGGCCATCATACGTCGGCATAAAAATGTCAGAGAGAAGACAAACCATATAATCCACAGCAGAACCAACAAGTCCTCTAGCATTTTCTTCAAGCTTTTCGGACGGTCCTACTGTGCTATGGTTCTCAAGGTGAGGGAACATTGTCCTGAATGGTTTCATGAATCGATCACCACCAAAAAGTTCACCTGCAGCAATGTAGATGCGTGTGGTGTTGTCAAATCCCATAGAACGTAAAATGAGTCCTACCTGTTCAGTAAAAAGAGCCCACAGTTATTTCCTGAAAATTTTAAACTTGCTGGACAATATGAGAGCAAGAAAAGAAAAAATTTATTAATTACCTCTTCTGGTGTTAATGGGCACTTCCCAATGAGCCTCCTCTCTCTATAAACAAGTTCCTTCTCTGCAAAGTTCTCCTTTCGGTATTTGATTAGAATTTTCTGCTCCTTGGGAGTAAATATATCCACACACCTGAAAACATTTGAGTATTCATTTCTGAGCTAGGTATTCTTATTCCACAAAACAACAACTTAATGACACCGTTTGGATGAAGTATAGAAATTGTTTACTTCTTCAGTTAGAATCAATTTTGTTACACATTAAGTTGTCAATCAAAATAAGGATTCTTATCGACACATAATGTGAAAAAAAAAAATCTTCAGTGCCTGGAAAAATTAGCAATTCATGAACTTTTATACCAAAAATGTGAAATCTAATGCATACTAAATTTCATGCATATGGACTAAAAAAAATTGTTTATCTAAATAATCTAGATTATCACCACAACAGCTTGCTCCTTTCTAACTAAGGTGACTAAATCTTCTCTGCTTGCAAGAGTAAGAGAATATATTAACCCATATCAGTAGGAACCTCACCCGCTAGGCTGCAATTCTTTTTTTTTTTCTTTTTCCAAACAACATAATGTTAGTTTTCTGACAAGAAATATGCTTAAAATCGTCATGACTCTCAACAAGTTTGCAATAAATTTTTATATCTGTGAAATAGAGTGAGGCTACCAGATGCTTCTACAAAGTTTGGTGCTTTGACCAAGGTACACAAAGATACCTTTGTTGTTTACAGGAATGTGCATGATTCAGCTTTCCCTGGTAGACATGTGGATTTAGCCATCAGTAAGGGGTTTATGGCCAATATTGTAGGAGTAGTGGTCTACTACTGGATACCAAAACTTATCTGGCTAGGTTCTCGGGGCCAACAACATGCTTGACTTCAATGCAATATGGATCTTTATGATTGCCACACTAGGTTGTACTTTGAGAAAGTAGTGATCTTGTGTATGACAAAAATAATTTTCTAATGATAAACCTAGTATTTCCTGGTTTAAAGGAGTATACATCTTGTACTGCTTGTAGAGCATGTAGGATTCAAATAGTAAGCCGATAATGACAAAAGGATTGTGTTGCTAGAGGCTGCAAGCTGAGAAGTATTGAAGGATATTTGTAACCGATGAGATGGACTTTTCTGATATCAATTATGCAAATTCAGTTACATGAGCGGTGCAGAGAAGCAAGGCACAAAAAATTTCAGAAGAAAGTGATTATCTAAAACTAAACATTTGTCATCCCCTTCAGAATCAGAGTCAATGAGTGCATATAATGATAAATGAATGCTGGCTTGCATGATTGCATGGATGCATAAAATATCTGAGCTAGATGATAAGATTGCATACCCAGCAAAAGCAAGCATATCCATCTCAAATCGAAGGTGTATAGACATGAAATGGCCCTGCGACCGGAGCTTATCCACTATCTCGGTGCTTAATTTTATTATATGTGGCTTGAATCGGAGTGCATGATAGTTCACTCGGCATCTCAACCTCTGGAGTTCAGGGGCATCAATCTCCTCGGCTAATCGATGTGAAAATGGTGTGAGGTAGATAGCACTATGTTCCTTCATTTTTTCCAAAGCAAATGTAGTATACCAGCTAAGAGGAGCATCTCTAGGTGGCCGAATCTGCAAATAAAAAATATATCTGTATTCAAGAAGAATCTTATAACTACAGTGTGTGCATACCAAGTAGAAAATGTTGATTATTCAGAAGGTGTCAAATTAAACTTCAGAAACCTGATAAGATTTCATCTTCTTTGTCTTTCCCTTTGAAGAGACCTCTGGGAGGCTCCGCACAATATGGATATCATATCTCAATGCCTCAATAAAATGCTCAACATCATAGACACCTGGAAAACCGCTGAGGTCGGGGAGCAAACATCCAAATAAGTACAACAGAAGAGCAGACAAACTCTCAAGTACAAAAGCAAAACAACAGGAAAATAGACAAGGGAATTGTTATTAATCAAATTTTTGAATGGGTAGAAGAAAAAAAATCTACCTATTCTCAAGAAAGAAAAAAACAAAAAGGGACACCCTAGATCCAAAGAGAATCTAAGAGTAGTACCTTGTTGCCAATCATGGATGTCTTTAGATGCTATCACAAAATTGGCAGTCAATGGCAAGGAAACTAGTAGCTATCGACTGCACAATGGCTAAGGGCCATCAAAATTACAAGCTAATGTAAAGATTATTGAGAAGCCATAGAGTTCTGTCCTTAAATGTTTATAAAGGGTTTTCCGGTTCAATATTTGATGTAGTCAAGGTTAAGTCTGTCGTATTGAAGCTCAATATACATATACATATAGTATAACAAAACATGCACACTTGAAAATGGCCCATGCATCCATGTCTTTCCTAATGCAATTTAAGATGTTATATTTGCCACATATGCAACACTACGAGAGCAGTCATTAAACAAAACATCAATGACTTAATTGATTTATTTTTAAATTTAAAGTAGCATAAAATATATTTTCATCTACCAATAGTCTTCTGTTGTAATTACAGAACAAATTTTATTTATTAAGTGTTGATCACCAAATATCTTTTTTCTTTTATGTTCATCATTGTATGATCGATGAGTAACATGCCTATGCAGCTAAACTAATTTAAGACCAAGATTATACCAATTCAAGACTTGTTTTGAGTTTGTCTCTTGTCAAAGGTCCAAGAATCAAATTTTTGCCCAACAAAGACATTCCCCTCTGAACTTAAAAAACACTGTAAAAAAGAACTTATGATAGTCACCTTATACTACAATAATAACTTCACCATCTTAGAACTTTGTTGCTTCCTCCAGATAACATAACACTGAACCATTTATTGAAGGCAAAGCCAAGAGCAAACATATTTAAAAAATAATGATGCAAAGATACAAATACCTCTCATCACGCCAAAAAGAATTGGTGTCCAACTCAGGCAACACAAGTGTAGCATTCATAATTCGTGCAGCAACAACTGCATTGCATATCTGAAATATCACAACAAAAGCACTAATTAATCAGTTTTAAGAAAGTGAGATCTCAACATGAGATTTACTGAAATATTTCAGAAATGATGAGTTCAAAATGGCCAGATTAGCTGTGATTGTAGTTCCAATTTATTTCATCTTTGTGATATGACCTAATGTTATTCATGTAATTTGCAAGACAACCTCAACAAGAATCGTAATCAGAGTTATACATGACATTAAGTGAAAACAAATTTTGTAATAGTGTTTGTAAGCATTACACAAAATTTGCACAACACAGAGGAGCTAACAAGCTTGCCTCTTTATCGATCTAGTTATAAATTGATGACTTGGTAGAAAAGCTGATACAAGAATAATTAAGTTCACTATTGAGTATTCAACTACTACCAATTATTCAACACATTTTTCCTTTCAACTAATTTAGTCGTCAACTAAAATGAATTATGTGCCACTAACCATTTGGCAGACTTTCAGTTAAATAAAGAGGGGGTTATTCTTCTGTTGACACTCAGGTTCAGGAAGAGCAAGTTCTCAAACAAAAAAATGTGTTATCCCCCACTTTGTCTAGATATTTCCAAAATTTATGGAAAATATGGATAGACACCTCAAAATCACAATAATATAAGCTGAGGCCCAAATGGTAAATTTGCTAAAGGTCAGTGCCTGTCTTGGTTCTGTGGAATATTCCTCCATTCCCCGAGTTTACCTTTGCTACACAGTCCAGGGACCAAACCTTAAAAACATTCATGCCAAATTGACAAGTAATATGAAACACAGCTAAACTTACTATGAACCTTCTTGACCTAGTAATATTGATGCAAAAAGGCTTGGAAGTGATGAGCACCTGTCATTTTTAAGAGTAATAATAAAACTCTTAACACTTTGTTTAGCGGTTGCTTCTTACACTTGGGGTTACTTTAATGTTAACTGAAATAGTATTACAGGTATTAGGAGTAGAATGTATGATCATCAACTAAGCATGCTTGAGCTACGTCCATGTCTTCAGTAGAAAATGCCCTCTTTTTCAAAAAAATATCAAGTCTTCATCCTCTAAAAGTTATTTACAATTAACAAAAACATAGTGCATAAATAATTTTTCATTCCTAGCAGGGAGACATGTGTTAAGGTAATATCACTTACATGGATTTGCCCTTCCACTACTTCTGGTTTTAAGGTAATATCACTTCTGATGTTGCAATATGGCACCTTCCATTTTCTGTCAGCAATTACATGTTCTCACATCATATCATCCACGAAAACCTGTGTGTTAACATTGCTGTTTGGCTATGAATGAATCTTATCAACTACTTGAAATAAACTGTTTCGTGTGGACAGGTCTTTGTATCTAATAGAGACGAGAGAGACGAGTTAACATCTCACTAGGACGAGAATCAATGTGTTAAGTTATCTAACATTTTCTATGTTCTTGATGAAATGAGTTCAGATTTGCTTTAATCTATATTACCCTAAAAAAAATTACTTGGTCACACCTCTAGTCTTTGACCTAAGTATAAGTTTTTTCATCATCTATTATTCTGAGTGCATTGTGATCAAAGATACGAGTCACATAGAATTTAGAAGAAGACTAGGACTTTATTTCTTACATTGGCATCCTTGCAAACTCTCAAATGTTCTGTCCTGTTAACCAAATATTAATGTGTTAAGTGTAGATGCTTATATGTACATAGAAATGAAATGCAGGTAAAGTTTTAATGACACTAAACAGTTCTGTAAAAGATTTCATAGATTCTTATGTCTTAGCATGGTAAAAAATATTTGCTAGATGGTCAATCACATGACTGCAATTTTCAACAGCATCTTGTGTCAATCATTGAAGTAACTACTATGTCAACACAGTATCTAAATCAGTCGAGGCCAAGCACAAGGTAAGATGTAGTCTTACTTTAGCATTTATATACTGATCCAAATCATGACTCTGGAACATCAGAATGCAAGAATGATAGATTATGTCTATAAATACATTGTGATAAAAAAACGTTCCTTACCGCACTACGTTGTTGGTTCAAGCCACCATTGCAACGAACTCGTAGAAAACCATTACTCTCTTTTGGTGGAGCTATAGCAATGACATCATGATGAAACATAAGGTTTCCATCCAGATATTAGTATTTTAAATACTAGCACAAACACATTATTTTATGTGGCTATGATCAAGACATAAAAGATCACACATACGAGGCCAATATGATCTGGGAGCAGATGATGGTCTCCAACCCCCTGGATTAGCACTCCTCCAAAGCTTATTAACATCAACAACCTTAAAAAACATAAGGTATACAGGAAAAAGTAAGCATTAGAAAACAAAAAAATAAAAAATATTCAACAAATTTATAGGCATTAAACTTCCATTTAATGGTTGTATATGGACACACATTGTGATCAATCAGAGATCAGTCATATTTTGAGTAAGATAATGTCAAGGGAAAAATTGAAGCTCCTTAATGACACAATCAGAAACAGAAAGTAGAAAGAAATATCAACTAGAAATACTGTATATGTAAGATTATATATCAACCTAATGCAACTGAATTCTTGAAGAAAATGGAAAACAAGCCATGTTCTTAAAACGAAACAAAGTGAAAAAGGCATAAGTTGAGGTCTTATGTGGATGAAATGACAACATTTATGCAAAAAATGAGCACCAAAGAGTTTCACACAAGCTTAATCAAATGATGCCATCTGCTAAAAGAAAATGTCATAATCTTCTGAGATTTGGAGCCAGAACGACACATGTATCAAGCTGAGGAATGCATAATGCTGAGGAATCATCTCTGCTGAGGTCACTGCAACAATTGCCATGGTTATCTACAGAAGGAAAAATTAAAGAGAACAGTCCTTAATATTAGAAAACTGATCCTTAATTTCATTGAGTTAATTCGCTTTAACAATATGAGACTACTCAAAGTACCTCAGCTTCTTTAGTTGCTGGACCATTTCAAGCAATCACTTAACAATTGTTGGAGCACTATTATCCAACATGAGCACACAAAAAAAGCTCTTATTGATCATCTTTCACACGATGACTAACAAAGTTCTGATGTTTCCTATGTTTATATTGCACTAAACAAATCAATGTTGATTGCGATTCAGATCATTCTTGGTAATGAGGAACATGTTGCACCACAAAACGTTTTACTCTTCCTTGTGTTCAACAATCATGTCTGACCAATGAGACTTCACCTCAGTCTATCTCTATCCATGCGTGCAATACTTGCTAAAGGTTCCCATTGCTTGTCAAAGTTAATCATCATTTCACGCTCTTAAATGCATTTTATGCACGCCCAACACCCTAAATTTCTCAATATTCTCGACCAATGTGCTCAACTCCACCGTGATCTTGCGACAACCCCAACAGGATCATTTCACCAATCCCAGCCTTGAATCCAGTTTAAGAACCGAAAAACTGAACAATGTGACTAATCTCCAGAAATCCAGGATCCAGAAATCAAACTAACCTCCACCCGGTGCGAGGGTCGGGTGATGCCGATGGTCGAGAACAGCGACAACGTACAGATGACGAGAACGATCAACGCGACCGACAGACGCGCCGCCATCCCCTTCAGCCCATGCTTCAGCGGCCTCTGCCCCCCAACGCCACCGCCGCCTCTCCGCCCCCAAATGTCTCCACCCCTGCGTGAAAAAATTCGAAACCTAATGGAACAAGAATTGGAAGAATGATCCAACAAAAGAGAGGAGGAAGGACGAGTTGAAGCCGGTCTTCGCACCTCCGCATCGGAATCGAGGATTAGTTTACTTGGCAAAATTGCACGCTTTCTGGCTGCTCGGACTTAAGAGTGGGAAAATGTGCAGTGAAGATCTCGGCGGATGATGGACGAGGTTAAAACGAGCACGCCGCAGGAACAAGTTAACTGTGGTTGCGTAAGACCTTTTGCCCATCCTCTTTACGTGTACGCCATAGATATACACCCTTGGGAAATGGATGGGCCCATGATGTGGATCCTCTAATCGCCTCGCCAGTGATAAGGGAAAACCGGGCTGGGTGAGCGATGCATGGGGACCTTTATGTAATCCACCGTCACAATAATCATGTTGAAGGCGATTTAAATTTATTTATAATTTCAAAATAATAAAGTAAATATATTTTTAGAATCTTTTTCTATTATATGTTTCAAAAATTTCTGATAAAACAGGTGTCACGATATAAGAAAATTATTTTACTATCATAACTATAAAAAATTTATGCTAGCAACACTTGTGACAACCCTAGCCACTCCGGCAACCCTCACCCACTTATCTAACTTCTATCGTGATCGATCGTAGTCCTCACGCCAAGTAGGAGAGGACATTAGATTGCAACGGAATCTCGCTAGTTTTTATTGGATCCATCTTTTTTTTTCTTCTCTTCGGACTCCTTTTCATCGTCTCTCCCTCTTTAGACACTTCTTCTCCTCCCTCATTAATGATTGTAATACGAAAATTCACAAGTAACTCCTCCTTGCTCGTACAAAGGCTAATGAGTAAAACAGTCAAGCGTAGGGATGAAGGTACGATCAAACGTGATTGAGGGTGATGATATACAAAATAATTATTTTTAAAAATATATTTTAATTTTTTTTAAACTTGGGGCACTATAGAAAATATCGAAAGTACGCTGTTTTTTTTTTTGAGAAATTATCCCAAAAAAATTAATAGCTTTTTATTTATTTATGGATGATTTACAAGAAGAAAAAAGAAACTTCAGGTTTTGAGTTTTTATCTGATAACATGTAATCATCATTTCTTTCCTTGATTTAGTAAAAATATTTTATAAAATTTTCTTGAATTGGTTTGCCTTATTATTGTCTGTATTATATTTCATTATGCTCGTCTCTTTCTCTTGCTACTATTGATATTGGCTAGTATATTAACACAATCAATCAGTTCATCTCAATTGTTGTCATTGTTTATTGGTGACTTCAAGACTCTCATTTGCCTTCATCTTAAGCATCTTCATTCTATATGTGTATTAGGGTTTTCATCACCTACATATGTTTTTTTTTTCTTTTAGTCTTCTTTTAATAATTAATTTATTGACCGATTGTTATGGAAAATACATAGTCTAGCCTGGAGAGACCAAAAGCGAAATAATTTTTATTCTCATCGACATCCCAAACAACATCACGTATAATTTTGTGTTACAAAGTAACATAGGTTCAATTGGGAACAAATGATTGTTCAATCATTGTTGATATATGATCTATCGGATATTCCATGACAAAATCCTTTAACTAAAGAAATACTATATGTAGAAAATCCATTATTAGATCAAATTTATAAGATTTTTTAAAATCCTCAGATGAAATAGCATCGGCTTTCATATTCTCTTGAATAGCCATGCGAAGCACCTGCACAATGCTTGCAAGCATCTCTGGATGTTCCACCGTACAACATGCTGACACCAACTCGTAGATGTGACCGCAAGCAGAGATCAAGTGTCGCTGACGCTCTTAGACATGGAACGGTCGAGCGATACTCGCATGGTCAAAGACTGTCAAACAGGAAACCAAGATAAATAAATAATGCCTCTCTCCATTGAACAGTTACTCGATAGTTTCGCAGCACTGCATGAATGGAACATAAATGAATGTGGAAGAAACGGCAGAACATGGAAAGGGCTGAGACCCACAGCAAAATATGATAGCCAGACCACACCATGATTCCACCAAAGCTTCCTTCGCAAGCCATTCTGCAACTGCACTATTGCTTTGGAATCCATCAAGCTTCCACATCCCTTTGGTTCTTAAAAACTCTTTGTCTGTGGTCTCTGTTTCATCCGTCGGCTATCCGAAGCTTCTTCGGGGTCTCCTTCGTCTCGTCCTGCAGCCCATGGAGATCCGGGAGTCGGCCATGAGTCCTCGGTTGGGAATTGGCTCAGAGGCCGAGAAGCTCTCATCCCCGAGGACACCGAAGAAGCCTTCTCTCCCTGCGGAAGACAAAGTTGAGGCGGATTTTGGTGCGATCTTACCGTTAGATCTTGTTTGTCTTCCAAATATCACCTAAAAATGCATTCTTAAATCATCTCGTTTGAGGCTCGAAATTATGTTTTCTATGATAATAGATCCTCATGGGATGGAAACGAACATGAGTTTTGCTTAGTTTTAGTGATCCATAGGTTTGATTATGGTGCAAAAATGATTTAGTGGACGTTCATAAATTATATCTGAATCTGAAATCATAGATCAGGGATGCATTTCACCATCAATTTCCATAATTTTCTTTTCTTTTTTTTTTATAGAGAATTTGGCGTTCAAAGAAGTGCCAAAAGTCCCATAAATTTAGGTCTTTGCTCTCATGTGTCATATGTTGTTAAAAAAAAGAAAAAATTATTTTTTCTTAAAAGATAAAAAAAAAATCAATCATGGAAACCTCTACTCGAGATGCATACATTGTTTATAAAAGCATTTAATTCTCATTTAAAATAGATATAAGATAATTATGTGGTTTTTCATAAAAATAAAGTGTTTTTTTTTTTTTGCCTCCTAATTTTTCATGAAATATGAATGATGCATCGTATGCTGTGAAGCGAGTAAAGAGGAAGCCTTCTTTGACTTACAAGGATGGTTGGATTCTGACTCCGAGGATGACTTTGTCAGTGTTAACGGAGGTATTACTGCCGTTCAGAATCCAAAAAATCTCATTCTGCATGTCTTAGTTTGTAGGATGACTTCCATTGTTTTGTTCAGATTCAATTCCTTTCAGCTTCGGCACGAACAAAGCATTCTCTGCTGATACATTTCCTGACGCCACATCTCAGCCTTCTTCGACCGTTGCAAATGGGAAACTTGTCGATCTTCTTCAGCAGAATCCTTCTCCTGAGAGTGAGATCAATGGAAAGCCAGACTTCTCCGAGATTGACGCCACCTTACTCCCGGGAATCCCTCACGATGGCACTTCCCATGTCGCCGCCGTTGGAACTCCCAGTAAAGATGAGAAGAGTGGAAAGTGCTGCTTGTTGCCTTTGTTGTGCAGACTAAGCTTCAAGGAGAAGAGGAAACAGAAGATGATGAGCTCTTTTCACTGACGTGGCTGTTATTTTCTGCACATCAGGGAACCAAATCTCATATTGACTACTCCACCGAGATATATGCTGTATTGCAATTCTATTAAAGCCAATAAATTGTCTGATGATTAGCCATTTGCATCAATTATGCTTCCAGTGTCGCATCTAAGAATTGTTCTGCTGAACATGGTTTTGTGATTGATGGTGAAGGGAGAAATGGAAAGATCTAAGAAGACTTTACAATAAATAAATAAAAAGATTTGGATTTTTTTTATTTAATCAACTAAAGAAAGCTCAGTGTTGGGCTCCTGATTACAGTTCAATTTATTCTTTTCGACAATTTCCACCTTTCATAGTCATCAGAGTCTGCATGCCAATTCATTACGAGGATAGACTTGCACATCATTACAATTATATACATAATTCATTACAATTTAGACTTGCACATTATTACAATCATATACTTGCAATCATTGATACATAACTCATTACAATTATATACTTGCACATTCAATCTTACTAGTATAATCTGACCCAAATACATCTAAATCTGACCAATCCAAATCATACTCTGCCCAAAATCAATTGGGGTTGGGTTCAAACCGGTCCGAAGGTCTCGATTCGAGAGATTGGATTAGGTTGGGTTAGACGGCCTTGGCGAGCGTATGCCTCGCTTCGTCCCCAAATCTGAAAAAGGTCAGTGGAAGGAGACCGAGATGAAAGAGAAAGGACGAGCTACGGAGAGAGAGAGAGAGAGGGAAACGCAAGAAGATAGCTTCCTTCCTTCTCCGTCATCTAAACCCTAATCCCCATAGGGTTTTTTCTCTTCACCGGGAAATCCATCGGCAATTCCTCTGATCGACGCCTCCTTCCGCCAAACGCTGAGATCTTTGTCTCGATTTGGTGTGTGATCTCGCTTTCTCCCCCCCTCAAACTGATCAGGTCTTTGATTCGTTTCCTTAAAGTTGTTATTTTGGCGTTTGGAGATTAATTAGGGTTCTGAGGCTTCGAATTGGTGGTTCCTTTGATGGCGTCCAACAACAACAACCAGCCGCGTGGCGTCGGCGGCCCGCCACCGCTAGGGAACCCTGGAATGGCCTCGCCGGCGTCGGCTAACCAGCCATCCCATCTCCGTACCCCCCCGCCGCCTGGTTCTTCCCCTTTCCAGGGCCTCTTCCACTCCCAAGCGCATCCGCAGGCCCAGCCGCAAGTACACTCCCCTTTCCAGATTCAGATGGGTTCGCAATCCCAGGTCGGTTTGCTCGGTTCCTCCTCCCCCTCTTTCTCCACGCCTGGTTTGTCGGGCGGCCCTAAACGGCTTCCTCAGAAGCCCCCAGCGCGGCCCCCGGCCCCCATTTCTGCCGCCGCCAGCCCAATCATCAAGGCCGCCGATATAACCGCTGCCGCCCGGAGGAAGAAGCGCAGACTTCCGGAGAAGCAGCTGCCTGACCGAGTCGCCGCTCTCTTGCCCGAGTCCGCCCTCTATACACAGTTGCTTGAGTTCGAGGCCCGGGTTGATGCGGCTCTCGCGAGGAAGAAGATCGATATCCAAGAAGCTCTGAGAAGCCCTCCTTCCATGCAGAGGACGCTTAGAATTTATGTCTTCAATACCTTCGCCAACCAGACGCGGATGAACCCTGAGTCCATGGAGCCTCCCTCATGGTCACTGAAGATCGTCGGAAGGATCTTGGAGGATGGGGTCGACCCTGATCCTGCTGGTGGGCTGCCTAAACCCAACCCCATGTATCCCAAGTTCTCATCATTTTTTAGGAGGGTTACGATCGCATTGGACCCATCACTCTACCCGGAGAACCCGACGATCGTGTGGGAGCAGGCACGCTCTCCGGTGCCACAGGAGGGCTTTGAGGTCAAGAGAAGGGGGGATAAAGAGTTCACAGCTAGTATAAGGCTTGAGATGAATTACAATCCTGAGAAGTTCAGATTGTCACCTCCGCTGATGGAGGTGCTTGGGATCGAGGTTGATACACGAGCTAGAATTATAGCTGGGATATGGCAGTATGTGAAGGCGAAGAAATTGCAGAGCACTACAGATTCTTCCTATTTTGCTTGTGATCCACCCTTAAAGAAGATATTTGGAGAAGACAAGATGAAGTTTGCTATGGTGTCGCAGAAGATCTCGCATCATTTGTATCCACCACAACCCATTCATTTGGAGCATAAGATTAGGCTTTCAGGAAATGGGGCTGTGGGCAATGCTTGCTATGATGTGCTAGTTGATGTTCCATTTCCGCTGCAGAAGGAAATGTCAGCCTTCCTTGCCAACACAGAGAAACACAGAGATATCGAAGCTTGTGACGAAGTAATATGTGCTTCTATCAAGAAGATTCATGAGCATCGTAGGAGAAGGGCTTTCTTTCTTGGATTCAGTCAATCTCCTGTAGAGTTCATAAACACTCTGATTGCTTCTCAGAGTAGGGACTTGAAACTGGTTGCTGGTGAAGCGAGTCGGAATGCTGAGAGGGAACGTCGTTCGGACTTCTATAACCAACCATGGTATGCCTTTTGTCTATGTGTTGGCTTATTTTAACTTCTCTAAGGTGTAGCTTTTCTTATGCTGACTATGTATTGTGCTACTGATGGAAATATAACAGGGTTGAAGATGCTGTCATCCGATATCTCAATCGCAAACCTGCAGCTGGCAGCGATGCTCCTGGTAGCACATGAATACAAGATTGACTTATTGCTCATAATATTTGCCTAAAATTTCTAGACATGCAATAGGTCATGGTTAGTAGGTACTTCTGTATGTTATCTTTTATGAGTTATTTTACAAGGAAAATGATTCTACAATGATCATTCTAGTCTGGCAGTGAAAACCCAATTTACGTAATGCTTAAATTGTTTTAAAGTTTAAAATATGGCAACTGTTTGCTTTAGACCTGTTTTGTTGTCCTCAAATCCTAACATGCTAGGCTAGACAAATCATCTATAAGTCCTATGCCAAGTGTTAATATGTTATTTGCACCTGATGCTTAAGTAAAGAAAGAAGAGTTGAAAAGGTCTTTGAACTATATTAATTATGTTTTCCAAGCAATGGCTATCTTTTTAGATGCATCATTAAAGCTTTTGTCATGCAACAGGATCTCGACAACCTAAGTAGCTAATCCACTTGACTCATTATTATATCATTTTATCGTCAATTGGTCACATGATGTATTGAGTATTGAATGTAATTTGTTTATAAATTAGTTTTTCTTCATTAATTATTTAATATTTATATCGTTTTAATGTGTAGGATGATAGTATATTTTTTTTGTATGTGCGATTATATTACTTTGACAGGTTAAATTACTTTATTAGATATAATAGATGACTTCTAGTTGATGAACTATTGTTTCTTATGGGTGAATTTATTTAGAGCACAAGCCTTGGTGTAATGGTAGTTTTTTTCTCTTTTCTTTTGTGAATTAAGCGACAGGAATGGCTTCCTTCTTGCAAGGGTAAGGCTGCATGCCTTGACCTTTTGGTAAGGCGACGAACGCATCACACATTAGGCTGCCTTTTTTTTCATATAGATGGATGATGAGCATTGATTTAATTGCAAGCAAATCTTGTGGTGAATTTGCCAAAAGATTAGTGTATATCAAGAAGTAGAAGTCCCCGAGAAAAAAAACGAGATGTAAAGTGAGAAGGACGATTAGAAATACAAGATAGCCTAAATTAGCTTCAAAATGCCATTCCTTGTTAATTAAATTAAATCTGATAATAACCATACATGATCAACCAATTATATAATTTTGGGTACACAAGGACAACATATAAACCATGGATTTGATCTAATCGATAATTTAAATCAGTACTTGTATACTAATGACAATGCTTATTTAAAAATATCTATTGTTACTCTAACAATAAAAGATAATTTTTGCCAAAATCTAATAGATACAGTGAGTGCTTTGTGGACATCATGAACCACCAGATGACTTTATTCAACTTGTTTTCATTTATGTAAAGTTCACATGTTTCTCTTTAAAGCTTTCTGGATTATCAAGAGAAAAACCTCCTTTCAAAAGTCTTGTTTCACCTTTCCGTTTCTTGCCTGTGTTCCCAATTCTGTGGCATCTATCATGTAGAAACTTGGTGCTTTGGTTGCTGGTACACCTCCTTATGCTTATTCTCATTGTTCTCAAAATTCTATCAAATAACACATCAGCATCTTCTGTTTGAATTGTTTGTTCTCTATCTTGGCTTATGTGGATTCTGTTTGTCTTCACTGGCTTTCAGTCAGGAAAGTTTCTGTGGCATGTCATATGCCCTCCGAGTTAAGTTGTGCTGCTTTCAGTGTTCATGATGTGCTGTTTGTGTTTTCATTTTATTTTTATTTTTTGCTCTCAGAAATGCTGCAACTCTGTCATTTTCCCCAATCTTCATGTTTGTGAAGAACACATGCAGAATTCTGATGTTATTCTTCTTCTGCACTCTGCAACACTTTTCATCTATTGTGTTGACATGTTTTATTTCAAGATCAAGATTGCTTCTGCAATCTCTAAGAATAGTTTTTCCAGTCGTGCACTAAATTGCTCTCCAAAGTTTTTGAATCTGTCCCAACACAATTCATCTTGTTAACCCGGAATAGAAAAACTGTGTTCTTTAGAGATCTACTTTTTTGCTTTGTCATTGTTGCCGTTTTAACTTTGGAATGCAATAGTAATTGTGACACATGCTTCTCTTGAGAGTATTGTGTGATTCCATGTCTTATTTTTGCTAACATCAATGACTATTATTAGTGGTTTTTGCTTGTGTATATCCAAATCATCATAGTTGCCTGCATACCTCTATGCATATCAGCTTTTTCTCGTCATATATGTCCTGTGAGGTGTTTAAGGGCGTCATGTGCAGTAAACGAACTGTCTTAACGAAATGTTTTGATTTATCAATTGAAATTTATATATGTTCGTTTAATAATATCCAGATGAAGGTTAACCATTTTGGTTAGAAGTTGAAAATATTCTAGACCATGGTTCCATAAGTTTAGATGGATGTTAAGGTTGCAATTCTAATGGAAAGAAATATGGAGCCTTGTGGTCAAAGTTCATATCTTGTGGGGAAACATGATTCCAAGTGGTCATAGATGCTATGTGAGTCAGACTATCCCTCACTTAAAAAACCTCTCGTTGGCATTTGTTTTCGTAATTGTCACTGAATTAAATTTTGATGACGAGACCTACATTAGAATGCCCCCGATAAAATCTTTTCTAATTTAAATTTTAGTGACAATATTGTCATCAATCTTGTGATCAAATTTTTTTATCATATCAAATGATATATGAACTTATATCAAATGATATAGGTCTCATGTTTTTGAACTGCAGGAACGCATATGGTTCAAACAAAATTAATAAGTCGGTCTGATTTAAAACGTATTGATATCAGGGCTTGCGTGGACTCGTGAGTCGAACTCGAGCTGAACCAAATAGCTTACTTACTAACAAATTACGGCAAAAGAAAAAAAAAATTAATTTCACTTCCTTTTAGTCACCATGTCCAAGTTTCTTCCTTCCTCTTTTCACGATTATTTTGATTGACATATATGGATTGCATGTAATTAACATTTTATTAGTATGAACCATCTCGGAGGTACATATCCCTGTTTACACACTTCAAATTGAGTATCGGATTTTCTCCTTTTCCTACTATGATTGAAAATTCAGTATTTTACATATTTATACTCGTGGAGTTGAGTTTTTTAAGTTTTCGAAATAATATAATGTAAAAAAATAATCCAAATCATTGCTATTTAACTCGGACTCGTTCTAAAAAATTTAATGTGTTTTAGAATTGCCTATTAACCCTTACATGGTACCCAAAAAAAAAAAAATCTCCTATATGATTCCAATATTGGACATGGAGTCGCTTTTTATATTTTCTTATATTTGTTGTTCTCCTCGAAGGATCCATCGATTCTATTTGGAAAAAGAAAAAATACCTATTATATGTGGATATCCGGACTTGATCCACTTATATGTTTTTGATTTCTAAAGTTTTATCATGTTAATATTATCTTAATTATAGTCTTCTTTTATGGTTGTTTTTTTTATTTTAAAATTTTGTTAATTGTTTTCTTAAGTTATAAAATAATTTGAAAGTAGGGTACCCGCTATGGGGCAAAGGCTCCTCAGACCGGGCTAATCTCACTGTGCGGACCGGCTCACATTCCCACTCGAGCCCGAGTCGAGCCGAGCATCGCGAAACGCAACACGACTTGAGCCCATCCTACGAAGCTGAGATCCAACTTCCCTCCCTCCACTCCCCCACTGCACCCCACTGCTCTCTACTGTGGAGAGAAGAAGAGCAGACCAGTACGTGTTTTTGATCCGTCCTGTGCATTCCGGCTCGGTATTATCGTCACTTTCATCATCGTCTCCGCCAGCAGATGCGGATCTTGCAGCTAGGTTTGTTGGTCGCTCTCGCATCGGGAGTCGCCGCGATCCTCATCTACATCGTCGGACTTTCCAATCCCTGTGAGCTTTCGATGCTGCGGGACTCTCGTTTTCTTGAGTCCGGGGAACTGTGGTCGTTGGATCTTGATTCTTGTTTGGTTGTTTGTGTTCCTTTGCTTTCTTTCCCTGTATATGACAGGTCTAGGGTTACGGTGGATGATCTGAGGGCGATGAAGGTTTTGCAGAGTGGATTCAAGAAATGCGTGGTAAGTGTTCGATATTCATCCCTAATTCATTTTGACCTACCGTCTGAATTAGTATCTAAATTAAGTGGATTCTTGAGTTCGTCATTGTGATGTTCTTTATTCTTGTATTCTAATCTTTATGCTTGCTTTGAACTTCTAAGACTGTGATGAGTCCCAGAAAATTACAATATTGTTTGGTACTCGAATATGTAAATAAACAATTCTGTTTAGAGATTTTGTGTCATAGTGGACCAATAATTTCGAAATAGTTGCCAATTGAAACTCAAATCTGTCGTTGATGTTCATAAATACTTTATGAAAAGTTGGCTTACTTGTCTTGTTGCTATTAATATATTTTTAGTGTTGGAAATACTTGTTAGAAGGTACTTCAACATGGTAATGATTCAAATTCCATGAAATAAGCTTGAAAATCACTAATAGAAGGATATGAAAAAGACAATGTTAATAATTTCTATTTTTGTCTTTTCTACAGTTATAATTTGATCCCCACTTTCTTTTTCAATTGTATTCCGTTGTTGTTCGATATCAGTGTTCGCTTCTATCCTTTTGGTGTTTCAAACATAGTATAAAAGTAAGACTATGAAGCTTTATATGTGGGAAGCCACTTGAGAAAGTGCTAATACATTTCTTCTCTAAGGAGACAGATATACATCTTGGATAGGCCCACTCCAAATTTTAGATAAGTTATGGATCATGGATGACAGTATATCAAAAGAGACACAACAACAATACCTTCTCATAAAAAACCGTTTGCTTCCATCTTTTCTTTAATGGATTTGGGCAAGGCTACAATAGTGAAAGAATCATTACAAATTTCTTCCGTTGGTTGGACTGCCAGCATCAAACTGTGCAAATTAGATTTCAGCATTCCCCTGCAGAAGACCAATTTATTGTTTGATCCATTGGAGGATTGTAGTACATTGGGTTGGTGGCAACAATTGATTATTATTCCTTGTGTGTTGACTAGTCGGTCTGCAGTGGTAATCAGCTATCCTCACCCTTCATAAATGGCTGACTCATGGGTTGAGAAGGATTTGAAGGCATGCATGGTGGCTTTACTCCATATTTATTCTCCCAAGTATTTTGTTGCACTCCATTGTAGGCCTGTTCATAGACCTTGTCGACCAGTAGCAATACAATAGAAAATTTAAAAGTTTAAAAATCGCTCTTTCCTCAACTGCTCTTATTTTCACCTTTCCATCTGCTCTCTTGTGAATCTTTCTTCATCCCGCACTTCTTCACTTATGCGGCTGGGTGGCTGATCTCATGTGTGTGATCTGGTCTGGTCGCGGTTGGGCTTGTCTATCTATGGATTTTCTGTGGTTGCCATAAATCTGTTGGAAGTAGCAACATGTTGTCCAACCTTAGGTCCAGAGCCAGTAAGGCAGATATGACAGCTGTGTGCAGTCCCACCCAAGATATTCCCCTTCCCATAGAGTGGCTTTGCATGTTGCAGGAATCAGTATCGCTGTCAGGAGGGTTATCTAACTTGGCCGGTGTGTTTTTAATCACTTTCTCCTTAGCACTCAAGTATGATTGTGCTGTTGGAGCTAGTGGAATAATATGGTCAGTACACTTGTTGAACAGATTTGGTGAAGATTGAGTCTGGATACTGGGTTTATCAACATCTTGCTGAGGAGATCACTAAATTGATTTTGTCCGGTAGATAGATCCACTTGTCCTATTGTCAAAGTTCAGCTTTACATCTGTCATGTGACTGCATCCTTAACAGTGTCTTGGCAATATGTTGTAACATCAAGTCTTGTTGAAGTCATGAACATCGTTGGAAGAATGTGTCAACATTGGTTGTAAGCTGATGTAGGACATCTTTTCCTTATCTCTTATGCCATGGTGTTACTGATTACACTAATCATTGCTTCTCTTGGTTCTCTATTTCAACAAAGAGAAGCCTTCCACAAGTGAAATAAAGTGGAAAAGGAAATTTTTTTTCCTGCAAAAACAAAGACTTCTATGCAAATAGATAGCAAAGAGGTCGATTATGCCTTTACCTATCACTGTTCTTCTTTTCTCCTAGTATTTTGCTAATATAAGATAGTGGCTAAATTTGATCTGGAAAGGTTGCAGTTGATTCCCTTTTGGGGACTAATGCTGTCCTGGGAGGTCACCAACCTCTCTCCTATTGGCAATAGGAGTTTGGAACTCTTGTTGTTAACCACAGATGGTCCCAGAACCTTGTTATGTTCAAACCAGGCAATGGCTGCCAGTCCCTACTGTTGAGAACGAAGATGCTTACTGGGCCCTCTTTTGATTCAAACAAGTGTTGCATTTCCATGCCACTTCTACTACTTCTGCTGCTGTTGCTAAGCGTGCTGCTATGCCACTGCTTATATGTTGCTGTTGCACCTCTGTAAATCTGGATGCACCAGAAAGAGAGGAGAGGGAAGCAGTAGTGATCATCATGCTCCATATTGCATGCAAATCCTCAGGAGCAAGACTGAGGCAGTGCACTTGGACATGCAAAACATAGGTAGATATGAAAGTGGAAAAGAAATTTGGAACCTTTTCTGCAGTATTCATCCCAACGTAAAGGACTTTTAAAAAATAAAAACTAACCTTCACATGGCTTTTTGGCCATTAAAATCTAATGTTGTCTTTGTGCTGCTAAATACAAGTGGTTTGATCATGCAGATGCTCTTGGTACATTGTTGAAATTATTAATATTGCTAGCATTTCTCAAAACAATTTGTAAATTCTCAATCGTCATCTTCTGGAAGTGCAGGATGCTAATGGTTTAGGATTACAAGCTCTGGTCAGCCAGGACTATTGTCAAGTTATGATTCAGTACCCTAGAGATACAGTGCCAAAGTGGGTGAGTTTGTTTTTAGTTGACACAACAAATTGAATGTTTCCTGCATCAAACAAGATGCTATACTATGTGCAAAACATGGTTATGAATTATTTTACATTGAAGTTCTTCTCCAATAGTCTTTCTATTATCTTATAATCCAGTCAAGATATTGATATATTAGGTTGTAAAACTTGGAAAAGCCATTTAAACTTCCGTTCATGCTAGCTTATCTTTCGCAAAAGTATGTTAGATTTTCCTTTGCAAGTCTCATTAAGTGGCATGGTTCATCCATTTAGTTCAATAAAGCTGTTAGCCTTGTTAGCTTACTTGCTCATCCTTGACCATCTGCTAAAGCTTTTTCGTGCAAGGATCCATACTATTCATAATGTGTTTCCTGATCATGCATTGCTTTTTCAAAAAAAAAAAAAAAAGGAACCCTTATTAAATTCTAAAGTACCACAACAAGAAAAAAAAAAGCATCAATATTTTGACTATTTTGGATCCATGACATGGACACTTTCCCATCATCTATATACCTGCATTCTCCATTGATCAAGGACCATTGTTCTTGTTCAACCATTCTTCATTCTATCTCTAAAATCTGAATTTTCTTTCTTACCTGCATTAAGAAGCAAGCTAGAAGCTCTTCCCACAATTCTGTTTTCAAGTGGTGCTGTCCCCAACTTGTCAAGGAACCTGAAGCTATTGGAAAGTGAGCAGCCTTTTTCTGGTAGATAAACAGTCCTTCTCATTCCATGTTTTAATTTGTATGATAAATTTCCACCGTAGAGATCTCTTATGATATTCATTTATATATTCATTGTGAATGATTGCAATTTAGAGAAAAAAAAACATGCTGTACAAGTGTACATGTTGATATTCTTGAAGTATTATGACTTTATGAGGATAGATGTGACTTTTATTTGCTCATCTGAGCTGGTGTCATTTGGTATACAAGGCAAATTTTATGCAGTCCATCTTTATTTGATTTCTTCTAAACTAATGTTATATTTATAGAGGGATCCAAAAACTGGAGAACTTGAAGGCTTATCATTTGATTTCAACCTTTGTGAAGCAGTTGCTACATGGGAGCAGGTGAGTTTGCCATTTGTATCTCTTGAAGCTTGTTTATAGACTAGGCAGTGGATGAACCCAAAAGCATAAATAATATATAGTTCCATGATCCATCTGATGATTTTGGCAGTTCTAAAATGCAATGATTTCAATAGGCGCTCGGGCGCTTGCCTAAGTGCTCAGGTGAGGCAAGGCGAGGCCCGAGCGCCTCGCTTCGTTTCCAGGCGGGGCACTTCAAAGAGGTGTCGCTTGGGCGCTCGCCCGAGCCCAGGCGTCGGGCGTTTCGGGGGAGCGCCTGGGTTAAACCAGGCGACTGAACCAATTCGGTCTGCTTTAGTTGGTTTAATCGAACCAACGATTGAACCAACTAAAGCATCTTTCTCTCGTGTCTTCCCCAACCCTAACCTTGCTCGCCGCTCCGCTCCGTTGTTCGTTGCCATCGCCGCCACTCGCCACTACGCGCTTGTTCGCCATTGCCATCGTTGTTATTGCCTTGCCATATGCCCCGCCGCATGCTTTGCTGCGCGCCGTTGCCGCTTACTGGCGCATTTGCCGCTTTGCCACTATTGTCACTCCCGTTGTTGTTGCCACTCCCGCTCCTGCTGTCGCCGCCACTGTCACCGCTCGCGGCTCCCGCTCTCGCTCTCGCTCCCACTACCTTTGCTCGCTGCTACTGTTGCCACTATCATCGCTCACCACACCCGCTCCTGCTGCTCGTTGCTACCGTTGTCGTTGCTCTCAGTCACCCTCGGTCTTCCCTTACACTCTTCTCGATAGTATACTGTTAACAGTATACTGCTAAGTTGAGGTCAGTTATTAGATATGCAGCAGAAATGTATGCAGTAGGGGAAATTGTATCTGCGATGAATGGACAACAAAGTCAGAAACTGTAGTGCCTAAACTGCAGTGCTAACTGTTAACAGTATTTTTATTTATTAGATTAATAATATATTATTTTGATTTTAATACTATTAATTTTTATTTATCTGAAATTATTATTAGGTTTTTATTTAAATAATTATATTTATTAATTATATTATATATTTTTATATTTTAGCACCTTGCTTCGCTCAGGCGAGCGCCTAGGCGAGTACCTAGCACCTCGGGTGTTTTTGGACCTTGGCGCCTTTTGGTGTCTTAACACTTTTTAAATCACTACTAAAATGCGATCGATGTTTTAGAAATGTGCTGGATATTTCTGTAGGATATCCGTATTTTACTTAGTCTTTTTTGTATTTCTTACCTAGATATCATTTTATATTGTTTGAGTTTGAGCTCATACTGGTTTTAAGATGCATGACCTATGGACAGCTTGCTTGTTTTGTCTGGTTCAAAATATTACCCAATGAATTTTTCTTTAGGTTCGCAATAGTTCTACCATACTCACAAAAGAGTTTATTGATGCTTTACCAAATGGATGGGAGGAATATGCATGGCGGAGGATCAACAAAGGAGTACATCTGTGAGTACAGTTGGTCCAGTTTGATTCAGCTAGAAAGGCCGTCTTATAGTGTTTTCTTGATCTTTTTACCTCTGCTGGGTGCATTAATGAAGGTAAATTTATTTCATGAAGTTGCTAATGATCACACAAGTGGAAATTTCTCTTCTATTCTAGTGACCGGTGCAAGGTGCAAGAATAGGACATTATGCATGGAAAAACTTTCTTTAGTACTCCCTGAAACACCACCTTTTTTGCCTCGGCAATTTGAACGATGTGCTGTCATTGGTAATTCTGGAGACCTTCTAAAAACAAATTTTGGGGAAGAAATAGATGATTATGATGCTGTTGTTAGAGAAAATGGAGCTCCAATGCAGGTTTAATAAGTAACTCTCCTAACTTTGCTGCAGTAGTATTTACTGACCTACTAAGAATTTTTCTTCTCTCTTCAAATATCTCAGAACTATACAAGATATGTTGGTCGGAAAAGTACATTTCGTCTTCTAAACAGAGGATCTGCCAAGGCACTTGACAAAGTTGCAGAATTAGATGGTCTGAAATTTGTACCTTTTTTCATTTGTATCTTTTTTTAATATAAACCATGGTGAGTTTTGCATTTTGCAGAAACTAAGGAGGAGGTCCTGATCATCAAAACCACTATTCATGATGTCATGAATAAAATGATTTGGGTAATTAGATCATGCTAAAAAATATTTTAAGTTGTTCCTTCTAAAAGGTGCATGCTGTTATGTTAGACATTGTCATAACAGCTAGTGTGGCAGCTTCCATATATGAATTTATGATTTTTCTTTGATCATCACTAGTCATGTGTTTTTTGCTGTATATAACATTTATTTCTAGATAACTCTTTTTTGAATTGTTATCCATGATAATGATAATAACAGTTGGTAATTCTTGCTCTCAACCCATTTTATTACCTTTATAGCACAACATACTACCATCAAAATGCCTTTAAGTTCACTTCCAACCGACAGGGACCTTCAAGCAAATGTTGGTCTGAGTCCAATCTGCATCAGGGGGATGACTCCTTAAGCTATGACAACCATCAAAATGCCTTTGCCCTGGGGGAATAGGAGTTTAAACATGGTACATATACCCTTCCATTCCTCTTACCCCTTATCAAATTTTAGATAATTCTTAAGTGCTCTTCAAGTGGGTTTGCCCTGGTGGTCTTGGTCTAAGCTCTTCACCAACAATCATAATTGCCTACCATCACTAAAGAAGGAGCATTAAGGATAGTCAATCCTGGCTGAATAGGGCTCTAATTTAATTCTCATTTGAACATGTCTCTATCATGATGTCATGATCAGCCAAGTTGTCGATAATAGGTTTATAGTTCGTGGGTATAGGCTTCTTGTTCATAGGGTTGTCAGCAACTGAGATTGCTCCATAAATTATCAGTCACATTACTGACCTTGTGCCCTAAGCCTAATCAGCATAGTCGTATGAATTATTCTCACTATTTTAACATTTCATATGTTTCTTCTGTGTAAATAAATTTCTTAATCTTCATGATTATATTTCTATATATATACTTATTTCTCAGAAGAACATTTTACCCTAGGAACCTATCCAAACAGTGGTTATTGGATTCATGCTTGTAGTGTTTTTTGAATTTCATCCATAAACAGCATGCATATTTAACAATATAATTTCCCATTAATCCAAAGTTTTATCAATATAGCATCCCCATTGGCCATGGATGGTACATTGTTCCTTTCTGTGTTCATATGCACACATCAATAGAACTGGTTACGGCTCACAAATCTTAAAAGCATTTGTTTCTTAGGTATCTGTCAAGTGCTAACAAATGACAATTAATCTTGTTTGAACCTCAGATCATAAAGTTTCACCCGACATGACCATACTGGTAGCAAAAAATAATTTCTTGAGCTTCAATGCTTAACGGTGATGGCATTCAGGACATAATATCACACATTTGCATAAACATACCATGACATGCTAAACACAACTACTATTGCTGACAGATTTCCAGCATGGAAACACAACTATTGTCACTGACAGATTTTGAGCATGGGGAATCAATCCTACTCAAATGAACCTTTAAAATTAAAATTTCTGGATATGTGTGACACTTGACCCTTTTGTTTTTGTTGTAGGAAGTCCCTGTTAGGAACAAAGTATATCTCATGTTAGGGGCATCATTTGGCTCTTCAGCGAAAGGAACAGGGCTTAAGGCTCTTGAGTTTGCTTTGTCCATCTGTGAGACTGTTGACATGTATGGTTTCACAGTGGATCCAGGATACAAGGAATGGTAGTGTACAAAGCAGGACTCTTTGTTCTTTGCTTGAACATAAACATGGTAATGCAATTCTTTTGTAAGCTGTAGTTATCTTGTTTGTAGGACAAGGTACTTTTCAGGGTCTAGGCAGGGGCATACTCCACTTCATGGTAGGACGTATTATCAGATGATGGAGTGTTTAGGAGTAAGTTAATTCTTTTTCTTATTTTTTGCTGTCATAATAATTGGAAGTGAGGACCAATAGCTAAATGCTCGGTTTCTCTCCTATGCAGCTTATTAAGATCCACTCTCCAATGCGGGTCAATTTTAGTTGGGTAGTTAACTGGTTACCAAATGAGAGCATATTTAATGCTGCTCGAACTGCATCTGAAAAAATTTTGAGGTAACCAAATCATATGCAACTTATATCTATCTTAGCATTTTCTTGCAACTATAATAAATTACTTGATGACACCTATCAAATGTTGCTACATCTTTTTATAATACGACCGTATATCTGTGAACGAGGGAAACCTTCTGTATTATCATTATATCACCAAGGCAGCTTCCAATATATGAAGTTCTATAACTATAAGTTGATTTTCTAATTATATAAATTATGATCAGCCGAGCTATGATAATTTCTTTTTATAAGTTGATCTTAATATGGTATTGAGCTAACTGCTTAACATGATTCCTGACTGATGTTTAATTTACTGGTTCTACCATCAGCTGGTAACAACTGTTTGTTTATTTACTTATTTAGCCAAATTGTCAAGGTCCATTATTTGCATATACCTGCTGCTTCACATAGTGGTTTTAGTTATTCATGCATTCTTTAGTTTCATTTTATGTCCTGGCTGATGCTTTAAGTACTATATTGATGATTAATTAGTATATCTTACTTTTTGAGTACCCTGATTCATCTCTTTGATTCTGAGTATTTCTTCAATATCCCAAATTGGTGCCATTGATAACAATATTACTGATGAACCTACAGTTGGCAAACAGTTGTGACGCTCCTTGGGCAAACATTAAAATAGTTGGACATTCTTTCCTCAATTTATATTAAATGACTTGGTAACGTCCCACTCTATTTTTGATCTAAGATTAGAATATTGCAATGCATCAATTATTGTTTGAATAACAGTCCATTACAGTAGCGTATGATATAGAAATGTCGAGACCCTTACAGCTAGGCTACTTTGGTCTGGTTCAAGTGGGCCTCTCGTCTCTGTGAAAGTTATGTCGTTATGTTCCTTAATGCATTGTTTATGCATGCTTAGGCCTTAGCCAACCAAAAAAGTCTATGATAGAATGCCAAAAGTTCTTTGCAACTGTAATGGTTAGTGGCTTAGTGCCATCTCAAAACTCATGCTAAAATCTTTTGTGTTGAAGTGGAGCAAAGTGCAAAACTTAAGTGCTAAGTCTCTTACATGGATCTGTTGGTCTTCCATTGATTATCACGAGTCGATGTACATTGCAGTCTGTTATGCTAGTGTCTTAGAGCTATTGTTGACATGCATTGCTGAATCATGCTTACACCAGTGCTGGCTGGCACATAACATACTGACCATGGCAAGTACTGGTCTCCGCCCTTTTTCCCTGCTCTTTTTCTTTTTTGCGCATGATTTGTAGAATCAGTTCATTCTTTGATCTGGTTGACCTAACATGTTGTGAAGTACTTGTTTGGTCCAGGTTTTAGGACTAAAAGGCTTAGGTTGTTTTGATTTCTTGAGGATGCTGGCTTTATAGAGAAGTCTGTGTTGTGACCCTTGTGGCCTTTCCTTTGCACTTCAGACTGGTCACTAAAAAGCATTGCTGGGTTTTGAGACTAACATATTACTGTTTGTACCTATCTTTAGTAATGATAAGGGCAAAAATCATCCCTTCCTAACTTGACATAAGGATGCCAACTTGGACACCCATATGACACAAATCTGTTATGTCAGATTTGTCATAAGCAGCTGTTTCAATATAAAATATTCTCTGAATCAGTTCTCATTACGCTGATCGCAAGTGGTTAAGTACCTCCACTATAATTAGTAGGTCCTTTTCTGTCTCTTCTACAGTCTTTGAACTCTCGATAACTCCACCTTAGACTCATCGATTTAGGCATAAGAGAAATCAGGTTGGGAACACCCAACATCAGTCAATTACCACAGGTACCTTGGAAGTGTTTGGACACTCTGAAGATTGGGAACTCCACTTTGGCTTCACTTCAGGAGCTCTACTTTGGCTTTAGTTCGGTAGGTCGGGAGCTTCCACCTCAATACTTTATTTCCACTTTGGCAGTTTACCTCCAGTTTGGCTTCTCAGCACCTCAGGTCAGGTCAGCCTGCTTTCACTTTGGGCTTGGACCTGATCGTGTGATGCTTGGCACCGCACTCGATGACCAACTTTGGAGACATCAAGGAACTTATTGGTAGGTGGTTCTCACACGTGTGAAAGCAATCAAACTAAAATAGGATTTCAG
The DNA here is from genome assembly GCA_024322285.1 of Musa beccarii. NCBI lineage: Eukaryota > Viridiplantae > Streptophyta > Magnoliopsida > Zingiberales > Musaceae > Musa > Musa beccarii. The sequence continues at coordinate 15,017,398 of CM044401.1, forward strand.
CCAATAAAAACTGGTTTTTGAGGACATATTTGATGATTTTACTAATTATTTATGCAATTGAAGACGAATTTGTTTAGATAATTTAAAAACTGAAAACATTACCATGTGCTTTTAGTTGTGAATTGACATTCTGCTTGCTGATATAGTGGTTCTGTGAGTTGTACATGACAAAGATTATTGTCATAAGCTGGGGAAGTTTCAGAATAAAGAAAGGGATTAATTTAACTAATGTAATTTATTAAACTGATGTGCATGATGGCATCCAACCTTTGGTTTAGTGGAAGTGGGATAATGTAGGAAATTCCATGGAAAATCAAATAGTGATTAAAGACCGAATAGTGCTGAATATGTTAGAAGTGGAGAATGCTCAAAATTACTGTTTTTTCACAAAGTTGACTTGGTTGAATTTGTGTGACAAACTGAAGTGGGTTAGTTACAACAATAACAACAACAACAAAGCCATAAAGTCCTCTCTCCCCTCTCTTGCATCCTCCCTAAGTGCATATGATAAAATTCGCAATGGCTTTTTACCTTTTGTATTTTCAGCACTGATCAGGGAACATAATTTTTAATTAAAGTACATGTAAAGTTACTGATTTTTAATTAGAAGACATGTAAATTTACTGATGGTGGTATGTACTTGATGCACAAGGGAGAAAACAGTTACCTTTGATCTTTGTAAGTCGGATTGTAGAATATATTGCAAAAATGTTATGGACTTGCTTAAATTTATTGATTGCTTCCTGTTATAAATGTTATCAACACAGTTCTGATTTACTTCAATATTATACGATAAGTTAAAGGTCTTTAACCATGAAGATAGGGTGGGTTTGGATGCAGATATATCATAATATGGCTTTTTGTCTCAAATTTTGTTAGTAATATAGCTTGTTGTCTTAGTATTTGTTTGTAATATTGCTTTTTCTCTCAATATTTATTAGTAATATTGCTTTTTGTCTCAATATTTGTTAGTAATATTGCTTTTTGTCTCAATATTTGTTTGTAATACTGCTTTTTGTCTTGATATTTGTTAGTAATATCAATTTTTGTCTTGATATTTGTCAGTAATACCACTTTTTGTCTCAGTATTCGTTATTAATACTGCTTTGTCTTGATATTTGTCAGTAACAGTGCTTTCTGTCTCAGTATTTGTTATTAATACTACTTTTTGTCTCAATGTTTGTTAGTAACACCGCTTTTTGTCTCAATGTTTGTTTGTAATATCACTTTTTGTCTCAATATTTGTTAGTAATACCGCAATTGTCTCAATGTTTGTGCTATTGTCTCAATATTTGTTAGTAATATCATTTTTTGTTTCAATATTTGTTACCATCCAAATTTTGAATTTTCACCTTGTTGGCTATATAAAATCATAAATTCTAGAAAAAAAAGCAAATTCAGTAAATGAGGCTTCTGTTAAAACGGGATTTAGGGAGGAGCAACATACACTTGAATCCTGATTATTAAGATTGCAAAGAAACAATCTTACCATTGCACAAGGCTCACCCTCTATTTTCAAGAAAAAAAGAGAAAAAAAAAATCATAGTATCATATATGAATCTAATCCATTGTTGATGGCTAATTGGTGTCTTCAGTGTCTTGATTTTAAATCTCTTTAGAAAATAGTTCTGCTCTAGATTTATATTCTGAGTTCTACTCTCGACCCTGAAGGTTCAAATTATGCAATGAGTTTTTTTTTTATATTTTACTTGAGCTCATTACCTGGTCCATCTTTTTATCCTCAGGAGGATTGGAGCTGGGATGGGTGACCCATTTGGTGCATGTTCTATCATAAAGAAGCGTCCCAAAGGAAAGTCTCCACTAATCTCCGGCCTAAGAAAGGCTGCTCTGAAGCATCAGAGCTATGTGAAAGGTGCATCTATGTATCCTCTGGAAAGAAACACTGGAAATGGTATGCTGTGTATGGTGCCAGAGATGACTTAGCCTTCATTCTGGCCTAAACCAAGCAAGTTCGAAGACGATTTTACCATTCTGGTTGCAGTCAAATGCTTCACTTGAAGCTGACATGACCGCTGCTCAATCCAAGCCAAAATTTCAGTCTGACGTGCCTCAAGGTCATTGATGAATGATGTCCTGGAAGTGCCTAGTCCAATAACAGAGCCATATGTTGTGCGTTAATCCAGTTTAAATTCAAGTTATCGATATTGAAATTTTGTATTCGGTTTAAAAGTCTAACTTTGGCAAGATAGACAATAAGAAAGAATAGGTAATTTCATTTTTTGTGTCACCACTTTATATTCTTTCGGGTATCATGTTGGTACCATCATACAGAACAAATATTGTCTTCCCATTTCACTTATGTTAGATTTTAAGAGTTTTTATTGTCTATGTTAAAACAGTTGCTTATATTTACATGTCACTTGTACTCTTGCCTGTTTCAGCCAACTTGAAAGCCTCAGTAGGGGTGAAAGAAATCCAATCTGATTGGTGAGTTTATTTTTTTTTAATGTAAAGATAAGTGGAGAAGGCAAGATTGAATTTCAGAATTTTGCAGCTTGTTTTATTGCTTGACGGGGATAGATTTTGATGAGCACAAGTAAGAGAAAAATCCCAGGATCATTTTCTTTCTGAATCAAGATGGAAATAGGGAATAGGAAAAAAAAGTAAAAGAACATCAAGTTTTCATTTTTGTTTATTTAAGAGTAACATACTTCTTGAGCAAATTGATCCCAACACAACACGGTTGGGGTGGATCCGGTTTGCTCACAACACTGGTTATGCCAAAAGTAAAAGTTACCGATTAATATAGTAAAGGGGCTCTCAGCCGATATGGGTGATCGCTGCGATGTGAAATTAAAAATGTACCTGTGCATATATAATATATCTATATATTATGTTTGATAGGTGAAGATGCGTTCAAGTAGGATTAGCATTGGGTTTGGGACCAACCCGAGTCTTAATTGGATCAGTAACCAATAATACTGGCCCACTGGCGGGCCGGGTGTGTTCCGTTTAGCCTCCACACCCATACGCTTTTCCCGTTGTTTCACTGACGGCCTCACTCCTGTCAGCACAGTCACAAGTGGTGGCGGTATCGCTGCTGGATCAACGGATTGGGAAAGAGCAGCGGACTAGGAAGAAGCGACCCGAATCGACGCCACTCCATTCTTCTCCCTTCTCGCTCCCCTCGAAGCCCTAACCCTGACCCTGGCGCCCTCGATTCCGATCCCGAGACCCCGACCATAGACCGGAATCCTTTTAAGAGCTTCTTCACCACCACCGGCTCTCCGATCGGCTATGGCGGCGGCCGCGGCGCGGGCCGATGGCCAGGAGAAGGTGATCGCTGCGGCGAAGCACATCGTCAGCAGCCTCGCCACCTCGAAGAACGCTGCCGAGGACATGATTCGCATACTTTCCGGCTTCGACAACCGCCTCTCCACCATCAATGACCTATTCGCCCCTTCTTCAGACCGCAGCGGCGGAGGCGCCGACGTTAATGGCGATGGCACTGACCTCTCCGAGGCTGAGCTCCGCCTCGAGGCCGCCCAGAAGGTGGTTCTTCGCTGGGACGCCTCCGATTCCCTCCTGTGGGAGTCCTGCCCTGAGGACGCTGACGAGTACCTTGCCGCCGTCGATTGTCTCATCTCCCTAGCCGAACTAAGCATCTCCACCGCCGCCGGCGATGCGGAAGACCTCGTCGGTCGTGCGGAGATTGCACTTCAGATTGCAATGTCCCGCCTTGGGGAGGAGTTCCGCCACCTGATGGTCCGCAACGCCGTCCCCCTTGACTCTAACGACCTCTGCTCCTCCATTCGCCGCCTCTCCCTCTCCTTCGCCTCTGACAGCGGTGAGGCTATAGAGGACTTTGAGAGCTCTGTTGACGATGAACATCACCACCACCAGCCAATACCGCAGCAGCAGGAGGGCAGCCCTGAGGATAGGTCTGGAAGCAGCCTGATGGATGATCGGAACTTAGATCTGATCCATCCTGAAGTTGTTGCCGGTCTGAAGGCGATCGCAGACAGAATGATCGAGGCCAAGTATGACAGAGAGCACCACGATGTTTACTGCACTGTCAGACGGGACATTCTCGATGAGTGCCTCTCCATTCTTGGTATCGATCGGATTAGCATCGAGGAGGTTCAGAGAATCGAGTGGCGGATGCTTGATGACAAGATGAAGAAGTGGATTCAGGCCCTGAAGATTGTCGTTCATGTTTTGCTCTGGGGTGAGAGACGGCTCTGTGACCAAATTCTTGCTGCCTCAGAGGAGCTCAGGGAGGAGTGCTTTGCAGAGACCACCAAGGGGTGCGTCATGCAGCTACTCAATTTTGGGGACGCCATTGCGATATGTCAGCGATCATCAGAGAAGCTCTTTCGTATTCTGGATATGTATGAGGCCCTCGCTGATGTTTTGCCAGATCTCCATGCCCTATTTGCCGCTGACCCAAAGGACCTCATATGTGAAGAGGCTGATGGGATTCTGAAGAGGTTGGGTGATATGCAGTAAAAGGGACTCTCATGGAGTTTGGATATGCAATTCAAAAGGAGCCATCTCGGAAGCCAACACAGGGAGGTGAGATCCATCCCATGACTCGTTATGTGATGAACTATGTAAAATTTCTGGTAGTTTACATCAATACGTTAAATATCCTTTTGGATAATGGTGGAGTGTGTGGCACTGACGAGGGTAGTTCTGAAGGTTGGGAGAACAAAAACACTGATGGAGAGAATTTTGAGAATATGACTCCATTAGGTCGTCGCATGCTTTTGATAATCTCATATTTAGAATCTAATCTGGATGAAAAATCTAAAGTTTATGAAGATGGAGCAATGCGGTATATATTTTTGATGAACAATATACTCTATATAGTCAACAAAGTAAAGGATTCAGAGCTTGGTAGGCTTTTGGGAGACCATTGGATAAGGAGGCATCGCAGCCAAATTCGGCAGTATGCCACAAGCTACCTTAGGACTTCGTGGACAAAAGTGCTGTCTTGTTTGAAGGATGATGGGTATGGAAGTGGGAGCTCGAGTAGCATCTCAAAGGTTGCTCTAAAGGAGAAGTTCAAGAACTTTAACATGGCATTTGAAGAAATATACAGGGTTCAGACGACTTGGAAGGTTCCAGATCCTCAACTTCGAGAAGAATTGAGGATTTCTATATCAGAAAAGGTTATCCCAGCTTATCGCTCTTTTATGGGAAGGTTTGGTGGTCAATTAGAGGGCGGAAGGCATGGAAAATACATAAAGTACATGCCAGATGATTTGGAGAGCCATCTTTCAGATTTATTTGAAGGGTTGCCAGGACTCACTCCGAGAAAAAGAACTTAGTTCACAGAAGGTAGCAGGTATGTTCTAAGTCTCATTAGGGGTCTTTTTGTGCAGAGTTCAGGTATATTGCTGAATGTAAACTTGACAATGATGCTTTGTAATCCTTGTATTGGTTATGCATAGTGATAGTTACTCTATACTTGTCATACTGACTTAATGTGTTGTGATAAAAATGCATATTTAAGTAAGCTGTAAGCTGTAAGTGTGAAATTCTGGAAATTTCTTAAGTTTATATCTACTGTCAAAAAATCAAATGTTGACTGGTTCTGTTTGAATTATTATGGCTTGTTAAACTTTGCATGGCTTTTGTTGAGGAAATATCTGCTTCTGTTTAGATGTCTTTACTTTCTTATGTGCCATTGTTTTGTACAAAGCTACAAAATGTATTCATGCTGTTTGCATGATGAAATTTAACCAAAAACATAAATGGGAATTTTAAGTTTGTTTCTGGTATTTGGTATTCTATGTTTCTGTTGCATCAAAACCAGTCTATCAGAATTGATTTCAGACCTAGTTTGTATTTCATTTCTTCAAAATTTGGAGCCTGTATTCTATGTACCTCTTTTGTGGAATCTCCATATTGTTATTGGTAATTTATCTTTTAAATTGATGATGAAATTTGATTTTTTACTTTTTTATGATCTAAATCAAAACATTTGCTGCACAATCTATGGACAATGATCTCCATGCATGGACAAGTTTGTTCAGTTTTGGAGTTCGAGGATATGCAAGTAAAGGGACTGCAAATTCTGGAGTTGACTTCCCACCAGGACTTTTCTTCATGTTGTTGGTGAATAATTTATGTCTTGGTTCTCAATCTTCCTTTGTGATATCCATGTGATGTGGTACAATAATTGTAGGAACAACAATTGGATCCATCACTCGGAACTCCTTGGCTGATTCTGGAATTTCTTCTTCATCATTGTCTTCATCTTAATTTACATTTATTTACAAAGTATCCAACAGACAATATAGTGGATGGTGGATCGTTGCTTCTTTAACATTTGGATATAAGAAATCCATCCCATAAATCGGATAATTCGTCCAACCCAAGAATAGCTATAATGTCCTGAAGTTCTTTGTAACGTTGTGAAGTTTGCTTAACTCTTTGTGCAGTGATTTGTATACTGCTGTAGATCTTTTATTTTCCTATTTGTGAATATGCTTTGGAACTTGGCATTCTCTTGTTTCTATCAACGGGGCTGATTTTGATGATCAGAGCTTCCTTTCATGACACTTTCAAACGTCCTTTTGATGTTTGCAAAGCCTTTGTTCTCTCTTTTTTTCTTTTTCCAACTTGTTATTGGTTTTTGAATGTTGTCATCATCTTTTGTCATGAGGCTTTCATACATCCTTTTCATTGCTGCAAAGCGTTTGTTATTTTCCAACTTGTCATTGGTTCTTGAATGTAGGATGTCTTTTAAGATCTGAATAGGAACTTTGGCACTGGCCAGTGTGTTGCCTCATGTTGTTGCTTGAATCTATTTGGCATTTTTTGTTGCTGTAATTATAACTCAGATCCAATTATCTAAAAAGTGTTGGGCACTAAAAGATTTCAAGGTCCCAAAATGCTCGAGGCTTTATGCTCGTTCGAGCGAAGCGGGATGCTTTGAAATATGAAAAATATATAATACAATTGATAAATATGATTATATAAATAAAAATCCTGAAACCCTAATAATAGTTCTAAATAAATAGAGATTAATAGTGTTAAAATCTAAGTATGAACTATTATATGATAACAATAGTTAACAATCTACTGTTAATAGTAGTTAGAGAGGGAGAAAATAGTCATCGATAATGGAAAGTGGGGAAGGAGAGGGCAGCGGTGACGGAGGAACTTTCGGATGACGATGGTGGCAGAGGAAGCTGCAGACGACAGCAGCAGCGATGGAGGAACCTTCAAACAACAGCATCGGCGGTGGAGGAAGCTATGAATGACAGTAGCAGCGGCGGAAGCTGCGAACGATGACATCATTTGCGGAGGAAGCTTCAATGGTGTTTGTTGGTGGCGGAGGAAGCTGTGATCCTCTCCCTCGACGGTGGAAGGAGCTGCACACGAAAGCAGCGGCAGCGGAGGGAACTGCGCATGAAAGCTAGGTCGTTGGACCCGTTCCTCAGCAACAAACGAAGTGTCAGTCCTGTGCGTCAGCGACAAGGCAGCAGCAGTGCTAGGGTTGATGATTAGTGGTGGAGGGGGCATTTATAGTAATAGTATGTAGCTTAGTTCAAATGTTCAACCGAACCAGACTTTCGGTTGTTTCGTTTGAACCGGGTGCTCACCCAAGGTGCCCAGCGCTTTAGGCCAGTGTCCAGGCGGCGCTTCATTGAAGCACGTCACTCGGTTGAGGCCTAAGGTGTTCGGTCTTAACCTCGCCTCACCCGAGTGCCTAGGCGAGTGCCTGGGTGCCTATTTAAACCACTGCTTAAATCTAATCAGATTATCACTGAATTGGCCAAAATCAGTTGGTTTATAACTTCTGTTTTCAAAATGTTGATTTGAAGGGCTGTGAGGAGTAAGAATCAGTACCAAGACTCGAAAAATAAAAATAAGAGGAAGATGAACGAGATATTGATATCTCAAAAGCAAGCTTTTCACTGACTTCCAGCTAATGGTTTTCCATAAAATCCAGCAATATCTCAAGGTATTTAAAGATACTAGTTAATAGCCAAATTCAATTGGTTTGACCCAAAATGGATCCCACAATTCTTGATAGGCCCACTGATGGGTACTAGTAGTCCAATAAGGACGTCCAGATCATACTTTTAGTGATATGACAAACTTTTGTCATCAATCCGTTCAAGTATATTTTTGATCTGATAGATAGCAATACATCTCATTTGACGTGGCAATGATGACTGTTGTGTTGCAAGCTATCTTGCAGATTTTTGTCACATCTCATTTACAACTCTGTGTGTAGCTGAGCTGGAAAATGTTCTTTGTTATGCTACACCATATGCGATGTGATAACTGAAAGATGCTAACCTTGTTGGTAGATTGTTAAAATTGTGCCCAACAATTCAACACACTCAATTTATTTAAAGGTTTTGATCATGTTATGAAGTTTCAATAAAATCTAAGCCAAGGTGCTGATTCCAATGGGAAGTTCTCATTGTTGGTTGGATCATCAGTCTTGACCTTCTTTGTTGGAACTCAATGGTTATGTCTGGTTTTACTTTTGTCCAATCTAGTAATTGAACCAGGATCAAGAATTAAAAATAAGTGGTGACTTTAGCACTGTATTTATGACACCTTTTCACTTAAGACTTCTTAGTCAAACTCTTCCTGAATTACAATATGCTAAAATTTTATTTGCCTAGGTTCCTTTTGGTACTATTAGGGTTTCATGAAGATTTCCCATGAGACATCATGAATTTAAAATCCCCTTCAAAAGTTTTCACTCCTTGGATCTTATCTACATAATTGTATAACTATATCTCAGCATCCAAATTCCTCTATGATTTAGTAAGAAATGTTCTCAAAATCCTATCCACTAGATGTTGATCTTCAAATCCTTGGACTCATTCCAAGAATCAAAGGTTATCCTTAGAATGTCCAAATCTAATATTTAGCAAATTCCCTTCCATATATCCTATGTTTGAAACCATTGACCAAACACAAAACAGGAATAGGGAGAGGAGAGGAGTAGGAAAGAGGAAGAGGAGGAGGAATCAACAATTCTCGATGCTGGATGTGAGTTGGCGGAGTGGTGATGTAGCAAGGGGTGACATCGAGGCGAGGGAGCAACAACGGTGAGGTGATAGAGTGGTATCAGTGAGTTGGTTGGTTGAAGGAAGAAAGAAGTGAGGGTGATATCGTGGCCTAACTTTTTGACCCTAATTGAACAGAGAGTTCAAAGGATGACTGGTTTTGGGTGTATATATAGGGGTATTCATCTGTTTGGTATCAGTGATTATTTTAACTAAAATATAAAAATATATAATATAATTAATAAATATAATTATTTAAATAAAAAAATATGATATTAAATTTAAAAATCTTACAAAATCATAATATCATATTAATAAAAAAACTCAAAATTCAAAACAATAACAATAATTTTAAATAAATAAAAATTAGCAGTATTAAAATTAAAATAATATATTATTAATCTTATAAATAAAAATATTATTACTAGTATATAATTAAGATATTGTTAATATTATACCATTGAATTTGAGGTTTTTTTATTAATGGTAGTAATAGCGACTGAGTTATGATTTCGAGTAGAGATAGTTTAAGATCTACAAATATGATATTAAATTTAATATCATATTTTTTATTTATTTTGATCTTAATTTAATCTTTTGTTTATGTCGTATTCTTCATGGATGATGCCTTTTCGAAGCATCTTCTTTATCTCTATTTTACATCCACCCCTGTACAAAAAAATATGATCAAATATTCTATTTTATTTTATTTTTTTACAGTTTATATATATATACATATATATATATAATATATGTGTGTGTGTATTATACGCACAGCATAAAATCTCTCTCTCTCTCTCTCTCTCTCTAAACTGTTGTGGATTTAAGAGACGAATCTCCTTGTGCATGTAGGACTCGATGATTTATGAGTGAAAAAAGGTCCCAAGTTTTATATCATCAAATTTCAAGACATAAGTTTGAAGATAACGCTATCGGATTCCGAACTACTAAATACGAAGACACCACAAATTAATAATGTTTTGTAGACAGATGAATAACGTTTTGTAAATTGTAACCTATCAAATTGAGATAATTAACTAGATTATTCTTGATTGAGCATATTAATTAGAATCTATTAGGATTGTTAATTGCACTAAGGGTGAATTAGTATTTTCCTAAATTTAAACAAATTTTGAGACTTCGATCGAGAAAATTTAAGTATTAGAGGCAATAGTAAGTAAGTAAATAAATACACACAAGTCTGAGCACAAATATCTTTCGTGCATTTCTCATGCACAATGGAAACATTAGATTGAACTAACAAAAATGGAAGACCAATCAATAAGATCTATAAAGAATTTAATAGTGCTGATTAAAGGATCATTCTTGGACTCATTTGTGGGAGGAGAAGCTTGCGAGTACCTTAGAAAATATTCAACAAATAGGAAAACTGTTTGCCACTGCACCTTTGAACTTTGCGTTTCTCTGTTAAGAATGAGCACATTGTACTTTGATTATTATTTTCCAATCATCATTATTTCTCGTTATTATGATCCGATTGGATGCAACAAATTGAAATCACTAGTAGCAGTCTCAACCATCCCAAAATGAAAAGAATGCATATGTACGAAGATGATCAGCCCGTTCATCATGCAATAAATAGCAGAGGAAGCACTGAAATTATATCATTCTTATTCCATAATACAAAGTCCACAATATTCATCCCATAGTTGGCAATTAATGCTGAAGCCATTTGCCAGCCTCTTCACTTGCAATCAAAAGGTTGAGAAAACGGACGTGAACACAATCATGCAACGAGAAGCGCATGTAGTCAAGTGTTCCTTGCTGCTCCAAAAAAAAAAACAACATGTACATAATATTCCTTGATCCACGGCTAATCTACTCGAGAAATGTTTCTCCCACTATCTTCTTTGGAAGTTGAGCGCTTTGATTGCCACAGCGAATTGGAATGCAAAAAGAGCAGCAAAACCAACAACCATCACCGCAACCACTCCCAAGAAGTCGTGCCTGAATCCGAAGAAGTCCTCCAGGAATTCAACCACAGTCTCGCCTGAGTCGAGCCTTTCATGAACATCCCCAAACTGTGAAGTAACCAATCCATAGACTGTCCACGAAACAGGGCATGCCCAATAATACCATCTCCACCAAACAGCCATTCTCTGAAGTGAATAGGAAAACCAGATAATTTAGGTTGCAGATTCATTTAGATAAACTTTAGATGCTTGTATGGGAGTGATGGAGCTGAGCTCACCGGTCGGGGGATTACAAATCCTGCAAAGAGATTCCATATTCCATAAAACGCAGAAGAAACTATGGCAGCAATGTTGTAGTTGGGAGTCAACCCTACTGTCATCATCCCATAGTATGTGAAGTATAGCATCGTGAAGGACAGGAAGAACAGGTACCAAAAGAATTTATCAGCTGTCCGTTCGAACCCAATCATAGCATACACAATAACTCCATAAACGACAGATTGGATAAGGACATAGGGCACCTCAATTGCAACCTGCAAATGGAACGACTTGATCACACCACGATGGTTTTACACGACTACTGCAAGAAGCTCAATGATTTACATTACAATCACAAGAAACTTAAAGGATAACTTCAGCTAGTTGACCTCAAAGTAAATACCTGTCCAACTGCATATGGCAGTGCTGAATACATCCCTGCAGCTCTCTCTCTGTAAAAGACTGTCCGTTCGACAGCAACAACTGGTTGAACTGATGAAGCATATGTACACCCCATAAAAAGGACAGAAGCATAGACAGAACCCATTGCGTTGAATAAATCTTGTCGTTTCTGCCTGAAATGAGTCATTTCAATGGTGCAATCCATTAATGTCAGACCAAGAGAAAGCAAGGTAGCAAGCACATGGATGCCAAATAACATGAGAGCCAGTAGGGGTTCTAGAAATGCGTACCTCTTGCTTCCGAGATTCCAAAATATGGTTCCGAACAATAAGGCTATGATTACAGTAAAGAAAAACCTCACTGCGGTGTATGAAGGATTTCTCCAATATGACAATTTTTGTTTCCAGAGGCAAGCCATGCATTGTGTCGGAAAAGACCTTGAGTACTGAGTTTGGAAATAAAGATCACTTGAACCAGGTGGGGGAGTGCTGAGTTCTTTGATCAGTGCCTTGTTCCTCCTGCGATGCAAGACCAATAAATAATTAGTCATGATTACAGTTCCTTTTTAAACTAACCTGAAGATGTGGTAGGTTAACGCACTGAAACAGTTCTGAATTCCTGTAGATATCACTAAAATTGACACCAAGAATGTCTTCCTGAGCCTCTGAAGTCACTTCCAACATCCATGTTGCAGGGTTATACCCATCTCTGATCTTCCTTACTCCATTGACTCCCTAGATAAGATGGCAGAATTTGTAACCACCGGCTATATTATTGGAAGTATAAAGTAAGGCATGCATGTCTAGTCTCTTGTTGTCTCACCTCAAAGTACTTAATTAAGTGGCAAGAATGATGGCCTATTGGACCTACATAAATCTCTTCCCCGCCTCTCCTCATAAGGAAAAGCTGCAATCAGAAAAGAAAGATATTAAAGAATCATTCAACTCAGAACACTGGAATTTCATGGCCATTTACCTCATCAAAAGCATCAAAAATATCAATACTAGGCTGGTGAATTGTGCACACTACAGTTCTCCCAGTGTCCACAGTGTTCCTCACAGTCCTCATGACGATTGCTGCAGCCCTTGCGTCAAGTCCAGAGGTAGGTTCATCCATGAATATTATAGAAGGGTTTGCAACAAGCTCAACAGCAATGGTTAGCCTCTTGCGTTGCTCAGTTGACAATCCATTCACACCAGGTAATCCGACCAGTGCTTCTCTTAATGATTTCAGCTCAATAAGCTCCATGACCTCTTCAATGAACATCTGTAACAAAATAGCTATGGTAGTTAGTTCACAGGTGGATGGTACTCAGAAAAAAGCAGTCAAGATTCAGCTTTTCTTTCATTGAAACTAACCATCCTAGTTGCAGAATCAACTTCAGCAGATAATCGCAGCCATGCCGAGTACACAAGAGATTCATAGACAGTCACGTGTGGTGAATGGATATCATTCTGTTCACAGTAACCTGATACACGAGCAAAAGTTTCTTGCTTCTTGGGATAGCCAGCTACGAAAATATCACCCTCTATGCACCCTCCTGTCTTTCTCCCAGCCAGTACATCCATCAGAGTAGTCTTACCAGCACCAGTTACACCCATCAGCGCTGTAAGAACTCCAGGCCTGAATGAGCCACTGACACCCTTCAGCAGAAGTAATCTATCCTCTTCGATGCCCTGTGCTCTCATTTCCTGCATGCCAAAGGCACTCCAAAATTATCATTAGGCATGGAACTAACAATTTGGAATACTTACGCAGAAACAAGTTTCCTCCTCGAGAAAAGAAATTACCTGAGGCATGTCTACAGAGTATTTTATGTTGTCGAAGGTAATGAAAAGAGGTGTAAATGGCAGGACCATCCCTTTCCTGGTTTGGTTATCACCGGCAGTTAATACAGATGAGGACGCATTTGGATATATTGCAGTATTTCCTGCATTTGTTCAAACAACAGTTAGCTCAAACCAATAAAGGAGCATCTTTTAGTCTAAGCTCTTATCATACTTTTAGATTTAGTGGGAGGATCAGGATTTTCTCTAGATGAAGGTTCAAAGGGAACTCCTGTTATATTCGCATGTTTTTCCCTCAATGCTTCTTCAGTTAAACTTGGCTGAGCTTTTCCATATGCTGCAAGCATTCAAAAGAATGGTTTTAAACACAGCTACTCTACTTTGAATTTGTTTTACAATGACATCAGCGTGGTGTTTTCTTATCGATACTCACGTTTTAGATATGTCAAAGCAAGAGTGAAGAGACTGTTAAACAGTAAAATGTATCCAGCCAATGCACCGACTCCAATCCAATACCATTTTGCCTCTGGAAAAATTCCACGAGACTTCAAAATAATCACTCCCAGAGTCTTTTCTGATCCAGGTACAACCTGCAATTAAATTTCTGCAGAAATGAGGTCAAATGTTCTCTCAAATAATTCGTTCTTGGAAACAAGAATGTCTTCTCTTACTTGTTTCCAACTTTTTGCTAAGAACTCGTTTGTCGAGATTGAATTCTGTGCATACATTAGTGGTGAGATCCAGTAACCCCATATCCACCATTTCTTCACATCATCTGTCAAATAAGAGGTATAAAGTTTCTATCATTGAATCAAGAACCCAAGCTGGACAATGAAGCTGATCTAGAATAGAATGAGACATTAAGCAGAACATACCGTGCGATAAGATGAATCCTCCAAGCACTGTCAGCACAAGCAGAGCAAAGGATGCTATCGTATTTGCAACTACCAAATTCCTACCTAGCACAGCCATGAATTTGAAGAGTCCAGAAGCCATCTGATTGACCACTAGGAGCAGCAAATACTGCTTAAATAGCCTGAAAAGAAGGCATTATGCCGTTGAGTTCAAGAATCAGCAATATCAGCTTTCAACTAGGACACATGAATTTCTACCTTGCAACACTTGGGTCAAATCCTACAACATAGTAACTCAAGAACACGGAGACAGCAACTTCAATTAATGTTATAGGAATCTTCAAAACCCACGCTGGTAGAGCATAAGCCCATGCTGGATAAAAGAGATAGTCTCGTTGCTTGAAGAAAACAGGAAGCTTTATGACGGTCAAAGCAAGCTCAGAAAAGCCATTATACAAGTGAATTAGGATTAAGAAGTATAAGGCACCCATGTAAATCACCCCGTCGTTGACTGAATTATGGTGCATGTTGGTTCTGAGGAATAGAGTCATCATGATAATTGCCATGATCATGAGCTGCAAGAACAAAATCAGAATATGTTATGATTACAGAATCTATAGACTTATGGCCCTGAGCTGTGCAGAATATATTGCAAACCTGAAATGCTCTAAAAGCATATACAAAGGAATTCCTCTTCATCAGTAATAGCTCTCTCGACATGCATGCTTTCAAGAGTTCCTTCTTGCTGACACCATATTTTGATGTGGACAGAGCAGCAGGGTGGCTTTTCCTCTTGTCAAATGGTACTGAAAGTTCTCTTCCAAGTTGCTGACCCACATGGAATGACTGGAATGCATCCGCAAATTCCCTGATAGGTACATATCTATAAGGTTCATTGGTTCGCACCCAATACTGCTGCTGATCTTTCATTGACGTTACCTGAAAATATCATCAGGAGTTTTATCATTATAGTGGGGCAAGCTATGAAGTCAATTTTTAAGTATCATGTTACAGTTTATTAACTTACCTCCTGCAAGAAGTCTGCAACACCTTTCCTCTCAGGACATCTGAAGCCCATGGATTCAAAGAACTCAAGCACATTCTCACGAGGCCCTTGATAAACAATCTGTCCTTCTGAAAGAAGAATTATGTCATCAAAGAGTTCATATGTCTCTGGTGCTGGCTGAAGCAGTGAAATGACACACGTTGCGCTGAGAATGTGAACCATTTGCCTAAGAGAATTCACAATTTGGAATGTGGTAGAGCTGTCTAGACCAGTGGATATCTCATCCATGAACAGTGCCCTTGATGGCCCAACAATCATCTCACCTGTGTGGTATTGCCGAATTACCAGACATCCAGCACAAATCAGCAAAGATCACCAACAGAGGACGTCATAGGAAAGATCAGAGGCAATTTAAGAAAAGGTTTCGATCTTATGATGAGTCTGTATATGGGAGTACCTGTGGTGACACGTTTCTTTTGTCCTCCAGAGATGCCTCTCAACATTTCATCTCCAATCATGGTGTCGGCACAGGATTTTAATCCCAAAACCTGTTGAAGTACACAGAGAAAAAGAATAAAATGAAGGCACTCACTCATGTGATTCTGGGAAGTGAACTTGCTGCATGTGAACACCACGACAAACGATTGATACCTTTAGAATGTAATCAGTTATCACATTGGTTTCCTGTCCATCTATTGAAGTCGCCTGTGAATCAAGAACAGTTTGAAAGTATTGAAATCACACACCAGAATGACGACGACAATTAAATTCTTCAAATATCTACCTAGACCAATATAAATTTATTTCATAGAGATGAATACCAGAGAGCATCAATCTTGGAATCTGAAAAAGTTAACTTCACAAGAAGATTATCTTATTTTACCTTCATGAAGATATCAATGTCAGGGTCTGGCTTGATGTTTGCAGCCTTCTCCCGTCTAGATAGCTCAGTTAACATATCTGTCCACAATGAGAATATATATTATAAGAACCAAGTTCAGTTCACCATGGAGCTGTTCATACCCAAATGGAAGGGGTGATGCTTACCATAACGAGAACCGACACCCTGGCACCTCGCAGAGAAAGCTAGGGTTTCACGCACTGTCATTTCCCCTATATGAAGATCATGTTGACTGATGTATGCAGCTGTTCGCCGAGGAACAAACTCGTCCATGTTATGGCCATTGTAAGTAACAGTTCCCGACACCTATTTTGTTGTCGTTGTAAATTAGGTTGATTGGAAATTTTATATTAGTTTCAAATGAATAATTAGGGGATCATAACAAAGAGAAAAGAATGAAAAGATTCCCAAGAGAGGGAAATATCTTGACCTTAAGCTCTAAGTTCAGCTTTCCGGCAAGAGCCAACAACAATGTGGTCTTTCCTGACCCTGGGGGGCCTAGTAGCAATGTCATCCTAAAAATTGATGATAGAACAGCTAATGAAGCAAGAACATTAAGTCATACCAAAGACCCAGCATTTGTGTGTCAATAAAGAAATGCTGGTTCAGTTACCTGTGGGGCTTGATGATGCCACAAACGTCATGGAGGATGCTTAATGGTTTTTTCTTGCTTGGTAGCAGATGAAGATAGTTAGCGAAGGCCTTGATGAAAGAAATTAAAGTGACAACAAACATCAGATTTGAGGTTGAAGAAAAAAAGGTAAAGGAACTTAACACTTGCTCACAGAAAACATCTAACATGTTATGTACCTCAACGGCATTAAGATACGAGTTAAAGAATGTTGGTAAGCCTCTGTTTCCAATGTAAGCATCAGCTACGATGTTGAGGTGCTGATAACGCACCTCAATGGTAGGAAATTCAAGTTCAACTCTGAAAGAATAGATTTGATAAGTAAAAGCATGCAAGGAAGAACCAAGTGTATACTTCTACTTGGTGAGATAAAGTCCATTGTTTCTCCAGTACATTAGTGATCCAACTTTTTTATTTGTTGGGCAGATTTGGTTGTCACTGAGGAAGAATACATTGTATAATATATCCACCGTAAACTCTTTTTCATTGAAAAAGAGGCCATCATATACAAAAGACCCCCTCCTCCGAAAAATCATTCTCTTCTATGTCAGGGAAGGGCTTCATGTTCTCTTCTTTGAATCCCCTCGAGATGGAAAAACCACTTTTATGTCCACAATACCCTTTGATTAGTAGGGAAGAACAATGGACAAGATCTAACAAGATAAGAGTTGAACCTTTGAGGCGTGACAAGTCCCCCTTTTTGTCTTTCTCTCAAAGACCATAGTCAGAAATTCTCCAACACATTAAATAAATGATTCCAAGATTTCAGAGAGCGAGAGAGAGAGAGAATCAAAAGATTTCTTTTTCTTTTATCTTTCAAGAACGAACTACGAGATTGAAACATCTAAAGAAATGGGTGGGCATGTCACCTGTGGATCCGCTCCCGGAGCTTCAACAGGAACCTCTCATTGTCCTCCTCAGCGACCCTAACGAGCCTCTCCAACAAGCTCTTCCGCTCCTCGAGGCCGATGCGGTTGACATCGATCTCCCGGAGCTCTCCCTCACTCATCAAAAGGAGCCCCCTGCGCACCCGGTCGTAGGTGGGTAGCTTTTCGAGGGCCGCCCACTTGAGGGCCTCCTCGTCGTCCTCCCCGTCGCGGGAGAAGGACCGCGAAAAGACGGCGTCCTCTCCACGCCTCCATATGGACGAGCTGTTTACCGTCGCGCTACCGCCTCTGTAGGCCTCCACGATGTCCATGGAGAACGAGCTCTTCAGGGATTCTGCTCCTGTTATGCGGCAATAGAGAGATCGGGACGCGGCGGTGAGTCGGGGAGTCGTAGGGCCGAAGGCGAGGGAGGAAAGAGACGAGGTTTGAATATATTTATATACTTGCAATTGCTTCTCGTTTTGTCTTAACGGGCTAATTATAATTAGTATCTTTTTACATTTCGAATTCTATATTTTAAAAATTATATTAAGATTTTTATTTATTTATGAAAATAAAATATTTAATCTCATATCATCAACAAAAATATCATAGAATTTACTACTTGCATATACTGACTTTATCTCACTTTGGTTTATCATTGAGCATATATGATATTTTCATTAGTAGAATCGATGATGCAAGAAGAAACATGATTAAATATTTTATTTTCATAAGTATAAGAAACGTAATATAATTTTTAAAAGTATAAAGATCGAAATATTAAAAGTAATTAATTATATGTAAATATGCTAAAGGTAACTAATGTAATTAGCTCGTGGTTGATTCCACCTCAAGAACAAACACAACTTATTTTAGTTTGTACGTGGCACTTTCTTTCTTCCTTTCTTGTTCTTTTCATAAGATTTTTAATGTCGTTATCATTTAAGATTTTCAAAATACATGTAGATATGTTTTTAAGAAAAAAAAATTAGTTGTTGACTTAAATTTAGAAGAATATGTTATTAAATGGATGGTAGTGGTAATTAATGATTTACAAATAATATATATATTTGGACACAAAGGCATGTATTTTCAATAAAATTAAATATAGTTAATCCAATATTTAGTCATAATTTAAGTTGGTAAAATGGGCAAAAATAGTAGAATGCTAATGTTTTAATATTATTTACAAAAAATTTTAAAAAAATATATATTTTACCTAATTAAATATGATCATATAATCTAATAATAAAAATAAATTAAAGAAAAAGTGTAATACTTTTTCTCCCTAAATTGAATCATCCAAAGAAAGGAGAGAGGGGGAGCTTTGCCCAAGAAAAAGGAACCTTTTGTGCACCCAATTGTAAATGGACAACTTCTAAATGGCCTTCTCATCGTAGTGAGGGATGCGAGAAAACGATGTCTTTCTCGTGCCTCTATACAGACAAGCTACTCGTCTTGCGTTGTTTGTCGTGCAAACATTCACTATCTCCATGGAGAACGAGTTTTGTCAAAATTCTGCTCCTCTTATGCAGGAGAGAAATCATGATACATTGGTGTATGGGTCAGTTAGAGAGCGGTGGATGGGGAGTGTTTTGAAAATGGGCTAATTACATACCCGAGAGTGGTGGTAGATTTTTTTAGCATCCTAATCTCGAGAGTTAAAAAATTTATATTGGACTCCTTATAATTATGAAAAATAAAATAGTTAACTTTATTTACACTAACATTATCGATTTTATGGATGAAAGATGTAGCACATGATAGCACGTATAGAAATGATATAAAAACGATAGATAAAAAGATAATTTTAATGATAAAATTATCACTAATTATCTCCATCGATGTCGACACATATATAAAGCAATAAAAGAGGAAAGAAAAATGAGGGATTAGGGAAGGAAGGAGAAGATAGAGAAGGATAAAAAGGAAAAAGAGTGATAACAAGAGGTGAGATAAAAGAAAAAAAAAATAACGATACAAATGTTGACACATTGCATCTACGTCGATATCTACGTCGGTATTGACGCAAAATGTAGAGCGGTGAAAGTTTGTAATTGTGAAAATTAGGGATGATAATTGATCAACGTTGTCAACAAGTACTGATTGTCGTCAATGATTCCATAATATATATTATATATTTTGAAATAGCTTTTTTGAGTCTTTCGAAAAAGAACAGCCGATGGGAATGGACGGTCATAATGGCATCAACCGTTTCATCTTTGGTTGAAGGAGACCGAAGAAAGTCTACGCCATTGCACTCTTCCTTCCCTCCACGATTGACGTCATTTGGAAATCGGGTGATATAGCATTCACCGAAATGGTTTGCGTGGGTGTGTGGGAATTATAATAGTTTAGTAGTGCAGTGAGGTTGGCAACTGTACTTGCAAACGGTGGCCACAGCGTGCCCCGCGAGCTGTGTGTATACATCGTAAGCATGTGAGAGCGCATGAAGGCAACGTCATTTTGTTATCTTCTAAATTATTTTTAGTGTTATTATTATTATTGTAAGATCAGTGTCAGTCTACGTAAGTCAATGAAGTTGTAGAGAATGGAAGACGTGTGATCTGTTTCTACGGGCAAAGACGACAGAAGCATGCGTTGCACGCCCAGGGGAATAGGAAAAGGCCGCAAGCGACGTTGCGTTTCCCAGATGCCATGACTCACACTGACGCCGACCACCTACGGCTGTCGCGTTGACCATCTAGAAAGATTCTCTATGGCCCGCATCAGAATCTATTTTGGCCGTGACATGCTCATCAGCTGCTTTTATATTTATTGGAAACGACCTCCCCTTCACTCTCTCTCTCTCTCCCTCAGTATTTTTACTATCGTGAGCTTCGCTGTAAGCCAATCAACAGACCATCGTGTACGAGAAAGGGAGAGCTTTGATTCGCACAAGAACCATGGGGGCGATAAAACGCCTAAACTCATTTGGGTTAACATCCTATACATTTTTATGCATCAGATAAAAGATTTCTTAAAGATGTTGATTAATTTAATTTGTAAAGATTTACCGAATTATTGTAAGTTGCAAACCTATCTTCACCTTTTGTTAGGAATTAAAAATTAAAAAAAATATACTCAATGCACACGAGGCTTCCACTAATACAGAATCGGAGGGAGGGAGGGAGGGAGAGTTAATGTATGTAGTCATACTCTTAAATATTTTAAAAAATATATTTTTATAATTCGAATCCTGATCTCTCGGGTCACAAAAGAACAACAATTCCATCGCAAAGGAATAATCTTTAAAGATACGAAAAGTGCAATCATTAGAAATCAACAATTGTATTCTTCGCCTCAAAATTGTTTTGACAATTCCATGTTTTTCATGCCTTCTACTGCTATTGTTGTTGACGTTTACGTGCAAACTTAGTGATTTAGCACAATCAAAATAGTTTACCTACGTAATTAGCGTACGACATACGATGGAATTGTAACATTTATTTTTTTGAAGTAAAGATGTAACTTTATAAAAAGCTTAACCGTTCTGAACAAAACCAGCCAGCCACCAAAAAATGGAGATGAACAGAATCTCCCAAATTTTGCTGCTCTGACAGCGACACATGCTGAAACTTAGCTTACTACCGAGATTGGAAATTTGTCTTGGTAAACAACGAAGATTCCAAGGAACGGAACAGTTCCTTGGACAAAATTTTCAAGGCATGGTGAGTCAAAGCGAATGAGGAGATTAGTGAGGGATAGCTCCGCCGCCTTGCTTCGGCTGGAAACAGTGCAATGGTTTCGGCCATGAGAGGGTTGTCAGCAGCATACGGCCCACCAGAGAGCGATTGATCCTCCAAAACACATATCCAAAGCCATCAGGGAGTCTTTGATGCAACTTGTAAAATGACTTCATCCATCTAAGCTGCATTCGAATGGTCTGTTCAAAAGTAATTCTTTGTTAAATGGTCACAGTTGACCTGAAGATTATGTGAATTCTTTCTTTTGGCTTCTTGCTTTAATAAAGTGAAATTGTCTTTTCTAATTGCTGGCCACTTTGGTGGGATGCCTCAGATGATGTCTTTTCCTACTTTTTCGAGGTTGAGTCCGTGAGGAATCTATAGTCATCTTCGAAGAAGCAGCTGACGTATGGTTGTAGCAGACTTTGATTGTTGCCTTCGATTTATCAGTAAATGGTGAAACCTATGCAAAATGAACCTTTCCATGGTCAGTAAATTTATAGTCATCTTTGTTTAGATTTGACTAAATTGATAAGTTACTGTTAATTAAGCAACAACAATGTATGGTCAGGAACATCTAGGATTGGCAAAAAAAAAAGGGGGAAATCTCCTCCTCTCTTGAATCAAATAACAGTGTTTTTATTGTTGAACCAGGATTTCAGTTGCATTGTCATGAGGCATATGTTTGAGTGCAGGAATTCTATGCCATGCAATCCATGTTGGCAAAGCATGAGTTCTGTGTCAGCACAATTGGCTTTAAATATTGGGATTTTTGTTTTGTTCGGTCTGTTTTCTTGTATTCCGAAATTTCTGTACATGAAACTTTTTGACATTTTGTGGAGTCAAAACGGCTTCTCTCATGGCCATGAGCTACTTGAAAGAAAAATCAAGCAGGTAGAATTCAAAAGTAGGTTGGAGCTTGAATTAAAACCTCATGCGATCAACAATCTCTTTTGTTCTAGGAGTCATTTACTGGCTGAATGTGCCACAATTATCTATGGAATATATCAGAGACCGTCTAAATTTTAAATGGGAGATGTAGGTTTGTTCGTCTAGAATTGACATTGACCTTGATCAAACCGAGAATTTAGACCGTGTAAGTTGTTTGAACCAGATGCCAGAACTAATCAGCATGAAGATGTTGGTTTTGGGCTACTCCAGATCAAGAAATGGCCAGCAAATATTGTGAGATTTTGGGAAGAAAAGTTCTAATAGGAGATTGGTATATCCGGTAGGCTAAAACCTTGTGTTCTTGTTTCAGCTGGTAGCTATGATTTACGAATCAAGTTATTCCAGTCATTGCTTAGTCGACGCATGTCCGGTTTCAAACACAATGCAAATCCTTAGGGATCTGTGGTCTACGATATGTTACTTGATGAGTCAAGACCTGGAAAGCTTCATTTTTGTGTTACATTTTTATACCTTCTTGTAAGCATAAGCTATGTATATACATGGATTTAATGAAGGAAAGCACCGGTGCTTTATTACCCAAGAGTTAATCCTGTTGAAATCCTTGGTACATGGTGATAGTTGATTTAGTTCTTAATAGCTCAGATGATATCTCCGCAGCGAAAACCAGGACGATTGTCAGAGCTGTTTTCATCCAAATGTTGCCAGGTGAAGCTTCAGCCAATCTGCTACTGGTTTTTGGTATATTTTTTTATGTGCATGCTTTACGATTTAAAGCGTTACAGAGGATGAGTGAGCATTCGACTTGCTAGAAAGAAATGCCTCCTACATGGAATTTAACTTTAGTGTCTGCATTGACTTCATCACAGTCTCATCTTTGTTCTTTTGATTGTGGTTTATTGTCTTCTTTAATCGGAGAGATATGTGAATTGCTTCATAGGAAGTTTTGAAGTCGACTCGCGCACGGCTGGAGAGGGAGCTTTCGACGGATGATGTGGTGAGGATCGAAGCATGCCATCATATAGCCTTCTTTTTGTGACTATTGTGGCTGTTTTCTTGCGTGAAGTTTGCCGGTTCTTCTCTTCTTCTTTTCCTCATTTTCTTAACACAAGTTCTTTTCACCTTTTGGGATTTTTAGCTTGTCGGCAACATTTTGATACTCGTGTTCTCTTTGGACTTCGACAGTTTGACCATTCAATTTCTTGCCACTGTAGGCTTAAAGTAGCACTCTCAAGTTTGTCTTTGAGTATGTGGCAATCTTTCAGACAGTAACAAGGCCAAAAGGAGAGAGAGAGAGAGAGAGAGAGATCTACGGTGGCCTTCAGTTTACTGGCTCTTGTGTTCAAGAAGGACTATGCTTGTTAGGTTTAGCACATCTTGTTGCATAAGTCTCGGCTTTTATGTATTCAATCCTCTTTTGTTGGCATTACTAACCAAGCAGCCGCCACAACCCAAGTCCAAGTGTCATGTTGTGCTCGGAAGCAAGACCTTAGTGGGTTCCCCACCTAATTATGGGACCTAGTTTTGATGTGAACAAATATGGATCGACTCCCCATCTAGTGCTTCGAATCACCATGTCTCTCTACTTGCTTCAAATTTAATCTTCACAATTGATTTTGGTCAAAGGTACGTATGCTTTGGCAAGTATGCTTGCTTCCATTTGGATTATGAGTGTGCTTCACATGATGTTAGAAATACATGAGCCTAATATCATCTACAAGCAAGTTGAAGATCAAGGTTTTAAATGCTGACTCTCCAAACCTCAAGCTAAGCAGCACATAAGATAACTGCAGGTGGCAGACCTACCATTTGTTGCGGTGATGATGAACCTGCTCATGTGCATCTCCTACTCACTCTTCTTGCAAGAGAAGTCAACAGGTAAGTAAGACTCTCAAATCTGGATTGCATTGACTTCGAAGGACAAGAAACCCTAGCCTAGCCTGACTTGGCTTGCTCTCATGTTACCATAATGATTGTGTGCATGGACGGCCACCAACCAACCTCAATGTCCCCAACAAGGATGAGAAGCAGATGCTTAACAGGTAAGCTTCCAGGTAAAAAGGAGGACAGACCTTTTAATCTCGATGTTGCTTTGTTGTTAAAAGATGAATTATGAAGGTTGAGTGGAATGATTTCCATGCTTTTATGGTGTTCTTCTTCTCCATCATAACATCAGCAACGCAACTCTAGCTTCCATGCCTTTTGTCTTAAACTGATTACTTTGATTCCCTCAGAGCAAGCAATGCTTGCACATCATCTGAATGATGTTTTCATCACATGGTATCATGAATTCATGCCATCTATTGTCTCCCACCATGCACCTCCTCCTCCATCTTTACATCTGACGGATCATTTAAAAGGAGTACTGAATCAACACAACACAAGGAAGGAATGGTCTCAGACATGATGCCTGTTGGCTTCTCAACCGTGTCTCTGCTCTTCTCGGGCATGCAGAGCGTGATATAGTTTATGGTTTGCATGTGGACCGAGAGACGTGGATGCGAAGGAGGTGGTGACTACCATGAGAACAGCACACCGGCATCCATGCAGGTAGCAAACTAAAGTGTCAAGCAACATCTTCACCATTTCCAAACCTTTTGTTAAACACTAAAGACGTTAATAAATGTTTACTTGACGTAATTCCTAATCCCAAGCATTGCATATATATTGAATGATGCTCAACGAGCATGTGATAATTCGAGCAGATATATGTTCTCCATGAGTGACGAGTATGCGACATGTTCTTCTTTCATTGTTACTACAAGTTTCATAAAATCGTAGATGGATATTAATCGATGACCTATTAAGAGATCAACATTACTTTTAGATCGAACTGATATACTGTATTATTCCCTATCAAAGTACCACCTTATTTCAAGAGAAGATTGTTCTTAAGCACAAGAATGATGATCGGATAATGTTCCTTTAGCAAAGATCGTAACACCACACGATTGGTTTGGATAGAGGTCGGCTTTATTGTCTGATTAAATAATGAGACAAACTCCACGCATTGCTGAATGATGGTAAGCGGAGGTGTAAGCAGATTGATGTCATGACCTGAGATCAAATCTTTCTATTGAGATTTGAATTACTAGATATGGATATGTATGGATTGACTTCGATCAGAGTTATAAAGAAGATTGGATCATCACTTCCTCTGGTCAATAATCTGTGTTGACTACCGCCGGAGGAGGATGAAGTGAAGGGCACGGCCACCGCAAGCAGTCGTCACTGTTGGCCACACCAACCCATGCATGGTGGACTGGTTGGCGAGAGACGACGACGCACGACGTCGTCTGCTTTCCATGCACGTAGTCGTCTGCTTCCCATGCACGTAACGTCCACCTTTGGAGCCACGCACCACGTGCGATCACGCACCTAACGAAGAAGGGAAGGGAACAAGAAGCCATATACGTGAAGCAACGTCTCATCTCCCCCAATCCCTATTTGTTCCTGCATGCCCTTGTCTCCACAGTCTTCTTCTTCTTCCTCTTCGTCTTCTTGTTTCCGCTATCCGAATCCCAATGCATGCCGATGCTTCACTCTGAAGCTAACAGCATTCCTTCCACTCGAAGGTTTTGGCACAGAATGTGGAGCAGAGGGAACACGATATGGAATATGGAATGAGAATGAGGGGGATCGATCACTTCATCCGCGCAGCTGCTGGGAGAATCCCCAGACATGTTCTATTGCATCGGCTTCATCACCATATGACTGCCATGGTTCGACTCGGGCTGCAACTCGATCAGCCAATGGGAGTTGGACAACTAAGCGTGCCGCCAGGATATCTCTACTCCATCAGTCACTTTAAATAATGATTGATGTTAATTAAGGATTATACTTAATATTCTTAATATCAATCATCCTCAAGACTTGAGCAATGGACAGGTGACCAAAATATTCGGAGAATAATCCTATTACCTCAACTATAAACAAATCACTCTCGCTTTTTTTTCTCCTTTTTTTTTTTTTTTTTTGTTCACCTCAAAAGGTAACGACTCAGCTATAAATTAAAAGAAAAATTCTTTCTTTGTAGTTTTTTGATCGTTCATTATTTTTTTATCTTAAAAATATAACTTAAAGAGATAAACTCAACAACAGTATTTTATTACATATATGAAAATCCACTCGATTCGACTTCTTGAATATATCTTCTCGATCCTTCCGTCATCGACGACATCACGATTAGTCGATCTCAAGCATCAATCTTAGGCGACCAAGATAACAACATACATAAAATATATTAATGATAATTAAAATTTAAAATATTTTTCAAACAATAGATGATTAATAATAAACGATAGATATATATTATATTAATCCATAACAATGGGGCATATCCCGAACAAATAGACACGAAATGTTCTGGCCACGACACCGCCTTGCATGTCCACACGCGTCTCTGCGGGTGGCACGTGTGGCAACACATGGAGGCACCCCAACCCGAGTCCCGAACCCGGCACAGGAAAAAGATGGCACGGCACGAAAGCAAAGCACATAATAAATAATACTGGTAACATAACACCACGTAACAGTACCGCTCCTTCCACCCTTTCTCGTCGCATTATCTTCGACGCATCCATGCACGTGACATGGAACAGCTGCTGCCCTCTGTGCCCTACCAACGCCGCGCGGGCCTTGTGCCGTAGGGTTGAAGGAGCAGCGGTACGTGGACAAGGCCAAGGGACTCGGTGAAAAGGACGATGGGGCTACCTTACCTCTAAGTTCAACTATCTTGCGCTCCTCGCCACATGTCCCTTAGCCTTGGTGGACATTCTGTCCCACCAGAGCTCTGGAAACCTGCTTCCCGATCCAATCAGCGGGACTCGACGTTGCAGGTGATCGATTCTAACCCACCGATTTAATCCATTAGGGTTCTCTTGTCGGAGGGGTTATGGGAAAGCTACTGTGAGAAGACGTCATCTTCTATCATGACGATGAACACTGGTCTTCCTGTAAGTGTGATTTGACATGAAGACAACGCCATGTACCTAATCTTCTTCATCAAGAAGTGGCGAAGAAACATTTGGCACATACTTTGGGGATTAGAATTAATCTGTGTACAGCACGCGAACAAGTTGTAGTTGGATTACCAGAGAGAGAGAGAGAGAGAGAGAGAGAGAGTCTTCCACTAGTTTAAACATCGGTATGATGTGAAGTTTTGGCATGATAAGAAAGAGCAAGTCAGACCTGCTGATAAAGCAGTCAGCAAATGACAAGGGCTTCTCAACATAAAAGTAATGTTCGAGCGATCAGTTTACATGCCACCTACGCTGGAAATTAACAAGCACTACTTGCTACTTTGCAAAACTTAGCTTAATCAATGGGTAATCTATAGATTAAGCCATCTTAGTCGTAGCAATAGCACATGGATTTTTCATCCTAAGCATAAGTGTAGTGTTAATTACTATCTAGGTTGACTGAATCACCCAATATGTATATTAAGAGTAACATTACTGTTCTTCTTTATTAAAGAGTAAAGAATAAACCGGAGAAGGGGGGGCGGGGAAGGAAAGTTGTATCCTTGGATTCCTTGTACCTTCCCTTGTACATATCAGTCGTCACAGTAAAAACGCGAGAGAGAGAGAGAGAGGGAGAGAGAGAGAGAGAGAGAGCACTTTATTCCGGCCACAGGCTCACAAGCTTAACCCCAACGCAAAGGCGAGTTAACCTGGTCCACCTCGTGTGAGTAAAAAAGGCTTCCTCGCGAGAAACATCACCCAAAGCATCATCATCATGATATGTGTATGTATGTATGTAAGAAAAGCTGGTCACAAGTCACGCACGCCACCTTCTTTCTTGGCTTCTCTCCTTTCGCTTCTATTGAGACACTGGGGCCTACCCCTTCCTCCCTGTTCATGTCTGCTCCAAATGCCACATCCATTTGAGGTGTCAAAGTAATTTTTGTTTTACCTACTTTGGTGCTTAAATCATGTCACAACCATAGGGTAACTGATACAACAAAATATACTGTGTCCTATTAATTTACCTCTGCGTTATGGTCATATTAAACATTAAAATTATCACTG
The DNA here is from genome assembly GCA_024322285.1 of Musa beccarii. Taxonomy (NCBI): domain Eukaryota; kingdom Viridiplantae; phylum Streptophyta; class Magnoliopsida; order Zingiberales; family Musaceae; genus Musa; species Musa beccarii. The sequence goes on from CM044401.1 coordinate 15,045,669, forward strand.
ATATATAGTAGATATTATCTAATGTATTCAAACCCTTGGGTAATATGATAAACATTTGTAATAATGATGATGCCCACCCATTTCATTTCTCTCCTCCCTGCCACGTTTAGCGATGAGATCCCCACGTAAAATAATTATTCCAAGATGAGCTTTTTTTTGTTTTTCTCACACTCCACGTTAGAAAACGTTTTTAGATTTATGGAAAAGATTAAGAAACGTACGTTTTGTAGCTTTTTTTTCCTCTATTAAAGTTAGAAAAAGATGAACACATAAACTTCTCTTCTTTTTTTTTTGGTTTGCCTTCTGTACAAAAACAGGAAAATACAAAAAAAAAAAGACAACAAAGAAAAAGAAAACACAAAGGTCTCTGTCCTCTCAATTAAATACCAACTCACCACCGGCAGCCTCCGGTGGAGCACCGCCGGCGGCAGCATCGAGCCACCGATCCATGGGAGCGCACTCGGCCTTGTGCGCCAGCTTCCAGTGGAGCGCCTGGCACGCCCTGGAGCAGTAGTTGACGGCGCCGCAGACGGAGCAGCGCCGGAACTCGTGCCGCCGCGTCTCCTGCCGCCCGCACCCGCCATGGGAGCAGAGCCTCAGACCCTCCTCCCCCGTGCCGCTGGCGCCCCGCGCCGCGAACCATTCCACCATGAACCGGTTCGCCGGGTGGACCTCCGGCGCCGGTACGTTGCAGCCGAAGTCGCTCAGGAGGGAGCAGCCGGAGGCCAGGGCGTGGCGGTGAAGGTGGTGGTGCTGCCGCCACGCGGCGGAGAGGGAGGAGGAGTTGAGGACGGCGGCGAGCTCGCGCGCGTTGGCCTGGACGAGGAAGCGGCGGCCCTCGGCGACGTTCCGGCGCACGCCGTAGCCGTCCTGGAGGCAGTGGCCGAGCTCCCGGAGCGCGTCGACGTGGCCGAGGAACGCCGCGCGGGCGCACAGGGCGACCCCTGCGTGCAGGTCCTTGTCGCCCTTGTCGCCCCCGCTGCCGTTGAACTGGATCACCGCCAGGGAGTACAGCGCAGCCGCGTGGGAGCCCATCGCCGACCGCGCCATCAGCGACGCGCCGCTCCCTCGGTTCTGCAGGCAGTAGAACCGAATCTGCACGACCAAATCGCAACGCAGGATGAGATCTGTATCCTCTAATCCCTCTCAAAATCCCTCCTTTATGGCAAGAACCGAACAGGGAGACGGCGCCTACCATGCCCAGGATGTAGCAAGCTTCCAGATTCCCAGCATCGGCGCACCGCTTCAAGAACCTGTGCGCGGATTCCGACCAGTTCTTCGCTCTAACCGCCAGCGATTGCGCCGACGCCTTGGCCAGCACCAGGGGATTCGAGCCCAATCCCTTCAGCCTCTTACAACTATCAAAACCAACCCCCAAAAAAAAATCAGATTTTTATCACAAAAATCGAAACAAACGAGCCGAATATCCAACTCAAAAAACAAAAAAAAAAGTAAGAGCAGTACGTTATCGTGACACTGATGAGATCGGAGGGGGAAGCCGCAGAGGCGCTGACTTTGCTGAGGATGGAAACGACAAGGTCGTCGGGGAGCCCGTCGAACAAGTCGGGCACGACCTCAGCGACGCCCTCCGTGGCCATTTTCTGGCCGCCAGAGTCCGCTCCTCCTCCTGCCGGGAGCCGTCGCCGCCTCTTCCTACTCCTCTCCTCCTCCTCCACCGCCCTCCACTGGCGCTCGCTCTGCGGCATGCGGTAGCAGAGGCCCCGTCTCGTCCGCATGAGTCTCACAACTCTTTCTCCGTGCGCGTCGATAAGAGCAGAGGCGGAGGCGCGGGCAAGGTCGGGGGGATGGATGGATGGACGGATGCAGCGAGATAAGGCTGCCATCCGTATATATATAGCAGAGAAGAAGGGAGACCAAATACTTGGACTGGGTTTGAAATGACGGTTCTACCACTGGGAAATGGTGGGAATCACGTGCAGCTCACGGTCAAATGGCGTTGACCGGTCGCTTCGGTTGCTTCCCCGGGAGCATGCTTCAACCTCAAGCCTCGAAGCTTCGAATGCTCCCATGCAACTGTTCATCATATCCCTCCGACGCTTGTCCCCTTTTCTTTGCCTTTCCCTCCTCCTCTTCTTCTTCCTCCAATTTTTCTTTTCCTCCAAAACATACATTGCCATTTTGGATAGCAAAATTACTCCATGATCACATTTCATCCGAGATTCTCAATTAAAGCAAGCCTTTTAGGATGGATCATGATGACGAAAGAGATTTGGACAAACATTACAGCAAATAAATGCGGGCCTGCATTCCAATAATCTTTATTTTGGGGGAAAGGTGGTAAATGTTGGACTTATTTTGTGGGAGTGGATATGTTTGGGAAGAAGAGACAGATGAGAGGAGCTTCTTGTTGTGGGAGTGTGTTTATCATCTGATGGCCATTTGTTTGGTGGAGAATGACAGCTTAATCCAACTTCAACTCAATAATTAACAATGACTGAATAAGTACCCAAAAAAAAAAGTGTCAGAAAAAGAAAACAGATATTTTAAGTGATTAATAAGTCATATTAGGAATAATCAAAATGATTTTTTTAATTGAAAATTTAAGTTTTATTAACTCCTAATAGTGGAAGATAAGGAAAGTAGCATAAGACCAAGAATTGATTTCCCATGTCAAATTGTTATCAACTATTAGTAGCACCATAATTCTATATCCATGTACCATTTTATTGAAGTAAAGTATTTGGTGATTGCTAGCTGGATAATGTGCCATCTCTCGTACATGCATCCAATAACTCTTAATTACGAATCCCTTCGCTCATGAACCTTCATTAAGAGATAATTGTACTGCCTAAAGTCACCAATGTTTGGTGCTGCATGAAACACATATTAGTAGCTTTCTCTTAGATAAATCAATCCTGAAACATATATATATGTCAAGGGAAGGCTACCATAATACAAATAACACATTTTTGTCAAATCATGAAATATTGAGAAACTATGATTGTGCTTAATATATGAAATCTTTCCCTTACATGGTTATTTCTCAAAGATCCAACATGTGATTGTTAATGCAAGATTTGTTTGCTTGAAATGCATGGCTCAATCAGGAGCATAATTGTGTGATCAACTTTCAAATATGCACTTTCGAGAAGCTCATCTCTCACAAGAGAAACAAAAAAAAAACAAGGTTGAACATCAAATATTTTGTTCACACAAGCATGAGTTATTCAAAAATCAAGGAGGCTAATGGTTCTTTGTAGTCAAACCTATTCTCCGCTGCAAGGTTGACTGAACGAACAGGTTTTCAACTCCAAATGGAGCAGTTGATTTCTTTGAGCAGAAGGTGGGACTGTAGCTTAAGCTCATCTGCATGATAGGATAATGTTTGTCACTAATACTTGGTTGAGCCACAGAGACATGCAGCATTTTCTCTATGTTCGATTCTCCATCTGTCGCCATCATTGCATGCTCACGCCTTCTTCTTTTGTGTTATTTCTGTTCTCAGACTTTGGCTTCCACTTCCCAAGTCCATACGCTATCCTCTTATCCCAATTCCATGTACATATAGATATTTATTCCTCTCTGCCCCCACTCGAGGAAGCTGTTTGGGATGCTACATTTCTTTTGCGAAATGGATGGCAGAGAGTTTTACACGCACCAATGGCATATTTAATGGATAAGGTATGCTCTATTAGTATTAATTAAATGATTGGATACTAAAATTGGGTGCTGAAAATATGTGAAATTGGAATGAGTTGATTACTCCAACATATACATGGTGTGGAACATTAAAATTCTCACAACCACGACTTGAGTACAAATTATCAGTGGGAGATCTCTTGCTTTTTCTGCAAATTCCAACCCTTTGTTTCTTTTCTTTTGATTTATTTCGTGGTATTTCATTTTGCATTTAGTGGCTACAATGTATTAAATTACTATATATATATATATATATATATATATATATATATATTACGAACAAAGTCTTTTTCTCATTTGATGCATTATTGTTTTTCTGTGGATGGCCAAAGCAATTCGAAAAATAATCATCTTTGTTTACAAAGATGAATAAAATAGGTGGATTTAATTAAGTATATGGACTTAATATATCTTAGGAAATCAAGACGTCATTTAATAGTTTTTTTTTTGTGTGTGGTCACTATATAAATCTTTGCAGCCAGTGCGCATATTTAATTAAGAAAATTGATTTAGATCCTAATTTTTTCAAGAAATTGACGCCAAACTGGAATTTATAGGCAAAGTCTGGTAATTATTTTGTGAAAAGATTACTCAAAAATAATTTCCTTTTTCATGGTCACATCAACAAATGTGAGAGGAGAAATCACTGACTATAAAACAACCACATTAGCGGTCGAAGGAAAAAATAAAGACTTCAGAAGGACAGGAGTCGTCGGATTATTATTTCAGTCAGAGGGTGTTTAGTGGAGTGTATTAATAATAACGTTATCATAATAGTTATAATATCATCAGTTATTGTGTTATATACGCATCCACGTATTGGGATTTCACGTGTCGGTATGTCCGCCGACAGCCGCTACGTTTGTCGACGTCAGCGGCGGCGCCACGGCTTCGATTCGGGCCGCACACGTGTCACTTCCGTCAACGTGGCGGCACCTCAGATGGGGAGATCCGGCCGGGGTCAACGGTCTTCACCGAAAGCGGAACGCCGTTCCGTCGGGCCGGTTCGAGACGAACCGGGCGAGGTCAGTCCGAACCACGTACTATTCCTCGTTGGCTGGTGTCATCGAAGCTTCTTTGAGTGCAGCTTAGCCATCTTTGAAGGTAGAAAGGCACAGGAGAGAGCGCGAGATGAGGTAAAAGCTGCATTGGGATTCTACAGTAGTAATTAATGGCCATGGATCCCTCGTTCCCTTCGTTTCATTCCTTCCTTCCTTCTGATCCCATATTCTACTGATCGAAGGAAAGATGCAATAGTTTACCATGTTCGAGAAGATTAAAGCATTGCGAGGACGGCAGACGGAGGTGTGGGAATGGGCGAAGGGAGAGAGAGGAGGGATGTTGCTTGACGCACTTGACCTGTTCCCTGCATGGACGTGAGTGCAGGCACGTGATCCGGTGCTGCGTCGTCTCCTCCTCCTTGTCTTAAGTCCCAAGTTACGGGCCATGCATTGTATTCTCTTCTATTCTATGCATATATAGTGCTATAAAGCTGGTGATTGGTGAAAGAATATGGAGCATTGAAGCATGGCTTGTGTCTCAAACTTTGCACTACATTTGATTTACCATTACCAAGTGCGATACATGTATGATTTGGACCCATCTGCCTATCTTTTTCTTTTTCTTTTTTTTGGATCACTGGAAGAAGAGTTTGGATGAATATTTGGGAATTGGAAGATTATTTACTGAATGTATTGGTGTATGACATTCATTTTTTTGCTTTTTTCCATTAAATAATTATTCATTTATTTCATTTTAACTGTTATTGGAAATGCATGTTGCTGCTTTTTTTTGGGGCAAAAAAAAATAATCAGAAACAATAAAATAAATAAAATAAAAATAAAAACGCATGACCATCACATTGGAGACATTTGCTATTAATTCCATGCCCATTTCTATGGTCGATAAATTTCCTATTCTTCAAATAATAGGAAATATGTGTGTGCTCAATATAATGAGTTTGGCCTCTTATATTAGTTTGATCGGATGTACTAAAAATAATATATTTTTTATTTATAAAATAGACGCAATGAGAACCACTTGAAAACACCAAATGAGAAAAAAAATGATAACTTTTGATCTATTTATTTTTTTAAATATTGAAAAGATGAGTGAAGAAGATAGGATTCAATCTCATGATACTATTACTTACGTATAGTCGATATCCTTATCGACTAGACTTATTAACATCTTTCAAGTTTATTATATGAGGTTTAAAATTCATAATTCTTAATTAGTGGGTCTACTTCATTATTTTTTTTGATTTTAAATTAATCATATTGAAGTTAGAGAGAGAGAGAGAGAGAGAGAGAGAGAGAGAGAGAGAGAGAGAGAGAGAGAGAGAGAGAGAGAATAGATGGATGTATGCCTTGATTTTTTTTCTATATGGGAGAATACATATAGCTATATATAATTTGAGTTGATCGAAATTTCTATAGGTGGTATTTTGGGGTCAAGTGGATGGATATTTTGTGGAAGGTATCTTGACAATTACGTGACGGCTAAGTAGGAGGCAAGTGGGGAGAATTGGAGGAGCAAAAGTAATGGGAGTCCAAGTCAAGGATGAACTAACTACACCCACTTTTCTTCTTAGCTTTCCCTTCTTTTGATGACAAGAGGAAGATTGGGATGGGAAGGGGATAAGAACAAGGAGGTGGAGATCATGGGCCTCATGCTTTGGTGTCGACGAGATAAAAAGGGAGAAACATATCACATGTTGTGGTGGATAGAGGAGGGGGGCTTCCATAAATCAATTTCCATCAATTTAAGCTATCGTTGCAACCAAGTTTCCGTAATCAATTTCTACTGATATATGCAGTCTTACGTCTACACTTGGAGATTATTTTCTGAATCGTATCGAAAAAGACACATCGATGTTAACACGGAAGAGAGGAAGATGAAGGGATGGGATCTGAATGCTAAGGTTTGATGGAGACCTTGTGTCAGGTAGAGATGGCTTGCCCGAGGTCACCTATTTATGGGCCGGGACCAGCCCAGCCCAGCCCATGACACGGACGACTATGTTCTAGCTGTCACGATGCCCAATCGGATGGCGGACGCTGACGTAGCCACGTCAACCGAGATGGAAGACTTTGGATCCTGATTTGGATTCCCTATTCCACGTGTCGGCCGTTAAGAGTCTCAGTAGCTCCCCATCCTATCTCTCTAAGATAAGCCCAGACCGCCGACCGAGCATTAAACGGGTGCCTCCCCTGCTGCCCCTCTCACGAGCACCGGTAGCAGAGGCAGTGGAGCTTCCATCATGGCATCGCTTTGTGCTTCCTCTTCCGCAGTTGCGGCAGTCGCCAGGCAAGTTCTTTATCATGTTCTGCAAAAATGTTTCACATCTTTCATGCTGTTCTTCTATGGATCTGCTTCAGGTCTCAGAAGAATGGAGCTGCTGCCGTTGCTGTAACCAAGGCATCATTTCTTGGAGGAAGGAAACTGAGGCAGGGGAAGCGGGCGGCACGGGCACAAACTGCACGCCGGGCGCTCTCGGTGTCTGCTGCCGCTGCACCTGAGAGGCCACTCTGGTTCCCAGGCAGCACCCCTCCGCCATGGCTTGATGGCAGGTGAAGACAGTCTCCTCCTCCTCCTCCTCCTTTCTCTTCATTTCCCCACACTGACATGTTGGAGTTGCAGCCTTCCTGGAGATTTTGGCTTCGATCCTTTGGGTCTCGGTAAGTCTGAGCTCGTCGAACCCTGACAGACCACCATGTCACGGTGCCTAGGGCAACAAAAGATGAATGAGTCGGTCTTCTTTACACATGCAGGCTCTGATCCTGAGAGCCTGAGATGGAACCAGCAAGCGGAGATCGTCCATTGCCGGTGGGCGATGCTGGGCGCTGCCGGCATCTTCATCCCGGAGCTGCTCACCAAGATCGGCATCCTCAACACCCCCTCGTGGTACACCGCCGGCCAGCTGCAGTACTTCACGGACACCACCACCCTGTTTGTGATCGAGCTCATTTTGATCGGGTGGGCCGAGGGGCGGAGGTGGGCGGACATCATCAAGCCCGGCTGCGTCAACACCGACCCCATCTTCCCCAACAACAAGCTCACCGGCACCGACGTCGGCTACCCCGGCGGCTTCTGGTTCGACCCCCTCGGCTGGGGCAGTGGCTCGCCGGAGAAGGTGAAGGAGCTGAGGACCAAGGAGATCAAGAACGGGAGGCTGGCGATGTTGGCGGTGATGGGCGCATGGTTCCAGGCCATCTACACCGGAACAGGGCCCATCGACAACCTCTTCGCGCACCTTGCCGACCCCGGCCATGCCACAGTTTTCGCTGTAAGTAGATTCCACTGGATTCCTGTGGAGAGGATGAGTAGGTACATGATTCCATGTTTAACTCTGCTTCATGCTGCAGGCTTTCACCCCCAAGTGAGCAAGGATTGGAGAAGCACATGATGCAGTCAAGATAGATGTTGTAATCCTTGTGTGGGCTGGAGCTGTGCTTGTAACTCGTTTTATCTTTCTGCTCATGTATTATAAGCAGCAATGGACAGTTTACCAGTTGCGTCAAATAGTCGTCTGCGGATTAGAACAGGTTGAGAGCCGTGCAGTGGCAGATCAATCACTAGTTTCAGAAAGAATACAACAGCAAAACATATCAACTAGAAGAACATTGCATTGAAGATGCAGTGTAGGAATCGAGGGGGATGCATCAGTCCGAAACTAGAACTGTTTGCGGTAGCATCAATTCCATAAACAGATGAATTGGCAACTCTGATGCAAGTCGGGAAAAAGAGATCTAATATTTTGCTACCAACAGAAATGCATGCCACAGACTGGTTGCAAGGGAAATATATAAACCCGGGTTAAAACAAGCCAGTCGTCAGAAGCAATTACTGCTTGCATGCCACATAACATCGGATGAACATTTCCAAGACCAGAAATCTATATAGCAGAGAACAGGAATCCCTAAACCCTTCTTTAGGTTCAAATGGGCTGATAGAATGGTTCCACTGGATTGCAACCAAAGCAGATACTCGTTCAGCTATTTGATGTTTTCCCAGTCTGTCTATAAATAAAACATTCAACTTCATTAACTACACAAGTTAGATTAGATTTGACAATTGAATATGTAAATCAAAGAGGAACCGCAAATGCATAAAGACCAATTTAACAGTGAATAAATACCATATGGAATAATAAAGCGTAGAAGCAAGATTCAAACTTATAATGTGTCAAAATTTTTAATTTGGTTATACTTAATCCAGAAGATGCTAGGAAAGGATCTATCCAAATCTAAACTTGATAGCCATAAACAATTTGATTATAGTGGTCGCTTTTTCTTTTACCTAATCTTGATACCCATAAACAATTTGACTAATGGGTAGGCACAGCAGGATCCAATCCTTGACTACAAGATCACAAATGGTAATCTACTAAAAACATTTCATTGGAAAAGGAATACCAGTAGTAGTTGGATTCAAAAGCTGTGTTGGTCATTCATTGGGGGCACCTCACTGACCCTGTAGCATGTTGCATATTAAATGCCAATAGCTCCATCAGTTCCATGGTTCAGTGACTGATGAAAAGCTGAGAGGCTAGTGCAGAAGAAGTTTAACCTTGAGAGGTGATGATCCCTGAGAGTTAATGTGATAATCTGATGGGCATGAAGGACACTGGTTTGATCAAAATATCCATAGAATGTATGGCTAATCCATACCTGTGAGAGAGAGAGAGAGAGAGAGAGAGAGAGAGAGAGAGAGAGAGAGAGAGAGAGAGAGAGAGAGAGAGAGAGAGAGAGAGGATTGGAATTGGAAGGCTAACACAAGGGCAAGATGGATCAACCAAGACCACTAACAAATGTGGGAGTAGAAAAAGATCTGGGATCTTGTGGACCAGCAGAATCCTCACTTAAAGGATCTTTCGTTGCAACACCAGAAATTGCATTCAAGATCTCCATCTCAATCAATTCCAAAAGAACACCAAAAACCAGAATAAACATCTCCAAGCATTTTCCTCATAATTTTTCGCTGCTATTGTGTTATCTTGACAGTCGGTGGATCTGCCTTCCGGATGTTGTAGAAGCACAAAAAACCAACTCAAACTTGTTGAAACTCGTCGTGATGCCCATTGCTGATCAAACCTATGATTTTTTTTTTTTTTTTTTTTTTTTTTGCTTTAGAAAGCAGGATGTATGAGAAGAGTGTGGAAGTCTATCAAATGGAAAAAGCAGCAAAGAGCTGATTGCAGAGTCTCTCCCATGTCTGTTCTCTTCAGTCTTAAAAATCCTCTAAATACTTGTACCAACTTGCTGAATAGCATCCTCAAGAATTCACCCAAAAGAAAACTGCAAAAAATGAGGGGGAAGAAAATGACCAGTTTTCTTATGAAAGAAAATATACATAACATGAGCAGCTAAATGCAAACCATTCTTTTCTCGTAGTCATTCGTATACCAAATTTTGTAACAACATTCCAACTAAGCCTGACTTGACGAGGAGAAAGCTGCAATCACCTGACGGTAACTTGTAAATTCTAGCAACAGATCAACTCAACGTATCATTAAGCATCACACACAGACGATGGTATTCTACAAAAGAGTCGTCGACAGAAACATCTGTTCACAGAATCAACACACGGAAGGAAAGAGATCTTGCTCAAAACCTGAGCATATTTTCCATTAAATTATACTGTCAAGTTTATCAGCATAGCACGAACCACAGCGAGTAAAAGAGAGAGATTGAAAGGGAGGAAAGAAAACGTAAAGAAATCCAAAATTATAGGCACCAGTTCGTGGCCACCAATTACTTGATCTATACAGATACGTCTCTCCTGTCACGGAGAGCGGCCGGACCGCATGGGAACTTGAATCGGGAGCGGCCGGCCAGACCCGGACCCGCCGCAGCTCCTGCACAGCATCATGCCTGAGCCGGCGCAGGACCGGCAGCCGATGTCGCCGTCTGACCACCTCGAGCACAGGCACGCGACGCGGCCCGTCCCGTTGCACGACGGACACCGCGGCCACCCTCCCGCCATGGGGCGGTTCTCCACAACCGACTTCACGATGGCCGCCCCGGCCAGCACGCCCAGGCCGGTGGCCAACTGAGACACCAGCACCAGAGGACCCATGGGAGACGCAGTCGGGAGAGGAGCTTAAGGAAGGGAGCAGTATATACGGCGAGTGCGGTGAGGTCGCTATTAATTAGTCAGAGGTGGAAGAGGTCTACCATCACATGTGTTAGAGGGGAGTTGGTGGCTGCGTAGAAGAACACGTTAACGTGTTTGGCTTGATTTTGAAGACACAACAATGATTGAGTGGCTTGGGTTGCGTTACAGTCGGAAGAGGTGGGAGCGCAGCGGACTGGGCGGCGAAGGCGGCTCTCGGCTCGACCGCTCCTCTCCACGTGCTGGTAAACAACATCGGAGACCAGTAAGAAGAGGCCTCTTGGTTCTCCGTGTGATGGCCTTGGGCTGTAGAACTGGTCGTCGCGGCATCAATGAGCACCACCATTGGACCGAAAGAACTCGGCAGGCATGGCACAGGTTTAGTGTCAACATGCAGGCAGCATCATTCTTTGCTTATCAAAGAAGCATGCTTCTAGACCTTGACATCCAAAAGAGTGACACTGTGAGTTCGGGGCTTCTCCTTCATCCCATGCTACGTTCAATACTAAAACATCTGTACAATTGCTGAGTTTAATTAGACAAGTTAAATTAGTCGAAGCTATCACAGATAGCTATTGGGAACTAGGACAACTCAAAAGCTAAGGCTTTTGAATTCCAGGTTACACCAGCCTTCTTTTTCGATTCTTACCAATCTGAAAGTGTTTCCTAATAAATTAATATTTTGAGATTTATGAAAATTCAATCAAGATTTGCCTCATGGTATTAGATTCATAGGTCCATATCCAATACCTTTTCTTAGCATTTAATTAAAAAATGACTATACAGTACTCATTCTTTAAATTCATAATTTCCAATTCCCAACAATGTGGAACTATTCTTAACCCATATATTTAATCTAACATTTCACACCATCATGTTTGGTTAGACCAGCAACAATCTAATTAGATGCAAATTGCACATCAATGTCCCTGTCAACATCTTAGTGGTATTTTCCACATTGGATTGACTTAAATGAAAAGTTTTCTTGTTACCAAACAGATTGCAACGTGGTTCGTGCGTTACAGAACAAGCCATGGGTAGATAAAAAAAAGCAACTGGATTGAAGCACAAGTAGGCCTTTTTTTTTTTTTTTTTTTTTTTTCTTCAGTACTTTGTATGATTTCAGTTATCAAGCTAATCATTATAGAAGGTACATCCTTGGTTTGTGAAAAGTAGAATATAATAAATCACTTGTCTCAAATCATATAGTGAAGCAACCCATATGCACATATGAGTTCCAAGGGATGATCCTTCACCTTTGTGGAGTGCAACAATGAGACCTAATACAAGCTTCTGTTGGTGTTATGATGGACCAGTTGGTAACTCATGGACAAGGAAAGCTGCTTGGTCATTGGGACATTAATTCTACAAAACGGATTGTGTTCGGTCAACCTTGCCTATCCAATCATCCATGGAATATGAGGGTCTTAAAGAAGAGAATTTGATGACAGATAATAGAAGATGCAAGAAGCACAGATTTGACTGGGGGAGTCGATTGTGCTTGAAAGCTGAATCTGTCACCTTGAATTGGAAACAAGAATTAAAAGTTCGTCCGAGAATTCAAAACTTTTGACTGGATTCTGGATGTTTTTCTTGTGCATCATCTGGAAAGAAGGCAAATGGTAATGAAAACACTGTAATGTATGATATAAGTTTGGTCAAAGTTAAGTCGGATACATCCATAAAGCTCTAATCACAAGTCAGGGTGTGAAGATGCACACAAGTAGGTGAAGAAAAGATAGATCCTAATTATCAAAAGAGGAGAACCTGCAACTAAAATTGAACAGAGAGCAATCTAGTTTGGAATCAGACCAAAAAGTTTCTAGAATAATGATCATAGCAACATGAGATAAATAAAACTCATCTACACAGCTACATAAGTTTCTATTTAAAAAAAAAAAAATCGACATTACAAGAAGACGACAAATCAAACAATCAAAAAAGACCAATAAATAAGCAGAATAGAGCAAGACTGCTACACACTCCACCATAATTCATCACGAAGAGCTCTCTGCCTCATATTACAGAAAAAACCTAAAAAGTCATGATCGATCACCCAATCAATTGACAAATGGATTCACAAAATCCTATATGATAAGGATGTACAGATGAAAATTTACTGTACTTTGTGGAACAAGAATCCATTCATTTGTTACCATCCCTCAGTGTGCAGCCAAGTATATTTTGCAAATCCTTGTAAACAGCAATTATGCCAAATTCATATCCATGACCGTAGGTTTGTCAAAATACCTCAATTTCTCATATGAGACCCTTAATTATTCACTGCAGTAACAATTCAGAGGTCTTTTCTTCGGTCCCTGTTATATCTTCAAACATCAATTATCCATCAAATGACACCTAACTAGTATTGCCAAGGCATCTACAAACAAGCGTACAGGCATTTCCTCGAACACATAACCGTCAGACGAGGCACCAAGACTCACCTACTAGGCATTTCCACAAACATATGCCACTCAGTAAAGATTACCCCGCACCCATTCGTAGAAGAAGCTGTTCCCAATGTTTTGTTAAAAGACGATTCGTTCTTTATATATACAATAACTAGCATGCAAACATTTCAAATCAAACACATTAAATCTAAAAAGATCAGAAAGTTTACAAGAGGAGAAGAGTCGAACCACGGAGACGATTTTTCTTCAGAAATCTTCATCCAGCTTGAACACATGGATGGCTCCATTTCCATTCAAGCTGGACATCACTGAGGCCTTCTGGTAATCTCCAACCCTCTTTTCGAAGAAGTTCGTCTTCCCCTGCAGCGAGATGAGCTCCATCCAGTCGAAGGGGTTGACCACCCCAAACATCTTACCGTGACCCAGTGACTCAAGCAGGCGGTCGGCCACAAACTCTATGTACTGGCTCATAAGGTCGCCGTTCATCCCGACCAGGGCTACGGGAAGGGCGCCACAAACAAACTCCCGCTCGATGTCAACAGCGTCGGCAACGATGGCCCGGACACCGTCCTCCGACAGCTTGTTGGCAGTCAATAAAAATTAAAAATAGAGGGAAAACAACAGTAACGGCTCTTTCTCTTTCCATTGCTCAGCTATCGATCAAAACCTTTGTCGCCAATGCCTTGTATCCACCTTTTCCCACTTTGCCACAGTCATTTGCATTGCTGCCTTCTTCTATGGTACACAGCCATCTCCTCCACTTCCTCCTCTTTCTTATCTTCCTTTCCTATTCCTCCTCTCCTCCTCTTCCCTTCTCCTTCTCCTCTCTTCTCTTCATCTTTTCTCTTTGGTCCTTGTTGGCTGGTACGAGAGCATGCTTCAACATGCTCCACGTATTAGGATTTGTACCAGTCTGACCAAGAACTGACATGAGACTTGGACCAGAATTTGAAACCTTTGATGCATCACTCATTTTAGCTTTGTGATATTATGTCATAATTATTTGATATGTTTTTATCTTTATCTTGAGCACTAGATGGCAGATAATTATGGTCAATCCTCACATGATGAGGCTCATCTTTACATTAAATTTGCTGAGGTACTTCTTTTCATCAAATTGCATAGAAATTTAAAGAATCTTGTGTAAAACTAGAAAAGAAGACAAATTTAAGTAGATGTTGAGACTTCCAACAACTTGTTGTTTGATGGCATGATCAATACTTACAAACTTGGATTCAGATATGGAATTGTTATAAAACTAGTCCAGTTCAATCCAAACCCCGGATCAGAATCAACTGAAGCTAGTCAAGTCCTTTTAACGGCCGAGGGTTCATCTGATTATTTTTGCATTGCATATGTTAGCCAACCTAGCAATAGTTTGACTTGCCAAAATATGGGAGTCAAGTGGCCTTTTGGTGAGTCAAGATGTACTTGTGAAGGTTCAAACTATCTATAACAGTAGCTACATTGATTTGAAAGGGTTAGGAGTTGGACTTTAGCTTGAACAAGAAACCAGATGGATAAGATGGACAACTCTTATTGAGGGAAAAAGGTACCCTCTAAGAAGATTGGAGAATGAGAAGGAAAGACTGTGAGGTGAATTATAGGAGAGAGGGGAAGAGAAGGGAGGGGAACTGTGAAGGGACTATTATTAAGTTTAAGTGTAAGACATACGCTCAAGGTAGACTATTGGGATTTGGAATTCAATGAGGACTTCGATTTTGCCTCAGTAATTCTATCCTCATGTCTTGGCTGACACACTAGGACTTAGAAGTTACCTTACTGGTTTATCCATATATCTTGGCTGATCCTTTTGTGATGATAAAGGGGTGGTTGGCCACATTTAGTATTGGTCAGCCTCTGGCTTGGGTAACAAAGTTGTCACTCCTCAATGAGTTGTGAAAATGGATCCAAGTCTCTTATATTCTTTCTTCAAGCATTTGTTATCTCACTTTTCAATTAATTAAAGGACTATTGGACTATGTTTGAATGAAATAATTAATCAAATGAGATAAGGTTAAGCTAGTTTGCATTTACTTACTCAAATCCTTATTCTCCTAGGAGTCAAGTGTTTGAGCTCTTCTTCCTAGCTACCAAAAGCCCATTGGTCATCCAAGGTCACTTGTCTTGGTGGTACATATGTAAATTGTCACATTAGTTCATTTTTTCTTCACTCAAATTTCATATCCTTTAGCATGGTTATCCATTGGATATGTTTCTTCATTTGTATCCCTTCATCAATTTTGCAATGTTGCCTTTGAACCATCCCTCTGAGTGGTAGCTCCAATTTGTAAGTTGATGTTTCTATTCAATTAATGACCCTAAAATGGCTACATGAGAAATCCTCTTAATAGAATAGTTCCCTCTTATCAGGCAAATCCTTCTATAGAGGAAAGGAGAGAGAGCTATATTAGGTAAGAAAGGGAGGATAAGAGAGAAGAGAGAGGAACATAAAAACGACTACTATTAACTCAAGTGTGAAGACATGTTTGAGGATTGCATCAACTTATGGATTGAGATTTGAAATTAACTAGAATTAGAGGTTCCCTCACTCTTTCATTCCTCTCATCTTAGCTGACCCTTGTGATGATAAAGGGCTGTCAACCACATTTGGGGGTGGGTAGCCCCATCAAATGATTGGCTTCTCTCCTAGTTTGATAACTGAGTTGTCACTCTACTGAAAGGGGTCACCCACCCCAAGCATAGTGGTGGTTGGACTCTTTTTGTGGCCAACTTTGTCTCCTCTTAGGTTATGGTGCTGAGGGTTCTCAGACGCTGATGAAAGAATGCCAGGCTAGAGTTATAGTGCTGAGTGTCCTAAGATGCTGATAAAGCATAATGTCTATGGATAGCTACCACGTAATACCCATTTGGATCCAGAAATAAAATCTAGAAATCCTACAAAAAAATGGAAAGGAATGAGAATTAAAAGTGTCTTAAGATTCAAGAGGATAGGTTGGAGATTAAGTTAGAAGATGAAAGAAAACTCATGCTAATTAGGTAAAGATTATATCTAATTTCTAAAACGATTCTAGCTTTACACTATAGATAATATGTCCCATGATAAGGGTTGATAGCCTCATTGGTGTAGATTCTCCTATTTGGTGCTTAAGCTTGGGAGTTTAGGAACAAGAACAACAACAATCATAGTCGAGTTGGGGAGGGATTTCTTTGATATTTTTAGCATATTTCTCACTGTATTTTATGGATTAATGTTTCTACTTAGGTTTGGATTTATGGCATGTCATATAAATTGACATTTTAGTAAACCCTTTAACTCATTTTTGGAAATATGTACTTTTCTAATTCAATAAAAATAGTTTGTTTATCTAAGGTGTTTAGTTGCTAGCTTAAGATGGTGTTTTTGCTTCTCCATGGAGACAAAACACTCGAAGTGTCACTTGTCATGAAATCATTTAAAAACCTTTCGAGTTGAGAAGTTAGTCTCAATGAACTCTTACTCTATGGCATTTTAGGTTAAAAGATACTAATGATGAAATTTTATGTTGAATGATAAAGGATATGAACTCTTCGGGTTGAAGCTTCATACCTTTATATGTCTTTTATGTGGATGATGAAATTCATACCATTGGGAAAACAAATGTAGCCTTACATTTATTGAACATTATGTAGAAAACAGGGATTTGAATACCGTACCATATCGCTCGGTACGGGTGGTACATACCGGTCCGCCAGTTGACCAGCACACGGACCGCTCGTTACCGGGTGTGTTCAGTTGGCGGATAGGCGGAGCACGACGACGAGGAAGATGAGGCTGTGACGCTTGTTAGATGGAGAAGGCATGACGGAGAATGGAGTTGGACATGGTAGGACATGAAGAAGTGCTTCGTCAGGCGGAACACGGTAGGGGGCGAAGGGATCGTGGCTACTGCGGTTAGGGAGGTCGCGGTCGACGGTGGAGGAAGGGCTCCTAGCCCAGGTTGGAGTGCTGCTTCCCCTTCTCGCTCTCGTCGTCATCTTGGTCTTCTTCCTCACAGTCGTTGAGGGCGACAGTGGTGGGGGAGCGGGAGATGAGCTTGTCTTGAGTTGGATCCCTACTAGATTCGACTGTCACAGGAGCATTGCAGAGTGCCTCGCGGGGGATGAGTTCGAGCTGGGGATGGAGGCGGCCCGCTGCATCCTCGATTGCTCCGCCATCACCCCTTTTCCGTCTATCGAAACCTTCTCACATTCCCTTTCCATCTCTCAAAACCCCTTTCTGTCTCTCAAAACCATCTCGAAATGCGAGATGGTTTCTTCTTAAAAGAATGGTGTATTGCTCAGTATGCCGCACTTCGCTCGATACATCGGTACGGTACAAAATTAAAAACCTTGGTGGAAAGAAAAACTTCAACTCCTTCAATAATGTTGTGATCTTCAATTACGATTTCTATCCCACTCTTTATATTAATCAAGCAAAAGGAAACAAGTTACAAAAATAGGAAGAATAGGCTAACATTTGGCATATTTACATTTTATCAATATATTTTCATATTTGTTTTGACAAATAATCTTCCTTGATGAAATATTTGATTGATACGCTTCCTTTTTTATTAAGTCTTCATCTATCATGAATTCTTAAACCATTAATCAACCTCAAGATATCAATATCTTTTTTCTTTGAACCCTCGCGATGAAGTCTAAGATTAATCTCCTTTGATTTTTGTTTGGCTGTTTTTTTTCCTTTTGGATAATCTTAATAACTAATATAGGATTATGGAAGCTGTTGTCAATTGACAACCTATGACATTTGCAAAATCTTTCTAAACTAATAATCCAAAATAAACTAGATAATCTTGCAGTTTCCACTACATATGAATTTGTTTCAAGTTTAATTGATTGAATTTGGATCAGTTTTGATGATTTAATATATTGGCTTAAGTAGCAGATTTGATACCAAATCTGATGTAGGATAGGCCTTAATATAACAAATCTAGTGTGGACAGATGCTCTGATATCATCATACCTGATAGACGAGCATGGCAAGAAGGGAGAGTAAACTTTTTATGGACTTGAGAAAGGTAAATAGAGAGGAACTGAAAGAAAATTATGGCAGATTATAATGTCAAAAGATAGAGCATATAATATTTAAAAAAAATTAATTATGAGTCTAGCTCAATGACTAGATTAAAGGGATGAAGATATTGTATCTCTATACATCTTACATGTGTGATGAAATCAGACCATAGAAAAAGTCAACCTTACGCCACTCATATATAATATGAGAAAAAAAGTTATCATTCAATTTTCTATAATTTTCAAATACAATCTGTCCCTCCTTTTATAGACCTCAAGTACAAGAAAAAATGGGAAAAGTTACAAAACAAAGAAGTTTGATCAAAGCATTTCATCTTTTTCTTTAATGAAAAGTATATTTCCATATTAATTTTTGACAATTTTTTCCCCCTTTTGTTAATTCTTCAATTATGACTAAAGTTTCTTATAGTGATGAAATCTTCAATGAACCCTTTAAGTCTTAATCAAACCTAGATCTATTATTTTCTTTCAAATCTCTAATGAAATATTAGATAATCTCCTTTTTGTTTTTTATTTGGCTTCCTTTGTTTTTCCATTTTTTGTACAATCATGGTCGGATATCAGTCGGTTCTGGTGTACCATGTTTCAGTACATCGAGACATCTGTATTCCCAAAATAGAACAAAAGATAGCTTAAATTTTAAGAAGAATCCTATTTTAGAGTTAATTTTATAATTTCTTGGTATATAAAATTATATTTTGATAAGAATAAAGTGTATCTAAGTCATAAATGAATAGAAATTCTAGGTTATAAGGATGAAAAATTGAACTTGTTCCGTCGTTGAACAACTTTGTCGGGAGAACGGACCTAAACGTGATTAGCCCTAAATATCCCAATTTGGGCCTAAACATAATAGAAAGGACCTAATTGGGCCTAAACATAAGAGAATGGTCTTAATCATGCTTAATCTTCTTAAATATGCATTAATAGGTTCCTAATTATATGAAATGATAAAACATAGAAGTAAAATACTTTTGATTGGAGAGAAATTTGATCAGATCCAATCCCTCTTTTATCCAAATCAAGAGGCTGATTCCCACTAATTGTCGATTAGGAAGATTAAACGAGTGTAAGAAAGAGTGAGAAAGAGAGTGAGAGTAAGTGAAGAGGGGAGAGGGAGGATTTAAAGGGCCAACACAGGGTCCTACAGTCAATTTGATCTGATTGTTGGAACCTGATTTGACCCGTAGAAGACTGGTATAGTTGAAATGAAATCTGACTGTTACCAACCCGTATCTATCGATAATGGTCGAGTTTTGGCTGTATCAACCAATACAAGAGGCATATCAACCTGTACACCCACCCCTAACCATGTAGTACCCAAAATGAGCTGGTTAGCTGGCAGATCGATAGGTACCGTCTGTTTCATATCGAGCGGTATGTCAAACCATAATGGTAACTAATATAAGATTGTAAAAGATATTATGTGACAACTTGTTACATTTGTAAAATACTCTATAAACTAAAATTTTCTTCAAACCTGATATAAATTAAAATGATCACATTGTTTGATCTCATTCTAGTGATAAGCTATTGAGAAAAATTCATTTTTCTTTATGGGATCTGGAAGCAATTAATGCCTTATTATCTCTTCTAGATCCATGGAGAAGAATCTTTTCTCCTTCTATGAAGTATGAACCATGTGGGATGTTGTCTTATGCTATGCAAATGCCTTTAACCTTCGATATATAACACCTTTAGTGATCATAGAACAAATTAATCATTTCAATGCAATGATGGAAGGTGGTGGCATAAAGAGAAATATGGAAGGCAGAAAGGGGTTAGAATTAGGACAAAATATACAACAACCACAAAGCCGTAAGTCCCAATTATATGGGATCGACTATATGAAACTTTTACAGCCATTCAGATATGTAGAAAGCTATATGTTTTGTCAAGTTTAGAGTACTTAAATTCTTATTTATAGTTCATATTAAGGTCTCTTTAAGTATTCCTCTATCTCTCCTTTTAACTTAAATCCTTAATTAAGACAAAACATGTTAAAAAAATGAAAGAATGATAAAAATGGCAACTGCCCTATAAAACAAATTTTCATTCATTGAATTTACATTTTAGTCAATCTTTTAACTAGACCCTCTAATAAATAAAACATATGTTCTCCTTTTAACCTTGAAGGAATTATCAGAAAAGGAAAACTTGAGGAAAAAGATTCTTTTTCATGAAAAATTCATCATCTCATACAATGCCATATGAAGAGGTTTGCAGACTGCTTCAAGATGCAAATTCTACTAAAAAGGACATGTTAGCATCAACACCACTTAAAATAAGACTTATTTTTATCATTGAAAAAACAGAATACATGGAAAAAAGGAAAAGTAGAAAATCCTGGTCTGAATTCGGTTGGAATTAACCTAGAGTAAGATTAAGTTAACCTACTAAATTTTAACTCAAGTAGAAGCTTAGATGCTCTAGAAGATGCATTTTCAGTCACCAAAATTGGGAAATTATAACTAGTTTTCTAGTTCTTAAGGCATCCTTTTTTTTCATCTTTAGTGTCCAGAAATTATCCGTAACAAATTCTAACTTCTTTCTCAGAATTTTCTAGATCTTTCTACAATTGGATCTAGATCTGCTTCTTCTAACAGATCTAGAACTCATAACAACACTGATTTGTCACCATTTCCTTTTGTCTAGTTTTGGGTGGGATTTCTATACTCTAATAAATTTATTGCAAATAGAAGACCTCATATCTCAGGAGGAGAGAGATTTAATGCTCATAGTGATGGGCCTTCAATGCAAATTCTTGTTGTTAAATTGATATTATTGGATGTGAAAAATGGTTTATAAAATAGTTGATCCCAATTTTGTGATGAGCTGTAAAGAAATTCTTTTTTCTTTGTGCAATTGGGATAGTATTTAATACTTTCTTCTGTCTTGTAGATACATAGAGAATACTCTTATTCCTTCTTTGAACTATGTGGGAAGATATCTCATGCCATGCCGAGTGCTTTTGCCTTTGATATTTGACACCTTTACTCATGATACAATAAACTTACGAATTTTTTTTTCTCTTAAGAAAATTTGTCATCCCTTACAATTTGATGTAAAGAGACTTGTAGAATACTTTAGATGCAAGTTCTAACATGTCAGATTCAACACCAATTAAAATAAGACAAATGTCATGGAGCCTACAAAGACAAATATACAAGCAAAAAGGAAAAGTAGAAAGCTATGGTCTGAATTCAGTGGATTCAATGTGGAATAAGGTTTCTTCTAAAAAAATCTGGAATAAGATTTAAGCTAACCTACTAAATTTTTACTCGACAATAACCTTGGATGTTTTAGATGGTGCATGAAATTGAGAAATTACAAGTAGCAATCTGGTTTCTAAACTTTTTTTTTTTTTGTAACTGGAAATGTGCAGATTTCACTTTGGTTCATGTCTTACTCAAGAAAACCAATCATGTACATATGCTAGTGTTAAAACTTAGGAAACTTGACATGTGTGCCTGTTTTCTGTGATTGTCAAAGACCAGCTCTACTTTTTTTCCAACTGTCTGTTTTGAGTGGCTTTGCTTTGTTGTTTGTTGACACTTAATTTTCTGTCTCATCTAGTATGGATGCAGTAATATCTGATTTTGTTCTCTTTCCTTCGATACACCGCAGGGCCAAAAGAGTTCTCTGCTGTCTTCTACAGCCTGCAGAATTGGAGGGGTACAAGAGAACACTTTTGCTGCCAATATTGAGCTTTATTTGCTATCTGGTCCTTGATATGCAACATATGGTAATGGTTGCTTTTCCAGGCTATCTTTGAGAGGTTTGACCGTGACCGGAGTGGTAAGATCGACACATCAGAGCTTCGTGAGGCGCTTCTGAGCCTTGGGTTTGTGGTTTTCTCCGACAGTCCTGGATTTGCTTGTGACCAAGTTTGACAAGTCCAGAGGCAAAAGCAAAGCCATTGAATATGATAACTTGATAGAGTAAGAGTTGGTTTATGTTTCTGGAACAGGATAAACTATATCTTATGCACAGTGGTATCTAACCTTGCGCAAACTGTTGACCCCTCTGCTTGCTTATGGTTGGCTTGTTTTATTTGTAATGCAGGTGCTGCCTCACGGTCAAGGTAATGATTTTGCTAGATGCTTATATGTATATGTATATAAAATATTTCCACAGGTTTATTTATTTTTGGGTTTTCATGTGAATGATTAATGAACTGTGTCCTAGGGACTGAGGGAGACGTTCAAGGAGAAGGATACTCAATATTCAGGATCGGCAACTTTTACCTATGAGTCTCTCATGTTAACCGTGTTGCCCTTTCTCATCGCATAGGGGTGATGGCCTTGGTTTCTCCTTGAGATTGTGTGATGGGCTATTCTAAATCTTATGTTTTTGTTAACGTGGTTGTATGTGGAACATCAAGATAACTCATTTTACCAGTGTTGCTAGGGAGATTTCAGGCATGAGGAAGCCCCGGTCTTGCGGCGTCATTGTATTGTCAGTGCTAAAACTGATCATCATGGTGAAAAAAAAAAAATATTAAGCAAATTGCATCCAATGTCTATGATTGTCATCGATACATACATGTAAATGTAAAAATTATCTTTGCCATTGTATAATAAATCCAAACCAGATCCTGTGGGTCAATTGGTATATTTGATTAAAAATATTTAGAATATATAAAATTAATCAAAATTTTATGTATTAAAAATTTAAAAATATCAAAATTAATAATAAATAAATAATTTTACACTAATAAAAACAAAACTTTGGTCATGTAGAGTACGATAAAAATGATTATATCGCACAACATTATAAACAACCTAAATAACACGATGATATCTAAAATGTTATCACATTAATTCAACTCAAAATAAATTGTACGATAATATAAAAAATAATTTTTTTAACATAATTATCGTGACTTGAATTACGGGCTTACATAAATTTTTCATAGATCAAGATGTCAGTTTAGTCATCAAAATATTCTAAGGAGTTCACTCCTTATCTTGTTCTGAATTTTAAGATATTTTTTATTTGTTGCAACATTTGGTTCATTCATCTCATGTTTACTTTGAGATGCGGAGAGGAAATGATGATTAAAGGGAGACGAAAAAGCAGAGACAGTCGGTCAAAGAGAGGACGACAAAAAACATAGCGGTCACTTTCTTTCTCACTTTAACCTTAATTTCAAAGTAACATAAATATTATTTTAAATACATAATTTTAAAAAAAATAAACCAATTGCATTTAAGTAATTTTAAGTTTAAAAATTGGATTAATTTTATTCACCTCGATCGGTTCATGCAAGTTATCCAAAACTGATCAAGTCAACTTATTCATTTCGATTTTTTTAACGTAATGAAACCAATAAAAAAAAAATCAAACTCAATCAATGCCTAATTTTTCTGGTCCAACCATTTGTTTTAATTGGGTTGAAGTAACCATGATAATAAGTTGTAGAAACGACCTGACTTCTTGTGTCCTAGTGACAAATACACAAGGACATCATTCTCTCATTCGTATATTTTCTTCACTTGCAAAATGTATGACAAAGCTGAATACGAGAACTTACATTTGCAATTTTCCTCTTACAAATAATCTACAAAAGTTCCGAGTACAAAACAAACTTTTGTAACATCAAAAAACAATATTTCTCATGTCGATTATGCACTTTTCAAGGTTGACAAAGCTTCCTTTGTTGCCGCAGAGATAACAGCATCAGAAGCATTTGGCAAGTAATAATACTTCCCTGTCAAGTAACAAGGCCATATTATTACATGAAGCCATTGTTAGTATTAATATACACATGGAGTTCATACCTTGGGCAACTCTTGCAATCTCCTTGGCAAATCCAGTAGAAACAAATTTGTTCTCAGTGTCTATCACTAGAAGTGACATCCCTGCCTTGTATACTTTCCCAGCTACATCTAGAATCTCATCCTTCGGGAGATAGAAATTGAATATGATTATTGTGAATGCACTGTAATTTTATACATCAATACTATAGAGAATGAAGCAATAATATCATCATAGAAACACAAGGAAAGTAAATACTCGATATTATACTTTCGATGTTCTGTGCATAAGAAGATTGAATGGACAACAGATACAATACAAGAAACTGAACTTTCAAGAGGATGCAATTCAATTTTGTTTGACTTCAACCATATTCTGATACATAGATCTATGATGATCAACATTTGTGCATTGTACCTTTGTCATATTGTGTAGATTTAAGTATTTATAAACCGAAGACTTCTACAGAAATGCAAGTATATATCAGATTGAAAAAAGGGATTGACAAACAAATTTTATCAATCAACCATTATGCTTAGAAATCAATAGACCTTCTTGTGTTATTTTTCTACCTTGAGTTCCTGAGAAGAAGGTTTAGGAGTATCTGTAGCAGCAGCAGCTTCTGGGTCAGTGGATCTCTTCAAAGATATGTTAGCCCTTCCATCAGTAATTGCAACAATCATAACACGTCCAACATCACCACTTTTTTCAGCATTTAAACCAACCCTAACTGCCTATGAAAGGGAATTTAGATTAGCCATGGAAACAGAAGCAGCAAAGCAATTTCTACAAGATTACTTAAATATAATTTGATACCGTGCTTAGACCATGAGCCAAGGGAGAACCACCACCACATGGGAGTCTCTCAAGCCGTTTTCTGGCCATTGCTATTGACCTCGATGGAGGAAGCAAAACTTCTGCATAATCTCCACGGAATGGAATGATTGATACCTGATTAAGAGCAATTACAAAAAGATCTGAATGATGAACAACAGAAACAGGTAGAGGGTATATTCAATAATATCAACAACAGAAACAAGTGATTAATGAAATTGACTAATATATTTAAATGGGATTTGATTAAAAGTGATCGACTATTCATACTAAAGAAACTGCACACCAGAAAGGTAAAGGATAAGAATTAAAGAACCACTGTGCTCATTCTTTGGTGAAAATTTGGAAGAAGGGAGCATTTAGACTTGTCCATGGTTGTCTATGCAAAAGTGAGGGTCTGCCACAACTCTAGAAGTTTCTGAACTTTTTAAATTACTTTTTTGTATTCTGTAAACTTTTAGTTTATTCAAGTGATCAAAGCACCTAGAACACACCTCTAGACTGGTCCTTTCCTCTATGTAGGGCAAGCATTGGTACCAAGTTTTCACCTACACCACCAGAAGACAGTATGACCCAACTCTAAGAACACTTATTAAGAGGATATAGAAGGTGCTGGTGGCCCATTAAATGGAGAGGGCAAAGTTCCAAAAGTATAGGAGGTTTGAATGACGTTTAAGAGGAAGACCACATGGACTGGTTGCGTGCATCCTCAAGCCAGAAAGCGAAATATAACAAGGTCAGTTTAAAGGTTACTTAAATGGATGAAGAAGCTCAGCACTTTTGCATCCAGAACAGAATAAGTCTTGGATAGCCTCTTCTAGTGTTTTTTTCCCCTCTTACCATGACTAATTAATTATTCTTTGGATTATAGAGATGCTTCAATGTAAACGATGCCTACAATCATTCCTGGGAGTCGATTGATGCACAATACCTTGTGGTGGTGATGCTACTTGACACTCGCATCAACCTCTGAAGTCTGTCTCAATAACTCGTCGGATAGAGACTCGATCTATTTTGCTGTCACCGCTATTGGTAGTTACAGAGCAATGATTATTGCTTGGAAACAAAGCACCGGCACAACAAGGTTTGTCTGATCGATGGATCCTATCCAATCATGTTGTGATAATTCTATAAGATTCATTCAATTATAGTAAAATTGACGAGAGAGAAAGTGAAAAATGTGTTCATGAGATTAAAAATCTAGTGAATCACACAATAGGACAGTTTAATCTCATGATGGAATCAATACTTCTGTATCTGTGAATGCCTTACCCAATATGAGGCTAATGTGAGACCTAGACTGGCACCCTTCCCACAAAAGAGTAAGTCTGGAAAGGGTAAGTTTAGATTTGTTACTGATTTTCTTATCATTGTCAGGATATTCTTCCCTCCCTCTCCTTATCATATCGTATAAATTAAATGCATATATTTTTACAACATCGAATTTGTTACGACCCGGCCTGATGAGTTAACTAGCCTATCAACTTCATTTTGGCCTATCAACCATTGGCCAAAATGCTTAAGCTGAAGTTGTTAATAATACACTCATCAGGCCCATAGAAGCCAATCTTAGTCCCACCCACTTCCGATGTGGGACTATTGGACTAACTAGGGGTGTTACAATCTCCCCCACTTACACGACTTGACGTCCCTGTCAAGGCCCAGATCAGACCCTAGCATGATGCATGTGAGGCATAGCTTAGTGGTGGCTCCACACTGTGATGAGTTCTCTGACTTCATCCACAGGTAGCCCTTTCCTACTCAAGCCTACCTCACTATGTCCAAATACTAGGTCGGCTCTGATACCAAATGTTACGACCCGGCCTGATGAGTTAACTAGCCTATCAACTTCATTTTGGCCTTCAACCACTGGCCAAAATGCTTAAGCTGAAGTTGTTAATAGTACACTCATCAGGCCCATATAAGCCAATCTTAGTCCCACCCACTTCCGATGTGGGACTATTGGACTAACTAGGGGTGTTACAGAATTTTATCTCCAATTCATTCATTTCTTGAAACGCACTGATCTAGCAAACTGGTTTACAATATTGTTTTCTCTATGATCCATTAAGAGTTTTTAAAGAACTCAGGGTTATCACCTGTCACGGCTATTTCGCCTGTTTGTGACAAATTTAACACCAATGTTAACTGGATAATAACAGAAAATTTGGGTGATCAACCACTCAACCTTTAGACTAAAGTCCACAATTTTCATGGTTGCATTTGTCATCCCCAGATTTAGGTTTGGAGTCTAAAAGCTGCTACTTCATTTGGAGTAAAGCAAACATAATTTTGCAAGGATCAGGGAGAGATTAGGCTGAATGACTGCTAAACCTGATTGGATGTTTCAGTTTGTAGGGCTAGCTATTTGGAAAAGATAGATGCAGTGTCTTTTCTGGTGAGAACATGGAACATCTAAATAATATCTTGAGAAGAGCTTTATCTACCCCCTAAAAATTGCACACAGGCATTGCATAGATCATGAAACTTGATTATCCAAATCATCAATTTTGATCTATAAATCTTAAAGACTATTTATAAAAGAGATAACTTCATTTTAGATCACAGGAATGACATTAACATATTATATTCAATACGTTTGGATTCTTTCAATTTAGGATCACATATGAACAAGTAGGAGATTGTGAAAATAATTGAATTTTTTTTCTTGCAACCTTAGTTTGCTAGAGCATCCTTGGTGGTGCTAATTTGTTATATAAATTCTTACAACTCATAAAATTTTTGCTTCTAAATAATCTTAGCAAAATACATGAATATGGGTAACTGTATATATACGTATTTGTTAGGTGAAAACTCATGTAACTATTATTTACAATCCCCACAAGCAACTACATCCTATGATACTTCAATTCCCTTACAGCAGACAGTATATCCACAAGTGCCTCAAATATCTAACAACCAAAACAACTAACGAGGCAAAACAGCTTATGCACACAGAATAGCAAATCTGAAATTTATTTAAATTTGTCAGGTCATAAGTCTGAATTTACATCTTGAAAATTAATCTACAAAGTATAGGCACAACACCAGATAAACTACTCTACAATACAAATAATCCATATAAGTTTTAAGTTGTATACTAAATATTACCTCAAAAAATGAAATAAGTACTACAATTTCACATGAAGCAGGACCTAGATGCTTCAGTTGATTTACATACGATTTATTGGAAATTGACATTTTCTAGAAGCAGAGCATGCCAAGAAATGGGTGAACTTGCAATGAGCAAAATACCTGCCAGATGTGTAGTGGCTTTTATCACTTGCATCAACTATGGCAACAAAGCAACAAACTAGTGATTGGAATCTAGAAATGAGGATTTACGCCTAGGTGACACTGATTGTTTCAAAAAGTACCATGAAGCAATCAATTATTACTTCACATATCTACATTCATTAGAGCTATATAAGATCAGATGTGGCAATTTTCATCCCCTGATAGTCAAATGCAGATACTATTTAAGTTCAAATGCTGAAGATGCTATTCCATAACAGGAAAAAAAATCTTTTATCTATGTATGAAGCACATCCTACCTGATCCCTGCTTGTATAACTTTCTGCTAGCAATTGTAATGCTGCACCTTTTGCATTCTGCATACGATTTAGTGCCATACTTCCACTAGCATCAACCACGAAAATTACCTGTCAATACAGAAACAACAGTTTGCTCAAACAGTCACAGTTATGCTACATAATGACCAAGGAGGCTCTAAATATGATTCACGTAGAAAACAATCCAAGAGTAAAATGGCAACTTTAAGAGACTTCAACCAAATATACTTGTATTTAAAATATTAACATTACTTAACTTTCAGACTGAGATCGATAAAGTATGAAACTTTGGCATTTAATTTTGCAATGTGTGTGGAAAATGATAAAAAATAAATTGAGTCAAAGAAAAAAAAGAAAAAGAAAAACTTGAAACATACAAGAGCACCAGCTTTTCGTGCCATTCTTTTTGCTCTCATGTCAGATTTTTCTACAAAAACTTTTCTTGATTTGTTAGTCTCTTTCTCCCTTCGTAGCTTTTGATATGGTGCAGCAGCTCTTAGTGTCGCATCAACAGCCAGTCTCTTTACAGGACCCTGCAAGTGCTAAACATTTTATTTTTAAACCACAATTATGAATAAGGGAACATATGATGGTGACACAAGCAAAGAAGCACTTGCCTCTTACAAATATGAGCTAGCTCAATATAAAAGGTTCTTTTGTCCAAGAAATGTGAGAAATAGCACTCAATGATTCATTGAAAAAGAAAACAATTGACAACAAAGATTTTATCAGATCTACAGATAGAGCTGAAATAGTAGAAAACAGTAATAATTTGACATGAAAATACTCTTAACTAATAAGAGCCACCTGCTATGTCAAAAAATAAACATTTAGATGACTGAGAAAAGATAACCAGGGAACCTTTGGAAGCATAGGCTTGATATATCTGCCCCTATCTTCTGAAAAGATAACATTCTTTGCTCGCCCAGCTTTACCTCGACGTCTTTGTGCTTGTTGCGCAAAAAAGAGAAGCTTTTCATCCACGACCCCACCTTCAGCGTCAAAGATAAACTCATCAGGTATTTGCTGCTCTTGCTGTTCATTCTCCTGGTCATTGTCTTCCTGTTATCATAGAATTTAAAAGTCTGAAGCATGATTTTATGTTTCTAATACTAAAATGGAAAGCTATAGACAATGAGTAACTATTGCAAAAGTTAAACAGAAAATCAATAAAAATTCCAAAAGTACTTTTTTTTAATTACCTCTTGATCTTCTTCTGGATTTTGATCATCTTCAGATTCTTGATTTTGTGGAGGTGGTGGTGGTGGTGGTGGTGGAGGAGGCTGATTCTGTTGTTCTTGTGGGTTCTCATTAATAATTGAGCGAGGTAGAATAACTAGCTCTACCTGAGCATGACAAATACTGATCATTTGGCTTCTTGCCATAAAGTTTATGTTCCAATCATGATAGAATGATGCTGGATGGCAGTGAGATGATAATTATGGATCTAGATGATGATATAAAACCATTAAAAAAAGAGATTAAATTGAACCAAAAAAGAACATTCATGCAAACCAAAGATTACCAATCATTAAAATTAACGATTGTATCTATCGCAACTCAGTATATATTAACCATTATAAAGTCATCTTAATGAATGCAGTTTTTCTCAGATTTTCAATCATATGGTTAGTAAGAACACCTTGCTGCCATTGATATTTTGATCAAAATATCACCAGATGGTGAGAAATCCACAAGTAATCTCTAGCAAAATCAGCATTGACAAGTGCAACAAATTACTTTGCTGACAAAATAATGACCAAAACTAGATATTTAGCAAAAGCTATCTGATGACCAGATTATTTTTGAATAGTGCTGTTAAAATAAGGATCAAAACATAGACATTAAAGATTCAAATTTATAAAAATATGCTTTCTGACTTGGTAAAGGGACATTCATATCAAGGGGGCTCCAACCAAAGCGGCACCTGGTGGGGAGTGTCAGTTTATACAACCTCACCTCAAATATACAGAGAGATTGCTTCTGTGACTTGGACCATCTACTGGGTCCTTTGATTAAGTTACAAATATCGATTTATAAATAGGCATTGGTGGACCTACCAAGCAGCCAAAGATTTCAAGGATCAAATAATTGATTTGGAGATCTAAAATTAGAAGTTACCATAATTATAATTGGACACAAATGTGTAAAGCATTTCATATGATATCACCTGTTTAGTAAGAAATACTCTTCAAAGTGCTT
Organism: Musa beccarii; assembly: GCA_024322285.1. Taxonomy (NCBI): domain Eukaryota; kingdom Viridiplantae; phylum Streptophyta; class Magnoliopsida; order Zingiberales; family Musaceae; genus Musa; species Musa beccarii. Next base: position 15,076,261 of record CM044401.1, read on the forward strand.
TGACATTCAAAATACTTATCTGCGTATTAGGCAAGAAGAAATAATCCTCAAATCACAATGCACAAAACCAGAAAAGTTGAAAGGGAAAAGATAGATAATTGTGCATATGGAATAACGTGATGGTAATTGTCTCTGAGTCCAAACATTTTAATACAATAACTACAGAAAGGGAGAAGAACAAAGGAGTGCTTCCTACAATTAGGCAGCTAACTGCAGGGTAAAAGTCAAAATGTTTAAATTAGCTATTAAGTATTAACATCAATTAAATGGGACCCTATCTTTTATAGATATTTTTTGAGATGGTATGTGATCATATGATGAGTGTGAGCAACATTTCTAAAAGCGTAAATGGAAGATGCTCCAATGGTCACCATTTTAACGATAGAAGTGAAATAAAAAAATTCTTGTGCATGCAAGACAAAAGCATTATTTCACATATATATAAATCTCATGAAAAGGAATGTGAAAAAAAGTTAGTATGAACTCGCATGGAATCAAACATGCCACTGCAGTTATATCATTGCCATAGTAAGGTGTACTCTTCTAGGAAAACAAACTAAACTTGTCTTCAAATCTGAAAAGCACTCAGATTGCCTAAGAATTTTAGAATTAGCAATTAAGAATATCTTCAAAATCTAATTTCTAGTAAAATTATTGTAAGAGTAGAAAGTTAGATTAAGAAAGAATCATTATGAAATATGCTGTAGATTAATTAATTTTTCAAGAAGATAGAAAGAAGGAACAATTAGAGTTATGACCAAGGTCTTAAATAATATTGATGCTTGTGATGGAATATTATTGGAATGTACTAACTGATACCGTATGGTGTGTTAGGATCAAGTTCGGCACTAAGAGGGAGAGAGGGGGGGTGGGGTGGGTTTGGGAGGTGAATTAGTGCAGCAGTTAAAAACGACGATTTCGAAAAACCATATCAGTGAAAAGTTTCGTTCAATGAAAACACGTTTCGGCAAAGACATTTAACTTTGAACACGTTTGTAAGTGAGTAAAGAAGAAGTTGAGCAGTTGCAGTTAGACAAAAATAAAATGCAACTAAGAAAGAAAAGTGCACAAGGAAAGAACACACCGATTTATAGTGGTTCGATCGTCTGACCTACGTCCACTCCCGATACCTCCTCCGATGAGGTTATCGGCTTCCACAATTGATCTTTCTTGAAGGGCAAAGATCAATCACCCATTTACAGAACTCTTTACAAGTTGCTCACTCTCCTTATACAAGTTTCTAACACTTAGAATCGGTGGAGGTGAAGTCTCAAAGTTTACAAGCAGCGATTTCACTATAATCTCAGTTCTTTTGTTCACTTCTCTGTGTCCAACAAGCTGAGAAATTAGGGGTATTTATAGGCCTCAATTGGCTTCAAAAATGAAGCCAAAAAAGGTCTTGTCCCGGATTTCCAGGGTCTTGGCGGTACCACCTCTTGTCCCTGACGGTACCACCTCTTGTCCCTGACGGTACCACCACCAGTGGACTTTGACACTAGGCAATACCACCGCTCGGTTTGCCGCCAGACAGAGTCTCTTTTATTGGAACTGGGCAGTACAACCACACAGTCTAGTGATACTATCGCCTGACAGTTAATAATTGCCGATGGTACCATCGCCCAAACACTTGAGAGACTGAGCCCTGGGCGGTTCTACCGCCAGACAGGGTTCAGCAACATTGTTTGGGCCAACAATCCGACCCAAAACAGTTTGAATTCGGGCCCAGTTGGCCCCTAATTGAGTTAGTGGGATTACCACCCAAACTTAACTCTAATTACACCCTAACTACGATATTTAAAGCATATACTAAAGCAAGCAAGTCCGGTAGGTCAAAATTTCTTCTAACGAACATCCGACGGGCTTCCCACGAACTCTTGGCGATCTTCCAACGGACTCCCGACAAGCTCTTGAACTCTCAACGATCCTCTTAGCGACCTCCGACGAGCTTCTTTGGCGAGCTTCGATCTTCTCAGCGAGCTCCAGGGAACTTCCAACGTACATTTCGGCAAGCTCCCGACAAACTCTCGGTAAATTCCGACAACACTCCCGACGAATTGGACTCTCGACGAATTGGACTCCCGACAAATCGTTCGATCTTTGACTCCGGCATTATATTTGCTTTATGCCTTGTTCGTTATCGTAGTTAATCCTGCACACTTTTCTCAACATATAAATTAGATCAATAATTTATCAATTGATTTCATCATCAAAATTTGAGATTCAACATGGTGCACTGTGGTACATTAATAAGAGAAAAGATTATAAAATCGATTATAGATCATACCAGATAGTACGATCAACACATCAATATGCTGGCATGATACAGTGATTACGATCAATATGACATGGTGTTTGAAACTATGTCTATGGTTGAGGATAACATCATAGAACTGTTTAAGGTGGCACAGGCACGTTTGAATGAGACTTATAGATGCATTAGCAATATGAGGCAAGAAAATTAGGATTAGTGCTCCTAGAAGAGCTACATATAGGCCTAAGAAAATGTAATTAGAACCAACGGGAAGGGATCTGACGAGTCTTCGTTTGACTAGTGATATGTGCCCTAGCAAAACTCAATAGGAGGAAAACATCCATGCAACCAAGCCCAAATTGTTGACATTACAGCTTTTTTATTCTATTAAGTTACACTGATTTGCTACCAATGTATACAAAAGAATGTGCAACCAACTCCAAACAGATGAGGCTTGAGACATTACAGATGTATGCTATGAGTGCTGTTGACTTGCCTACATAGCATACAGATTAATATGCACCAATTTTACTATGCATACTTTTGAAAATTGAGAAGTTGATCATAATACATACAAGCTTCCACAAACCACCTGAGGCAACAAAACAAGATCAATTTAGATATGCTAATAAGAAAGAAAATATGATAGAAACCAGAAGCTATCCATTTTGAGTGGTCACAACAAGTGACTTGCTTAAATAATTGGACAGCATTATCAGACTAATAAATTATGGACAACTGAAAGGAGCTTACAGCTTTCTTAAGATCATCCACATAGACTTTTTCACGTCCCTCCAGAGCAGCTAGACATTTTGCTACTCGAGCAGCAAATAACTCAGCTCTATGCCCCTATGAGAAGGCCCTTGCTTTAAAAACAGAAATATAATTGTATAATATGGTAATCAACAGTTGCATTGTCCATATATGTGCATAAATCAACTATTAATAATCTATCATTGCTTCAGTCAATATAAGATATGTAATTTGAAAGCTCAAAAGAAAAGCTGACAACAAAAGATAGTTACCATCAAGGGGAAACAATGATTTTAATGATCAAATGTATAGCACCAAAGTAAAGACCCCAAATGATTATCAACTCTTTATGGATTTCAACAATTGATGACTTTATTAACTCTTCGTTTATTTATTTTTAGGATTCAATTTGGCAACGTTATTTGGCTTCATCCCTCTCCTTTCTCTGGATCATATCTCAAACATTATGGCTAATTAAATATTTTTTAATCATTATACGCCTTTGTATGCTCTTTTTTTCGCCTTGGGTTTATAGCTAAGCATTGATGCTGAAATGTTACAGCATAGCTTCTTTTGAGTTACAATCGGGAACATCTTATGATGGTGTTGGTGATTACAATCATGAAGTAGATGTCTAACAATTTGTAATCATTTCTGGAATCTGTTTGCCTATCTCTAGTTGGATTTATAATATGATCTTGATGTTCATAATCATTGAGGATGGGTGGTCAATGTTTTTGGATTTTAGCTATCTAGATTGGTCATGGACTTCCTTGAAAGCATATTAAGATATTGGCAAACAATAATATGAGGATTTTGAGGTGGACTAGTTGTAAAACTATGGGCTTTCCATAACATCTCTCTGGCACTTTGTCGGTTAATTTATGATAATCAATTACTTGTAAAGTTATTATGTTGCATGAAGCAGTGATAAAAGTATTTGACACTTTGCATCTTCATACTTCAGTTTTTTAAAAGTGACATCGAATTTGTTGGATCTATCAATTGCTAAGGTCACTTTGTTTATTGCAATTCTCTCAGTTTTTAAATCATAGTTGTATTAGATTGGCATTTCTCAGTTTTTAATTTCTTGACATTTGTCCCATGTCAAAATTACAACGGGAATATACACTGTGATGGTATGGTCCTTAAAAGTATTAATTTATTGACAGTTTGCTGCACTAATGAAGAAGTAGACTTGGCTGAACTATACCCTCCATGCTGCAGTTTACCAAGCTTTTTTCTGAGGTATAATGTCTGAAGCAGATTGAAAAACACTTAGATGTATTCATGGTTGCATAGGATATATTTGAACAAGAATATAGAGGGAAAGCCATGGTTCGCATTACCGGTCTGCACCACTGTACCGACCAGCTGTTGGTACGGTACATACCGAGCTATACCGAGCATATCGACACATGATATACCGGGGTGTACTGATGTACAATCCATACTGATCCTCTATCGAATCAGTACATACAACCCATACTGAGTAGTACACTTCAATACATCAAACCTTGGGGAAAGCTGCTAAATTTTGTTATAACAGTCTATGTTTTGGTGTGATCTTTCAACATTATGACTACTATAGTGAATGAGAAGTTTAACTATCTCAGGAACTTACTGAGATGGGCACAGTTGAGGGAGAAATGTATAGTTTAGGTGTGACATAGAAAAAGAAGTATAATTTTCATCTAACAGGCATTTGGTAATTTCTTTAGGTTTTTTTAATAGAGAATTGAATTTATTATCTACTCTCTATGACTATATAATCTGCTTTTTATGCTTATAGCTGGAGTTTCTTGAGTTGTTTTGAAAGAGCTCTCTATCCAAAAATATAATTCTTCTTGAAAAGCTCATAAGATATTTCTTTGAAAGGATTTGACCATATTCAGGTGTACTTAACTGGATACTGGATAGTATGAGGTTTCTCCAAAATGATCATGTTTCTTATTCACATTGTTCACATCTTTGCGACCAATGATCTATATGTTGTTTGTCTTTTGAGCTTTTGCTTAATTTATATTCTGTACCAGATGAATAGAAACTCAGATTTGTTCTTAGATTGCATATGGCCCCTTTTAGACAAAAAAAATGGATCCAGTGATACATACATACATATATATGTATGTATGTATGTATGTATGTATGTATGTATGTATGTATGTATGTATATATATGTATGTATGTATATATATTTGTTGAAAGTTTGATTATTCTAGGATCTTTTTTGAGATGGTTATGATAATATAATGCAAAAACATGAGGTTGGAATTACATTGTGCCTGAATTATTCTTATTTTTGTTAGATAATTGAATTCATTATCTAGCCTCTTGGCCAAATTTAGTTTTTTCTTTGCAACAAATAGCTTTTTTTTTCTGTTGAAAGAGCTATTTAGCTTTTTGATCTAATTTCACTTTTCTATTGTACATCCTGATTTTTTGAATTTAACTCTGTGATTTATTTAATATGAATTGTTGTTCTGATATGGTTTAATAGTTTTAGCATTTGGGCACACAAATTTTGCAGTTATTTGTTTTCGTTAAAATTAATTCTTGTATATACTTATAATTCATTTTATTTCTTTTTATATATCTTTGTATTACTTTGTTTAAGATTTATGGCTAAGCATTGATATTTAAATGATTTATTGTGCATAGTTCCTTTAAGTTTTAAAGGGATCACTAAATCTTACAATAGAGTTGTCTAAGCTTTTATGGCTGTTTGAGGTTTTAAGAAACTACAATATGATTCTCATTTTTATGGCTGATCCATTGTTCTTGCAAAGAATTAGAAGACTTTTTTTTATTGGCATGCATCTATAAACAATCAAAATCTCTAAACAAATTTATGCTGATCTTGAGATGGATTAGTCAATTGAAAATTAAAGGATTTTCATCATAAAAGACTATGTTTTCCTTTCACTTTCATCATAATAAATAAAGTAAAAGGAAGACCTAATCTGTTGTGATGAAACACCTATAATTCACCTTAAAATCATCATATTCGTGCTTATAGATATCGTTATGTATTCTTGATTACTTATAGATACATGTCAATAAAAAAAGAACTTATAATTCGTTGAAAATAAATGGATCATCAATAAAAGCTCAGACACACATGCCAGTAAGAATCATACTATACTTCCTACAAGAGACAGTTGCATTCAAGTAAAATTAATGATTAAAAAGTGTTAGATGTCCAAATTGTATACTGGAAAGTCTATGATAAGACAGAGTTCTTTGAAAATCACAATGAGACATTTAAATACTAATGTTTAGTCACAAGTTCAAAGCAAAGGAATACAAAGGCATATAAAATGAAATGAAATGGTTTGTAAGTAACCGACAATATATAAAAAAATTAATTTCAATACAACCATATAACCACAACAATCATAAATGAGTCATACAAAATTTGTGTGCCCAAATGCCAAAGCTACTAAGCCACATCAGAACAATAATTCATATTAGATAAAGTACATAAAACAACAATTCATATTAAATAATTCACAGAGTTAAGTCCAACAAATCCAAACGTATAAAAGAAAAGTGGAATTAATACAAAATCTATATATCTTAAAAAAGCTATATGTTGTAAAATATATATACTTCACTTCAGTTAAAACTTAATTCCGACTGCATGTTTTTGCATTAGCTTATGATACCCAAGGTTTGTTGTGTCGACGTGTACCACTTGGTATAGGTGATATGTACCAATCCAATAGGGTATCGATACGTGGACCGCCTTATACAGGGCGATACTCTTACATGACCCCGTATTAAGCGATATGGGGTCTATATCAGTGATTTAAAAAGCGCTAAGCACCAAAGTCCGAAAACGCCCGAGGCGCTTTGAAATATTAAAATATAAAAAATATATAATATAATTAATAATATAATTATTTAAATAAAAATATGATATTAAATTTAAAATATACTGTTAACAATATATTACTTACTGTTAACAGTAGTTAGACGAGAGAAAAAATATTAACAATAATAAAGGTTTAGTTTAAGATTGTTGTGGCAAATCTACAAATGATAACAGCGGTGGCGGTGGAAGTTGCAAACAGTAGCAGCAGCAGCAATAGTGACGGAAGCTGCAAACAACAGTAGTGACAGTGGCAAAAGCTACGAACAACAGCAGCAGCAACAACAGAAGCTACGGACAACAGCAACCATAGCAGTGGCAACGGCGAAGGGGTCACGTGAGCGTAAAGGGTGGCTTTTGAGGTAAGAAACTACATTATTTAAACAAACCAGACTTAAAAGTCTAGTTCGGTTCGCTTAATTGAAACCCGAAGCACCCGGCGCTTGGTCTCAAGCAAGCTCCCAAGTGGAGCCTCTTTGAAGCACACCGTCTAGCCCTTAAATGAGGTGCTCGAGCGTCGCCTTGTCTCGCTCAAGCGCTTGGGCGAGTGCCCGAGCGCCTTTTTAAATCACTGGTCTATACTAGTCGATAATGATCGAAATCCGATTCGTAATGGTCGGATTTCGATCGTTACCGACCAAGGGCTGAGATTGTCTTATTTCAAACGATCAAATTGACCATTTGAACTATTAAAAATGATGTTTTAATCATTTCATCTCTCCTATTTCAACCTATTTCACTCTCTCAAACTCTTTCTTACTCATCACTCATTCTCATGTTTTCATTCTCCTAAACTCAACAAAGCTACAATTTATGGATTGGATCAAATTTGAAAGGATTAAGAGAAAGAACACTCTAATGAAGAGGTATATATTCTCTTTCTAGATTTTTATTGATTTATGAGATGATTAGGCCTATTCTATGGGGTTAATGACTTAATATATAATATGTTGTTTGATATGTTTTTGATGATATTTTAGTGTTAATTAAGGAGTTATTAAGGCCTTTAATATTCTGATTAGTATGTTTAATGATGATTTCTTTGAAATTAGACACGGGTCAAATCTTTGTATTTTATGCATATTAAGTTGATTTATATGTTTGTGATGGTATAATAGATCTAATTAAGTTTTAATTAAGATTTTTAGTGCTGTAATTAGTGGTTTTAATGATGATTTAATCAAAATTTGACCAATGTTGGATCAATTCAATGTCTTAAATACCTATTAGGGTGTTTGATATATTTATAGTGATGAAAGAGAACTAATTAGGGATTAATTAACTATGTTAATACAGTGATTAGTGTACCAAATTATGATGATATCGAAATTTGATCCATATTAGGTCAATCAAATGTACATGTACGAGGAAGCAATGAGGCATCGATGACTTGACTCACAATGGGAGTGTGGCAGTGACAGTAGGCTTGCACCACAAGGAATCCAAAAGTCGGCTAGCATGAGGCAAGCAACTGCCCCTTCTCAATTAAGCCAAATTGGTAGCACAAGGCAGCATGGAATCTGTGGTTTTATGAGAGGGCTTGGCAGGAGGTCAGCACCATATATTATTGATATTGATCCGCAAGTCTATCCTCCAAATATAGCAAAGTCGACACAGATTGACGATGCATCTACAAGAGAAGTAGCAAGATATTGGAAAGGCAATTGCAAAATAGTTTAATTTCCATGGATTCTAGCAAACACAACACAAGGTTCATATTATCAAAGCATGGTCTCCTCTATTCAAAAGTCTGGCATAGGGATCCAACCTCCAACATCAAAGGAGATCCACGACATGTATTTAGATGAAGAGGTGGAAAAACTAAAGGATTGAATCAAATCCTTCAAGATGCAGCGAGACGAATATGGGGTGACACTGATGTGTGATAGTTGGATAGCATATTATTAATTTTCTTATTTATTGCAGTAGATAGGTGTTTTCTCATAAGTCAGTTAATGCTTTCAACAAGATTCAAGATTCAAACTATATTGAAAACCTAATAGACATCATAATAGAAGAGATCAGATAGTACATTGTAAACCTAATGGGCATCGTACATTGTCCAAATAGTCACCGACAATGGAGCCAATTTAAAGAAAACTGGTTTACAATTGATGGAAAAAAGAAAACATTGTTTTGGACTTCATGCATAGCTCATTGCAGAGATCTAATACTGAAAGATATTAATGAGCTACTATGAATCAGCAAGTATGGCTTGAGCACAATCAATCACAAAGTTTATATATATTCATCATTGCGTCCACTCGTTAATGCAAAAAGTATATAAATGATGAGATACTCAAACCTAAAGTCACTCAGCTTGCTACAAATTTCGTTGCCTTAAAGTCAATACAGCGAAAGAGGCAAGACCTCAATGCAATGGTCACCTCACAAGAATAGTCCGATTCTAGGTATTCAAGATCGAGTGATAGAAAAAAGATGGAAAAGACTATTCTTTCTTCTAGATTTTCGGATATTGTGAATAAAATCATAATAGAAGTGGAACCACTTTATGTTATCTTCCATAAAGTCGATATGGACAAACGTCCCCAAATGTCTTAGACATATGTTGATTACAGCAAGAGAGGAGGTCAAGAAAGCATTCAAAGATAATCTTAAGACTGAGCAATACTTATAGATCATTAATCACAGGACTAAAATTCATATGGACCAAGATATTCATAATACAAGTAAATTCATATTCATTGTAATTTAATTCATAATTTTTAATATTTAAAAAATTCTTACTAACAAAATTATTTGTCTTGTAGTGTATTATCTAAATCCAACCATTCAATTTCGGTATAATCTTGGAACGTGATCGGATTTATTGTCGACACTAAAAAATGTGATATATCGGCTCTTATTAAAAATTGTCGATGCTCCCGATGCTATTATGGAGGGCCAATTATTTCGGTTTACAATTGGTTCATTCTCCAACGTTATAGCTATATTGTATCATTACAATATGGATCCTGGTGAGGAAAAGTTACACACATGTTGATTATAAACTGTATTTGATATTGATTATTTGTCATGCAAATAAAGTTCTATTTATATCTTTTTGTAGTCGAGTGATAGATATAATTTGGAGGTGATGCACCAAATCTAAAGAAGGTTGTCATCCGTGTACATTCACAGACAATGACTTCTGATGGTTGTGGTGTGTTGAGCTGGACAAGGAGCTAGAAAAAACAAAGATTGATCTCATCAACCTCTAATTCTACAACGAAAATTCAAAGTCAATGTTAGAATGGGTCAAAGTAGCGGAGAACCAAGAGGATCCTCTAATTGATGCAGTGGGAGATCCTCAATGTTCTTTGCGTTTTATCATCGAGGTAATAGAAGAAGAGAAAGTACATCCCCAATAGGAGAAAGATCTCATTCGATCAAAATGTGGCAAAAGGAGCCGAACAATATCGAGTCAAACTGCTCAAGGAACTACAGACACCCAACTGTCATAGTCATTCGTCCAATGTGCAAAGGCAAAGGCAAAGGGGAAGGTAGTAGCATCAATCGCACCATCGGAAAGAATCAAGTCGAGCAACGAAACATCTTCCCAATCGTATTCAACAACCAGCTCAGTCCAGAGACAGAGCAACGACATGGACAACAATGCCTCAACTGATGATAGTGGCGATGCCGAGGAGTCAATGGTCTCATCTACACAATTTGTAAGTAGTGCATGGACCGAGCAATATTTTACATATGCCACTCGAGATTCTAATCATAGAGCTTGATGAGATACTGATCAAGTTTATACACGAAAAGGAAAGGGAAAGGCAACGGATGATTCTAAGTAAATGCGACAGAGCATACATGATACAAACACAGAGCAAAGCTCAATGTATTCATAGTAGTCGTTTTATGGAGAATCTTATAGGCCAACAGTAGTACAATGATAGTTGGTCATACTTCTCTGAACAGTAATATAGTGATCGATCTTATGATACAGAGCAGTAAATCAACTACGAAAGTAGAAGTTCTAACATTATTCTCTATGCTCTGTACTAATAGATGCCACAATCATACTTGCCTTATGAGTTGTTTCGAGCACATGTGATTCATGACAATCAAACTACAACCATCACCATATTGATACATAATGACATACGGTGTATCAGTGAATTATGTCATGGGATTAATTTTAGGATTGAGTCTGACAAACATATCAACTTGATATACAGATACATTAGATCGAGGATCCCGATCCACCGCCCATGGTATCATTTCTTTTAGTGGTAGAACCAGATATATTCATCGATTGATTACTTGATTCATTTGAATCATAAAGTTTAAGTTGTTTAAAAAAAATATAACAATTCAAATTATTTCTTTGTAGATAATTCATAATTAATGGAAGCACAGTTTGAAATGTACCATAAGTATTCCTCAAAGTCCAAAAAAAGAGGTGTCACTATTCTTTCCTAATTTAGATTATTTTTGCTAAAATAATATTAAATTTATATTTATTTTCAACTTAAAAACCTTAATCTAACTTTTTTCTATTTTTAGGTATTTTTGGAGTTATTTTTGGTGATATGGTAAGCCCCGATACATATCGACATACGATATGTCATACCAACGTACGGTACATAGGTACACCTTGATACGTACCATACCAACAGCTGGTCAATACACCAATATAGACCTATAAAGCAAACCTTGATAATACCCATCTCGAAAGATCTTGAAAGAATTAAACTTCGAATAAATAAAAATATCATGATCTTGAAAGACTAAGCGAAAACATGTTTCATAATGTATCCTCTCTGGATCTATATTCTTATATAGAGGTGCCATATGGAACCTAAGAACAAAACCAAGTATATATTTATCAGTTATAACCAACCACTATTTATCAGTCCAAGCACGAACCCGAACAAGGATCACCCTTGTTTTGGGCAATTCGATCCCTTTTTCTTTAAGGGAGGCGTCTAGTTTTTTTCTTTTAAACAGACTAAACCAAACAGTTCTGAATCTTTCGAGTTTTGATTACCCTCTTCCTTCTCATTTCTTCCTTCTCCTTCGTTCTTTTCCGCTCTTCCTTTCTTGTACAAAGCACCACCACAAAAACAATGAATACTAAGAATGAAAGAGATTAGGGGCCTCCAAACAATAAAAAATCTCCCAACATCCAGTAATGAAAACAATAAATTGGCATATTATAAGAATCCAACCGACAAGAAGAAAGGGCTGAAGATAAGAGTGATTTTAACTAATGATTTCTAAATTATGAACCTGACAACTGCCTCGTATTGATTCCATAACCAGATATTTCAGCTGCTCCCTAGTGATGGTGACATCCTTCAAATACTCTCTTGCCAAAATGATCTGCATTAGCAAAGATTTTCATGTTTAGATCTCAAATAAGGAACAGAACAATGTAAGATTTCAGATACAATGTCATATTTTATATTAATAAATAATACAAAAGATATTGCATTTCAAAGCATATAACATTTTGTTGACGAGACATACTAATCATAGAGTGATGATTACCTCACAATGGCTAAATTTCTAAGTAGGGATCTTGGGAGACCCCAATAAATGTCATATAATGCCTGTCGAAACTCAGAAGAGTGAAAGTCTAAATTGAGGAGGTTCCGCAGCAAAGTGAGAACTTTTTTCTGCCTACAACTCAGTTAATCTGTTTAAAGTTATTGGTATCAAAATTATACAAATGCAACTTAGAAGGTATGCCTTACCTAAAAGCTAACAGAAGGGAAGTAGGTAAGGAATTTCTCAATATGTTTAAAATCATGCAACGAAGGAAGCAACAGTGCACAATTCAGGATTCCCCACATTTAGGAAATCTGGCATAGTCAACTTTTCAATATAAAGAACAACACCGTTTCTTTGTCATAGCAGAAAGTATTAGAGAGAATGAAAATGTTCCTTGATGGAATAGAGCTAACATCAAGATTAAAAGAGAGCATAACTTTTCTTGATGAGCTCTATTTAGATTTAAACAACTAATCTTCCTTTAAAAAAAAAAAAGAAAATATAGTGTCAAACCTTGTTTGTTACTGTAACCACGTTATTTTTGAATTTTATGTATCCAAAGAAGTGTAGAATTCCTAAAGCAATGAAAGAAGCATACAACGCAAGGAAGTGTCATGAAACAGCCTTTTCAAGACTTGCATAGTAGACATTAGTAGTGCAAAAGGCTTAAAACATGCACAACACCATGGTAATGTTTGTCAACTTTCGATTATCAATTTCCTTCATTTAGCTCTTTGAACAAGAATTTTTTATTTGTTGACCATGTCAAGAACAACCTTTTACTGCTTCTAGCTTCCACTCTGCTCTTACAACAATTGATACCAGAAAGTGACATGTCAACTTGGTTTATAAAGCATCCTAAACATGTTATTGGTTGCTTTTCAGTCATCACTATCACCATCCAGAAATACTAATTTAATTTCGATAGAAAACCAAATCCAATATGTGGATAACAAGCATAAAATTTATCTCTTGCCATTATTCTAGCATAAGTCAGGAAACTAGTTTTTGTGACTGGCATACACTGATGTCACAATGCCCATTCAGAAGTCTAGGCTTCTGCTAGAACATTATACTCATACCTAAGGTCTTATCCAATGGCACATCTTATGCACTGGGCCACCCTTTTATAAGCAACTGTAACAGTGCAATAAACTTTGTCTCCTGCCTAACTAGCATGGTGAAGACTGAGACGTTTACGCTAAAGGAGATGATATGCTATTCACTCATAAAAGCAACAACACCACCACTTCACATCAAAACAGTTCAACTGGAAGTCCTATAGTACACTTATGATATGTTTTGTTAATTACTTAATTACATATATTGATTAAATCTTGCTAGTATTTCTCCAGTTATACTCAGTTGTTCATTTGTTTATCTTATCTTGAAAAGAGGTTGCATCATACGTCCTTGTTTAGATTTGACGTTGTCAAGGTCAATGGCACTAATCAGAGTGATGAGAAGTCTGGCTTCGTGTTGCAACAGTATCTCACATGTTCAAAGCAATATAAGAAAAAGAATTATTATATTCAGTATTTACATTGACTAGTTAAAACATTAAAACCAATATTGTATGATGTTTTCAAACTGACGAACATGAAAGATAAATTTTTTCCTTTTCATTATTCATCAGTTTTGTCAAAAAATTTATGAAAATAGAAATTGTCTTCATTTCTGCAAAAATACATCTACAAAAATCATGCCACAGATGTTAAGATTAGAAGTTCAGATATAATGGCTCTTAACTTTTTTAGGTTTGTAGAAAAATCTATAGTCTCTTGTTGCAAAAACATTTGAAATGCCTATAGTATATACTATATAAGATTAAAGATTTAGTAGCTACACAGACATACTATCATTTTATTGTTATTTTAAAAATATCCTAAAAATGTAGATTTTATCTGATGAAATTATGTGAAGCCCAAGATCATTGTTGAACAGAAAAACAAAATCTATGATTTGGAAACATTAAAGACATTTCAGTACTACCTGAGTCTTTGCATATTCAGTTTCTTCCTCTGCTATTTTGAAAACCTCCTTGCTTGTTTCCTGAAATTTCGTTGCAATACCAACGGCAGCAACTCGGTCATCAAGGTTCATGGGAAGATCTGCACTGAAAATGAAAAAAAAAAATCTTTTATGGTTATAAACTTAAGAAAGTGAATAAATATGATCCCAATTTAAAAATCTTGGAAAGAATCATTTTTATCAATCTATTGGTATGGGCATCTTTATGCTTGATTACAACTTCTAGATATATATTGATATAAGGTCATGTAGAGGTACAACTTTAGCTACAAAGTTTTTGTAAATATAGCAAAAAAATCCAGCAAATCTTCAAATACCACAATATTTTGGTCATATTGTTAATTATATAAATGATGAAACAATCATACCCTTGTATCACAACAATTTCTAGGAGTACCACACCGATAGGTCCGTGCTAGTCCAATAAGATTCTAGCATTGACAAAGGCATGGATTCAGATCTCGGTCGAATACTGGTCCTTGGCCGAACCAATATGATACTAGTACACACTACCTTCCTATCTGTCGATACGAATGGACTGTCACGAACCTTGCGATTTGTCTAAGCTGTAAACCATTATGCTACACCCGCTAATAAGAAGTCATCAGCTTTCTTTCAACCTCACAGATGTCATAATGCTTGTAAGAGAAAACGAAAGTTGGCCGACAAGCAAATGCACCAACTAAGGGCCCAATGGTAGAGAAAGGCAACATGAACACCAAGCATATGCACCGATTGAATGAAGTTATGATGTCATTTTTCCAGACTCACATAAGCCCTAGAGCCCATCCAGCTTTGTGCCACCAGGGGGTTCCTTAGAGTTGAGATGGGTGGTGTTTTGTCAACCACTGCGAAAGAATCCCCAACAATAGCCCAGGAAAAAGGGCCCAATATTACCTCATTCAACACCTACCTGATGGTTCAGCTTATGACAATTGAAGTACATATTTAAGGAAACAAAATACAAGCAAGATAAGATTATCAAGCTATCTTAGTTCTTGCTACCTTATAGTGCTGCAAGAACAATAACAACAACAAAGCCGTAAGTCCCAACTATTTAGGGTCGGCTACATGAATCTTTTGCCATCATTAAGATCTGGAAAAAACCACATGTTTAGTTAAGTTTAGAGTACTTAAATCCATGGTTCACATTACTGGTCCATACCAAAGTATCGACCAGCCATCAATACAATACATACCAAGCAAAAATCGAGTTGCACCGAGTATGCTGACACATGGTACACTGGGGTGTACCGATGTACCACTCATACCAGTCCTTTGTCGGACCAGTACGTACCGCCTATACTGAGTGATACGCTTCGGTACGTCAAACCGTGCTTAAATCTGTATTTATAGTTTCAATTAAAGTCTTTTTAGGTCTTCCTTTATCTCTACTCGTATCACTAACATTAATCATTTCACCTCTTTTAACTATCATATCCGGAGGTCTCCTAAGCACATGTTCATACCATCTTAAGCGTTTTTCTATCATCTTATTCTCTATCAAAGCGATACCTAATTGTTTATGAATAAAAGTATTTATTTTCCTATCTTTCCTAATAATTTTATAAATCCATCTCAACATTCTCATCTCGGCAACACAAACTTTTTGTATATATTGTTTCTTAACTATCCATCACTCAGATCCATAAAACATTATTGATCTTACAATTGTGTTATAATTTTTTTCTTTTAACCTCAAAAGAATTCAATAATCACACAACTCCTGACGTCCCTCACCATTTTAATCATCCTATTTTTACTCTATGAATAATATCTTCATTGATCTCTCCATCTTGTTGAATAATTGATCCAAGATATCTAAATTTTTTACTTAAAAAAACTTCTTTTTCATCCAACTTAATTATATTCTCGTCTATTCCTAAAATTACTAAAATTACAATTCATATATTCAGTCTTAGTCCCTACTTAAACAAAAACCTTTAGTTTCTAAGAATTGCATCCTTAAACTATACCCTTCAACAAAATTGCATCTAAGGATTGCATTCGTAAACTAAAACTTTAATTTCTAATGATGCAAGAAGATGTAACAAAATAAAATGACAGATTAGTCATTTAAACAAAATTATTGTCATTGCAAGTTATGGCTACAATCTAAAGACATGTTCCCCCAACTTAATTGTTAACGTCGTCATCAATATGCATCGGAATTCTGAAATAATTTTCTATTCATGTCCTAAAGTGTCTTCTATCTCCCAACTCACTTCTAACTTGGAAAGCCTTATCACTGTCAAGTACTCCACTTGCTTTGCATCGTTGGGTAATGTGCACTTTTGGACCATTAAAAATGCTTCCAATTGTCTTTTATATGAAGTTTTGGTGGGGTAGCCAAATTGGAGCTTTCCAAAGAAGGGTCTTGCGGAATGGCGTAGTACGAATTTAGGCATCTTGAGTGGAACATGTTGTACACCTTGAACCATATTAGGAGCTGAACTCAATATGACATATTGCCTAGATGAGTAGATGATGGGAAAATCACTTCCATACATATTTACCAATCCCCTATGAACCTAGACCAAAGAACTAGAGGAAAATGGTTGAAGCGTAACCAAAACCAAATTACTGATCTTGAAGTCTTATGGCCATATCATGAACTACGTACCACCACTTAGTCTCGTTGGACTTGCTACTCTCCTATGCAAACAGATGGCCTTCTTGCATTAGGACCCCTCTAATGGAAAATTTTGAAGCAGCAATCTAGGACTTTGAAAAGTTTTCCACAGTTTTCGGTGTTGGCTCTACCAATACAACCTCTAGGTCCCGGAATGATGACTTGCATTCCTTCAACCACCACCAAGGCTGATCTTCGTTCAAACACTTCTTAAGTGCAGCTATGCGTTTCGAGTAATCAGCAATGAGGCACTGACAACAATTATAAAACCCAACAAAGGATCACAGTTTGGGCATCTCATAGGTTCACCATTCCTCCATACTTTCACTTTAGCATCATGCATCCAAATTGAGCCATCATTGACCCAATGCCCCAAGAACATGATCTCTCTTTTTGCAAATTAGCACTTCTCCTGCTTCGCATGTAAGAAAGTCACCCTAAGGATCCTGAAGATAGTCCTTTAGTGTTGAATATACTATTGGTTAATCAACCAATTAATTTATATGAACCAACATGCTTACAAATTTATTCCAACAAATCACAGTGTGAAACAGTTGTTTGTTTAAACAAATTTGTGCTGGATAGGAGGGGCCTTTTGCGTGCGTACATTTGACATGAGCTGGGAACTGAACAGATAGGCAAGATCTAGAGAGTATTCCTTGGTTTTGAGAAGTGCTCCTTTCTTGTGCTAGGATCCTTGGTTTGTGTACTTGTTAGATGATTTTCTATCAAGTTATAATCAAATGTTCTGTGCTAATACTTGGAATCAGCAGTACTCTAGATGCACAAAATGTTCAACTTATTCCCCTAAAAAGAAATTTTCAATGTAGAAAAGTTTGAAAATTCGTCTACGCTTATGCTTAAATGTAATTTAGTTCATACCAGGCAGTATGCTCAACTTCTGACCAAACAGAATTACCCAATTCACATACTGGTCAAGCATCAGACTGGTAATACCAATCCACACTAGTCGATACAACCATGATCAAATCCATGGGTATCAGTACAGGTACCAATATTTTAAACCTTAATGTTGAATCCTAGATAAAATTGAACGGACAAAATGAATAGATTAATGAATTGGCTACTACATCTTATCTATACGAAATGTAATAAATAATCTAGCTCATATTAGAGGACAACCATAGTGAATATTTACAACCATGAGCAACCTAAGATGAATCACATTTAGCCTCGAGGGCATAATTTTCCAGGAAAGGTCAAATTCTGGTTAACTTTCCATCGTTAGAGATATTTGAGACCTTAAAGTAACACCTAGCACCCAAAGCCAAAATCCAAAAAGTTTTGGGGTCAAAAATTGGTATTAAATTATTGTTATATTGTTTAATCAGTGATTTAAAAAGCGCTAGACGCCAAAAGGCACCAAGGTCTAAAAACGCCCGAGGCGCTCGCCCAGGCGCTCGCCCGAGCAAGGCGAGACACTAAAATATAAAAATATATAATATAATTAATAAATATAATTATTTAAATAAAAAATATACTATTAAATTAAGAAAATCTAAGGTACAAAATCAATAATTTCAAATAAATAAAAATTAACAGTATTAAAATCAAAATAATATATTATTAATTTAATAAATAAAAATACTATTATTAGTATACAGTTAGCAGTATACTGTTAATATACTATTAACAGTATACTATCGAAGCGAGAACTGAGAAGGAAGATTGAGCCTGCTAAGGCAATGGCAACGGTAGCATGCGACAGTGGTGGTAGGCGACGGCGGCAGCTGGAGCGAGAGCGGCGAGCGACAATGGGAGCAGGATGATAGGACCCTAGCAGGGTTAGGTCCTACTCAACCATGTAACAGCTAATAAAAACCCTGTGAGAATGTAATAAACCCCACCTAGCCGCCTCTATCCTATAAAGAAGAGAGGCTAGGTTTATATTTGGGTCTTTGGGCTTTAGCCAGCCGCCCCTTATTCTATGGGCCGGCCGCTAAGGTTGAGGGCAAATTGGGTAGTTCACTTAGAAAGCAACCCCTAAGGTTAGGGTTTGGAGCTCTATATAAGCTTGTAGCCTCCACCTCTTTGGAATAAGAAAGATCAATCTACAATTGCAGCCACCAGGCTACTTGGAGGGTGGAACCCCTATAGCGTTCCAAGGGTTGATCCCCTCAAAGATCAATCTCTATAGAATTCCTCCGGGGTTCTATCACAGAGCAATGAGCGGCGGTGAGAGAAGTGACAACAAAGTGCGGGAGCGACGAGCACCATAATGGCGAGAGACACCAGGGTTGCGGCGGTAAAGACCAAAATCGCGAGGGTTAGGGTTGGGGAAGTCGGGGAAGTCGCGAGAGGGAGGTTGATATTAGTGATTTAATTGGTTCAATCGAACCAACTAAATCACCTGAGATCGAACCAAACCTAAAATTCTGGTTCGGTCGCCTAGTTTAACCCGGGCGCTCACCCGAAGCGCCCGACGCCTGGACTCAGGCGAGCGCCCAGGCGCCGCCTCTTTGAAGCGCGTTGCTTGGAAGTGAAGCGAGACGCTCGGGCCTCGCCTTGCCTTGCCTTGCCCGAGCGCCTATTGTAATCACTACTCAGTTTAATAATATTTTAATTTTAAGATATACTTTAGGATATATAATTTCAAATTAGATTTGGATGTCTATAATATGTTACCTTTCAAAATGCAAATTGACTATAGTTCTTTTCTTGCTGATTTGAATCAAATTAAATCCTATATCCATTTTAATCTAGACATTCTTCTAAAACTACAATTAGCTGGTGCAATTTCTTTAGTGCTATTTAAATATATGAACTAAGAGGATATACAAACTTATGATAAATTATCTTCAATTTTGAGAAATTGATTTAAACATTCATAACCGATTTGAGTTAAAAATTAACCATTCATTTAAGAACTTTTCTTTCAAGCTTTGATCATTATGTTATTTCATATTGGAATAGTGAATATTTGAACCCTGGTTAACATACTATTATTAGTTTCAAAAGGTTAGATGAATAGTTGCAACACTGCTATGCTTTTAAGATCATGATATCTTGCTATTTCATAGGAATTGGATTGGCAATTCATTGTGGTAGAAAAAATATTTTAGATGTGATTGGAAGGTTAGTGTCTTTAGTTATCTCCAAAATCCTTAATATTTATTTTAATTAAATAAAACATTTTTCAAATATTTAAATTTATAAGAAATAGCAATTATAAGTTTCTTAGATTACTTATTTTGTCTAGAGAAGTATAACTTGTTGAGGAGGAGAAGGCATACTAGAAAGAAATGGACAATGTGTGGCCAGCAGTGGGCTTTAGGTGGTGAGCAGCTCATGGAGGAGGATTGATAGCGAAAGAGGAGAAGAGGGTGGTGGGCTCGCGGAACAGTGAGAGGGCGGCGAGCTCACAACTTGCTCTATGAGCCCTAACATAATTAGTTTTTTCTAATGCACTAGACTGGTCCACCCGAAATGGAGGTGGGCTCGCGGAACAGTGAGAGGGCGGCGAGCTCACAACTTCCTCTATGAGACCTAACATAATTAGTTTTTTCTAATGCACTAGACTGGTCCACCCGAAATGGAGGTGGTCCGCACACTAGTTCGCACCAAGACAGGAAAATACCAGTTGGTACAGTCCAGTCCAAGCAAAATCGCAAACCTTACTATTACGTATAAAGCATTATCATGTGCTCATCCCAAGAGAGAGAATTAATTGGGCATGACTTACTATGGAACCATAGGCTTGAGACTTGATATTTATTATATGGTACATACCTTAGATTAATTGCTATGCGATCAAGCAAGTGTTCACGTACTGAACCTTCTTCTGGGTTGTAGGTAGCAATAAGAAGTGGCTTGCAAGGATGTTGAAAGCTTATTCCTTCTCTCTCCACAACATTAACTCCATCAGTTAGAACATTTAGAAGCAGATTACTGATACCCTCATCCAAAAGGTTTATCTCATCAACATAGAGGACACCTCTGTGTGCTTCTGCAAGTAGACCTGGTTGAAATGCTGTAGTTCCTGATTTTATAGATTCCTCAACATCAACTGATCCTATAAGCCTATCTTCTGTAACACCAAGAGGAATCTGTAATACTTTATTAAATGATGTTAGATATGTAAATAAACATTTATGATTCTATAATTTATATTAAAGTCATATGAGTAATCACCTGCAAGAAAGGTGTCCTAACAATTTGAGTCTTGATATTACCAGCAGAGTCATATTCAACTCGATCAGCTAATCCATCTTCCCATCTAAAAAATTACCTGTCTGTTAGCAGTTGTAACCAATTTGAGCATCAAAGAAATTACCAATTTGCAAGTAACATAATATCTCATTTAGATATGGAGAACAAATTAATCACACTCAAGAAATATAGTGACCGGAAATAAGACAGCAAAAAGCAAACTATCTCAATGACAGTTTCCATGCTTATGTTTATCACTCACTCGTATTTGAACCTGTTTCCTAGCACTTGAAAGATCTTAAACAAAAAACTTTGATAAGATGACAAAGGATTAAAGAGGGGTGCTCACAGGAGGTAACAAGTCTTTTCAGAGTTACATGCAAATGTTGATGTTACAAATTCTAGATAAATTTACCAAAGATTTTATACTAAAATATAATAAAGGAAATAGAACAATTTTTATAAGAAATCCAACCCTAATGTTAAAACCTGTTCATATCTACTTAGTTCCAAATATCACAGCAATTGGACCCTTTGACCTCACTCAAATCATTACATTGTTAAAACAAAAGATACCAATTAGTATAGTGTGTAGTTATTAATATTACATGGTGTTACTAAATAACTAGTTGCAATAGGTCAAATTGGTGCATTCCTAATATAAATTAAAAGTCATGACTCATGATTAAGTTTAACTTGCTAGTTCAAAATTTGCATGTTCTGTCCACATCTTAACTGGAATTTTTTTTCTTTACTGTTCATTAAGAAATGTGTCAAAGATGCACTGACCACTATAGAGCAGTTCTCGACATTTACAAACCATGGATCTATGCAGTTTATTTAGCTCATTAAACCAATTCAAATGGACCAAAGCATGGTAACCTTACTCTTCTGGGCGATTGGGGTCTGCATTAGATATCGAACCTGCCACCACTTCAATTGGTGGAAGCATAGCATGTAATCCACGTGCCATCACTGTCTTTGCTGTTCCACGCTTACCTGATATGGCAATACCTCCTATCTCACGATCAATAGCCCCAAGAAGTAGTGCTGTTTTTATTGCATCCTTTTCAGAAAAGGATAAAAAGGTTAAAATAATCATTTTGAACTAATGCTACATATTAAAATTTTAAAAAATGTAGCAAAAATCCTTCTTGTCCAAAAGTATACAGAGTTGCATATGACAAAAGTAGAGGAAATTCCCACAAGAGAGTTTACATAAAATATGTAAAATTTTATATGCTTGCATTAAAAATTATAATTCATTTTCTTTGCTTTGGTGGTTTGGTCAAGCACAGAGACAAGATCATAATCCCTATGAGCTTATCAGGCTAACTATAACAACCAGTAAGGTTTATTGGCATATGGTTCTTGTAAGGTTGACAAATAACAGAATATAGGTAAATAATTATGTAAAGTAACCATTATAATTACCAGAATGAAACTTTAGGTGGTCAAGCTAGGTGGAGATGGGAATTGGTTTCGGGAGAAACAGATTGTCAATATTTAAGCATGATCTGACAATATTTACAATTAGGCCTCACTTACCATTGAATCCAATCTCCAACTCTATCACAAGAAATCTTTAATTTCAAGAATTCTGTACACAATTGGACTTTTTCTGCTTAACACAATGCATAATTTATTCCACAAACACCAAAAATGTGGTGTCTACTGAAGCCATTTTGGCAGAGTTTTGGTTTGTCTAGTTTAAGAAAATCTTATCCTATCCAGTGCAGTACTTTAAGCAAGTTCAGAAACAGAAAGCATTATGTTTCTTTTCATTTCATGTAAATGTCATCTACGAAAAAAGATTTTTTTTTTGTAAGAAATGCAAATGACCAATTAATATTATAAATAACATTCTACACGTCTAATTCCTTATGTCACATGCAATGTCCTTGTTGACTTTTTTATACATTGACAACTTTGGCAAAGTAGCAGCTCAGGTGTCAATTGTGTCAGTAACTGTTGGTTTCACTTTGAGAAAGGGATAGCCATAAAGAATAATGAAAAACCAAACAGTATGTCCCCTGTATTCCTCTATTAGTACATTTTCCTTTGCTTTTCTAAATTTCCATTTTTTATTCTTTTTTTTCCTTGATTGAAGAATAATGAAAAACCAAACAGTAATATTCTCTTACCTACCTATGAAAGTTTAGAAGTACCATGCATCTAGAGCAGTCCTGCTGTTACTGGGAACTGAAGTTAGGAGGCAAATAATGATTTGAGAAATAGTTGGCACCATATGCTAAATACACAGATAATCAGAGGAAAACCTAAGTGTGGAGAGAGAGAGAGAGAGAGAGAGAGAGATCTTTCCAAAGCATTTTACATGTGGTTGTTAGAAAGTCATTGTAGAAAAACTTCATCAGCGCTTAAGATGTGATCTAGCCAATCACAAGGCAGCATGAGCCTTGGGAAAGTCATGCTGGCCCTTACCTTGTAGAGTGGAAGATCATGATGACCATTCTTTTAACGCATGCAAAGAGGGTTTAAAAAGAGTTCTTATATCTTTCTGTTTCTCTTGCTGCAGTGTGTATAATCTTTTTTAGTACTTTTTCTTGCTGATCTTGTGATCTCAATCATCAGAACATTTTTCTTATATAGAACTCTTGTCAATTCAGAGAGAAAATAGCATCCTATTTCTCAAACAATAAATGTCTTCTATTAAAAGATGCAACCAACCACTAGGCCTATGTCCAAAATGCATCTAATCAAAATAACATTTATATGTTGACAGTATTCTACAATATATAACAAATGCTTGGAACCAACAAGGTAAGCAGAGTGTCTTTGAAGACTGATTGATGTTTTAACCATTTATATCCTACGTTTGTCTGAATGATTTACTTCGTCTATCTCTTCGAAAAGCAAACAGGAGGCTCTGCATAATTTTACATAGATAATCATATAAAAGCTAATCATATAAAATTTTACATAGATAATCATATAAAATTTTCATATTAGATAATCATATAAAATTTTACATATTCTAGCATGCTAAGTTGCAATATTTATTACACATGCAAAATTTTCAAGGGAAAAAATCTTGTAACATGCCATGCTAACATTTTTGTTGTATTTGACATTGAAACTCTGTCTGAACAACAGTCCACAAAGATAAACTTTGCCTTCAGAGAAAATTGTTTCATGAATATTGTTTATCATCTCCTCCATTTAAGTCTTAGGTACTGTTATTTAAATTTAGTAAATCCACGCCATCTCCCATTCTGTATGAACCTCCCCTAAAGCAGGGTATGCATTACCGTACCGTACCGGCGTTTCGACGTTTCTACGGTATGGATGCGATGCTTGATCGAACGGTACGTTCGGCATCTGCGTTCGGTATATTATATTTATAATTATAAATATTATATATATACAAATAGATTTTTTCTTTCCTCGGGCGATCACTCGGCAGTCGCCGCGAGATATCAACAGCGGCGACGTCGCTCCCGAAGGGCGTCGCCAAAAAGTAAAACAAAAATCTATTAAAAAATAACCTCGGCGGCGTCGCCGAGGCTTCGAAAGAACGTCACCGAGCCTCGGGGACGACGCCGACTCTTCGGCGGCGTCGCCGAGAGCCTCGACGACGCCGACTCGGCGTCTAGCGTCGCCGAGCCTCGAGGATAAGTCTTCTCGCCGAGCCTCGTCGGCGTTGCGAAAGCCTCGTCGGCACCCGAGCCTCGGGGACGTCGCTGAGTATTAAAAATTAATTTTTTATTTAAAAAAAAAAAATTCATTAGTGGGCGGTCCAATCCGGTATCTGTCGGACCGATGCATCGCCATCATCTGTACAGTATGTATTGCATACCTTGCCCTAAAGTACCAACTCTTGATGTGAAAACTTTTCCTTTTGGTACCGTATCAATTTATAGATGCAAGCTGTTTATACCAATAGTTTGATAAGCTAAAAGTTTCCTGGTTCTCTCCAAATCTTGAAAACCATAAGCATCTTGTCCCCATTCTTTGTAAATAATTATGTCAAGATACTATTCAAAGATTCATGTCCTTTTAACACAATCATAATGCTACTGAGACCAGAATTTTTTGTGATGGTACAAAATTGAAGTACTACCAGCAGTTACCAGTAGAGAAATTCTCCCTTAACAAGTTTAAAAAGGGTAATATAGATGTCTATGTTACCAGCAGAATGACAAATCATATTTTCTTTACCAAATTGCAAAAATTACGATATTGTACATGACACGGGAGTGCTTAATTTGCTACAATCTGCTCATGTGGATCTTACTGATGCTATTATATATTTTCAACCCACAATGTTGTCTCAAAGCCTTCAACTCAGCCCACTCAAATATGACAACTCATGAACATATTCCTTACACTAAATTAAAACTGTTTCAATACACTTTTCTTCATGACTAAAGAAGATATTAAAGGAGTTAGTTACCAGCTGTAAAACATTTAATCTCATAGTTTCCTTTGCATGAAGGATTGTTTCATGCACTAGTACTTATTTTGGTGTTTTAGGTTAGAAAGGATTTTAGAAACTAAAGATATTAGCAGAAGCTCTCTTGGAATTCTCTCGAAAACACTGTATCTCTTGGATGCTTCCTTGAGTGGTGAGTCTTTTGTTTTCAATTTTGTATCCACGTTTAATATCCCTGGGGTGGTGAATTTTCTATATCCCTTCGTGATTTTAAACCTGGTGGTGAACTATTTTACGATTGTATTAAAGTATTTTCGTGAGATCATACTTTTTCTATCTGAAAAAACTTATTCCAGCAAACTCAATTATATTATCAACTTTCTTTCAAAATCCCTTCTGCATCCACCTTACTACCCTCCAGATGGACATTTTACAGTCATCTGGTATAGTCCTGTTATTGTTGTATATTGTGGCCAAGAAAGAAGCAAGGAAAAGGATAACAGATAACTAGGGCCGGTCTCTGATGGGTCTCTAGACAGGCAAGCATTCAGAAAACCATCTTCACAAAGAATTAGTAGGTGCAAAATTTCAGTGGCCTCTAACCTAATGTCGAACTAGATTCTATATGACCAACATCCCAGCAGAACACTAACCAGCAAAACCGTAGTTTGCATGATTCATCTTGATGAAATACAAGAAGACAATGCCCTAACAATTATCAATCTGGAAGAAGCACAAATACGCCACAATCCCGAAGGGTAAAACGAAATAATGAAAGAACAAAAGAAGCATTTGAATGCTGAGACTCTGCGTAGAATAGGGAACTTGTGAACCTGCCCAACCACAGCGGCCAAGGGGAAGAACTGCCTTCCATATTCCGCGCTGTCGATGGGCTTCTGTACCGTTGCGGAGACAGCACCGTTGCTGGAGTCGATCGTCGCGGCGGCCGAGGCGACGATGGAGCGGCGAGGGGACGGCCGGCCTGCGGCTGCCTTACGAGGGCAAACGGATCTCTTGGTAGAGGGGAGAAGAGGCCTGAAAGATGAAGGGAAGATGATTGACTTCGAGAGAATGAAAGAGGAGGAGGCGGCGGCGGCGGCGGCGGCAGCAGCGGCCATTTGTGAGCTCTGCTAGATAGAATGGCCGAATGAGTCACTGTTATCAGCCTCGTCTTATCTTGGTTCGCTCGCGGCCTCGGTCGCCTTTCCCCGGAACTCTCTTCTAGCTCTTCGTGACCAATGGCAGCAGAACACGTCACGAACGAAAAATACCATCGTTCTCTTCGGGCCGTGTCCTAACGGAACCATTTCATCGACCCGATCGCCTCGGAGATGGACCGGCAGATCAATCGACCGGTTCGGATCGCAAGTTTAATAAGATTTATAAAATATTATATGTTATATATAAAATAAAACAAAAAACAGATCATTTACTTTTTGATTTATTTCTTCTTTCTGTCATCTTTTATTTTTATTCACTTTCTTTGCTGTTGTTGCTTTTTTTTATCCTATTTGTTTTATTTTTGGTTTAATTGCATGTGCAATTCTAAGGATACGTTTCTTCTTTTCATCCACATAATGTTATTAATAAAAAAAGGTGTGTTAAAAAAAAAAGTTCCAGTTGATCAACAATAAAAAAAAAAGTTTTCTTGATGGATTGAATGTAAAAACTTTTAGAATACGAATATAATGTTTGGGATTAAAATGGATATAATATCGAAAAACCATTCTTTATAGGGATACTTAATTGTTATTAATTGGGTGCAGTCAAGAATTCCATATAATACAAAGTTATATAGAGAGAAGAATCGAAAGGCTTGGTCAATTTTACGAAAACAATTTATTATTTTGAACGCTATGGGTATTGCCTCCAAATAAAAGCTGATAGAAAAAGGAGATATAATAACTTATAGTAAATGGTCAGGACACATAATCAATGATCTTACATTGTTTTTAAGGCTAAAATGAAAGATGTATCAGTGACAACCACAAAAAAAATCATTTATCACCCAAGAGTGACCTACACATATCTATCTCCCTTCTTATTGAAAGGTATCAAACCAACAATAAAACTATTGTCAAAAACGATATAAGTGTCTCCTCTCCCAAACGAGAAATATAGTCTTAATCAGTTCGGTAAATACTATTCGCATTCCTCCTTAACAATTAAGTTTCTAATAAATTTTCATCTTAATAGATTTCATCTAAATGATAATGATTGATAGAAAATATTCTGACATCAGGTAACATGGAGGACAACTCGTCATTCGTTTGCAGAGCAAAGCCAACTTGGCAAGGTGTGCTCCTTCGACTGTTAGCCTCACGTCGCATGGGACTGCACGAGCCGACACCACACCATAGAGGCTAGGACAGGTCGACCCATACCATAGGGAGGTATAGCTAGTTCTCCCCAGGTGCAACTCCCTCTCGCTGACTTTGCAGGTATAAAAATCAACCCCCGACATCTGAAGAGGGGACAAAAAAAAAAGAAAGCAGAACAAACCTAATATGAATCCACTCTTAAATCTCCTCCCCCATTCACTAACTTAAGCATCGAAGAGGTTAAATCAAGAACCCCTTCTGACATTGACCTATTATGCAGGATCCCGGTGTAAATTAAGCACCTCTCAGCTCCACCTTGGGACACCCTTAAAGGCTTGGTTGTAACCTCGAAGCCACCCCCTTTAGTCCAGACTCACTCTCCTTGACCCACTTTATCCAAAGAGTCCATCAAGATGACCTTATGCTTTTGAGATAGGATTAAGTCATATCGACTCCTAAGCCACGACACAAAAGGTACATAGCAATTTTGACGCTAAAAGGAGAGCCGAATGTCACAAGAACATCCACCAACGAATCCCCTCAATGAGTGCTCTAACAAGAAGGCTCCATTACCCTCATATAATGCCTTTAGCTAAGAAGGGCAACTGCCCACCCTCTAATAAGTAGAAGGGTCCACCTCAACTCAGACCTTGAGGCACTACTAGCACCTATTCAATGATCTCGGGCTCTCTCCTCTAGGAGCCAACACGAGACAACTAGTTGTCCCTACCTTCTTAAACCTCACCCACTATATGTAGGCTTTTATCGGAATGATGCAAGTCATCACTCCCCTTCTCTCTCAACTGGCCCAACAGATGGTGCCAATTCCACAACAATGGTCAATGGTCCAACAATCGCTTGTTCCCACACCTCTCAGGGCTACCCTGATTGAACCACCCCTAGTGCACCAAGACCACCCTTAATTGGCCGAGGGATAACTCAGGGACCCACGCTCCCTGACAATAGAGTGCACTTAATCAGCAAATTCAATGGACAACTCGCTCAAGGCCCAATTGCAACTTGGACAAGGTACAATGAGAGCTTCAGTAGTCAAAGGGCGAGGTTGACAACCACACCTCAAGCGACTCACCCTTCATCCAAGATATCTAGGAGGCGCCCTTCTTGACCAATTTTTGCCTCCTGACACTAGAAGCTTTTGATGGTAATTCTGACTCGAGAGAGCACACGGCAGCCTTCTAGTTTTAGATGACATTATATGGCATATTGGATCCTCTGATGTGTTAAGCACTCTCGACAACGCTAATGTTAGGATTAAGTCAGCACTAAGAGGGGGGGGGTGAATTATGCGCACGTTTAAAATGGTTATGATTTGAAATCCTTTCGAGTCGATAAAATCATATCAGAAAATCATTTGACTTTGAAAACATTCGTAAAGCAAGGTAATATGTAGTATAACTAAATAGCAAAGAGGAGAAGAAAGAGAGTGTATACCAAATTTATAATGGTTCAGTCGTTGTGACCTACGTTCACTTTTAATTCTTCCTCCGTCGAGGTTATCGACTTCCATTATTGTGCTAGTTATAGGTGCCCTACAAGCCAATCATATGAGTGATGGCACATATAACATACTGCATCAATCTCTTTGCTTATGATTATTAGCATTTTCTCACATTATCTAGATGTATATTGTGATGTCCTTGGATCTGTGCAATGAGAATCAGATCATGATAATGAGATCGATTCACCTTTAAACATAGACCTTAAATAATCCTGGTCATAGGTTACTTGAAAGGGACATCGAGATAACCGGATAGACTAGTATGTTGTATACCTGTCAATATGATGGAGGTTGCTGGTCTCATAGCTACTCGCGTGGAGACACTAAGGATACAGTACAAGTGCTCATTGGAGAATGAGTTCACTGATTGATTCGCTTACGCAATGTTGGATGGTTATTGATACCTCACATCAGACAACGATTCTGTAGTCCTAGTAGTGTATCTGGTCCTTAGACTTGAAACACCAAGGATATCCTGTATGAGTACTCCACTCTTTGATACCAGACTTATAGGTTTGAAAGTTCCAGATCTAGTACAGCCGGTTATTGGTAGTGGTAGCCAACCTTACGAGGGCTATTGAGTGTCAATAGAGGATCATCCACTCTCGGTATTATGAAAGGGATATCCCATGTATTCTTGCTCAAATAAATCCTTGGCTAAGGTTATTCGGATTGAGAGAGAAAGAGTTCTTCAGGAGAATCCGATAAGAGCGAGACTCGAGGAGAGACCGTATGGGCCTGACAACACCATGCCCGATATAGGGTCTCTGGGATATTAGATGGATGAGGGACTATAGATACATGGTAACTGAGGACAAATAGGTCCAAAGGATTGGATTCCCATGTATCATTTGGGGATTGCGGCGTAGTGGCATAGTACATCCGTAATCGATGAGTCAGGTGAATTGTTATAAAGATAATAATTCACTAAGTCAGAAGGAGTTCTGACAAGTATGACTCATGGCCAGCTCGATATTAGGCCTAGAGGGTCACACACATATGGTAGATATTGCGATGAGTAGAGGTTCAGATATGAGATATCCACCGGAGCCCATATCTTATTGGATATCCAATAAGCCCCTGAATTATTGGATCCTAAGATGAGATCCAATAAGAGCTAATGAGAGATTATTGGGTAGAGACCCATTAAGCTAAGAGGCTTGGGTAATTGGATAGAGATTCAATACCCAATAGGGCAGGATCCATTAGGGTTTACAAGGGGCCTCTATAAATAGGAGGGAATTGAAGGCCCATAGGTTGGGATTCTCTGGTAGATTCTCTCAAGATCCCTATCCACCTAGAGAGGAGGGCGCTAATTCTTCTCCTCCCCATAGAGAGGATATGAAACACAGTTTCGCGGATTTGTTTTTGAAACACATTGATCTTTGCATGAACAACCTGGCTCTGATACCACTATTGGGAATCCAAGGGGACAACATCCCATTTATAGCGGAAGAACATAAAACAAAAAACCTTAGATTTTTTGTTCGTGCGAAGATCGGGTCTTAAACTGCATGTGTTGTGATTTAGAATAGCTTTTATCGTCAAAATCGTTGACGCAAAAGGCAAGGAAGGGCAGCAACTGTTGCTGCCCTTGTTGTGCTCGCATAGCGATCGCAAAGCGATCGTAAGGGCTACTGTAGCTTCTTGCACCGCAAGCGTAGCGACGACGGCACAGCAAAGGGCCCGCAGTTGGCTGCAGCGATGATGGCCAACACCCACTGTCAGCAGCAAAGCAGCCTTGCTCACAGGGGCGGTGCCCACGAGGGGCAAGGCCGCTTGAGGAGGCGGTGCCACTCGCGGGCGAGGTGTGGTGGCCTTGCCCACAGGGGCGACGACAACCACAGGCACAACGCTGCCAAGGGTGCTCGCCTACGGGTGAGTAGCTTGCAGTGGTGACCGCAGGAGCATGTGCTCGCAAGGGCGGTGCTAGCGGAGGGCAGCGCCGCCCGCGGGTAGAGGTCAGAGCACTCGCCTCGCAGTGGTCATCGCCGGCAAGGTGGCAGCAGTTGCAACGCAGCATGTAGAAGTCAGGGATTAGGGTTTTGGGACAAAAGATAGTTTTACCCCTCGAAATTTCAAGAATTCCAATTTCTGTCCCTTTGACATAATGACTAAAATACCCTTTATAATTTTAAAAATTCTAATTTTGTCTTTTCTAGTCTAATGACCAAAATACCCTTGGGAATTCAAAAAATTTCTTATATATCACTATTTTTAAAAAATATTAGTTAATTAAAATATTTAATTAACTATTATTATTTATCTAGTAGTCCTATATAATAACATAAACATGTGATATATGATGTGGACAGATGATCATGGACCGTGTGATTTGATATGTGTACATGTGATTATTATTATTAGGGCCTGCGAGCCTCTATTTTTCTCGTTTATTGTCAGGCCTACATGCCTCTAATTTATTGTAATTACATGAATAGGCACAGCAGGAGCGTGGAAGCGATAGTGGGACCCACGAGGTCGAGACGGACGATCCGATGTATGGAGATGCGTTGAGATACCGACGGAACCGACAAAGCGAGATGGACGATCACAGGGCATGGAGATGCGTCGATGCACACATAGATCTTGATGTGAGTGATTGAGCCCACTGGCTCGGGCTTGATCACATTAGGATATGGTCCATGATCATCTGATGTGATTGCTCATGTGATGTGTGATTGATTATACACCTACTATATATGTATATATATTTGCATGCGATATAGATATATATATTAAATATGTATGTGTATGACATATTATGTTAGGAGACCAAATCAAAAATCTCCTCTATTAATAATATTAAGTCGGTAAATGTGAGACAATTAGATTAACCTATATGGTCTTCCATCGTTATAGGTAGGAACCGATTCCCGATATAGGTTGAGTTGGTCGAGTCCCTCGAGACTCACCTATATTGCATTTCACTATCTTATCTATAACATAGAGATATCACTGGTGACCCGAGGACATGGTATACTTGGTTGAGTCCCTCAAGAGTATATCATCAAATCAGACTCATCTTGTAACGATGGTGATAACTTAACCGAACATCATGGTTGGTCGAGTCCCTCAAGGCCATGGTGGTTCGGAGGCTGAACAAGACGGGAATCACAAGAAGTTGTGATTGACAAGAGTTGCCTACCTTTATGGGCTTAACGTGATTAGTTGAGTCCACCGAGGTTACGTTAAGACATCGATTGAATCCCGATCCCCACTAGAGATTCGTCAGGGTTCTCCGATTCGCATACCGAAGGGTGTTGTGTGTCTCGCAAAAAATTAGTGAGAATACATTAAGATAGAAGTCCTTATCTTAACTGTTTAATTTTTACAAAGTCTGCATGTTATTTATTTCTACTACATCTTTAATTTCAGAAAAATATCACTTTCAAATCCTTTACGTGGCATACTTGATGCCAACCACCTCATTGGTCTAAATTATATGGATTAGCTTCGTAATATGAGAATCATTCTCACGACGGAGAAAATCATGTACATCCTTGATACAATGATCCCTACGCCCGATGAAGGGGCAAGAGAGGATGAGATCGCTCGTTATGTAAAGTACATAGATAATTCAACTCTTGCTCAGTGTTATATGTTGGTCTCTATGACTACTGAGTTATAGAGACAGCATGAAAATATGGATGCTAATTCCATCCTCCTGCATCTCCGTAAACTGTTTGAGGAACAGGGAAGAACTCAACAATATGAGATATCAAAGAGTCTTTTCCGTGCCAGGATGACTGAGGGGACACCGGTTCAGAACCATATCCTTAAGATGATTGAGTGGATCGAGAAACTCACAGGTCTAAGAATGGTCATAGAGGATAACCTGTGTGTGAATCTTATGCTTCAGTCCCTACCAGATTCCTTTTCTCAGTTTATAATAAATTTTAATTTGAACAAGCTTGAGGTGACCCTCCTAGAGCTCCTCAATATGTTGAAAGAAGCAAAGAGTATCATCAAGAAAGAGAAGTCAGTTCTCTATGCTGGTGAGACCAAAAAAAAAGGAAGGCTGAGAAGTCCCTTAAGAAGGGTAAGGGCAAGGGCAAAATGGGTAGGGCAAAAGTTACTAAGAAAGACCTAACAAAGGACTAAGGCTAGTGCTTCCACTGCGACAAAAATGGGCACTGGAAGAGGAACTACAAAGAGTATCTTGCAAAGAGGGTGAAACATAAGCTTGGAGAAGTTTTAGGTACATTCATGATCAATCTCCATTTGTCAGAATCTTATGATAACACATGGATATTGGATACCAGGAGTACTTATCATATCTACAATTCGTTGTAGGTTCTGGCAGGACCTAGGAGATTGAAGTGAGGAGAGATGGACCTTAAGATGGGCAATGGAGCAAAGGTTGCTGCAATGGCTGTTGGCAAGGTCACCTTATATCTACCTGGTGGAGCTATTATTACATTAGATGCATACTATTATGTTCCTTCTATTATCAAAAATATTATTTCCATTTCATGTTTGATAGTTAGTGGATATAAATTAGTTTTTGAGAACAGTGGTTGTTCAATAACATTAGATGATGAGATCATCATGAGAGGAACATTGCATAATGGTTTATTTATACTAGATACAGCTCTACACATAATGAGTGTAAGTAAGTCTAAGAGGAAACGAGAAGAGGTGAACAATGCAAATCTGTGGCATTATAGGCTAGGTCACATCCATGAGGGAAGGATTCAAAAGTTGCTAAAGAATGTATATTAAGATCTATTCGACTATGAGTCATATGCGACTTGCGAACCATGCCTTCGGGGAAAGATAACCAACTCTCCATTTAGTAGAACTAGAGAGAGAGCCACTGAGTTATTGGAACTCATACATAGTGATGTATGTGGTCCCATGTCGACTCATGTCATAGGAGGTTACTCCTACTTCATTACTTTCACTGATTATTTCTCAAGATATAGACATGTGTACTTGATGAAGTACAAGTCTGAGGCTTTTGAGAAATTTAGGGAGTATAAGAATGAAGTGGAGAATCAGGCTGGAACGAGTATTAAAACCCTTCGATCAGATCGAGGAGGTGAGTATTTGAGTACAGAGTTCACCCAGTTTCCTCAAAGACCATGGGATTTTATCCTAATGGACACCTCCTTATACATCGTAACTTAATAGTGTATCAGAAAGGAGGAATCACATATTATTAGACATGGTGTATTCCATGATGAATTTTACCGACCTATCCATCTCATTCTGGGGATATGCCCTAGAAACCACAACTTACCTTTGGAATAGAATTCCAACTAAGTCATTAGTGTCTACTCCATATGAGATATGAAATAGGAAGAATCTAGGATGGAATAGTACAAGTTCGTGGGATACCCCAAGGAAACTTATGGGTATTATTTTTATCACCCTGAAGACAAGGTCTTTGTAGCCAAGAAAGCAATATTCCTTAAGAAGGACATATTCTTGGTGGAGATAGTGGGAGCATGATAGAGTTGAGCGAGGTTGGAGAACCTAGCCCAAGTACCATTCCACAACCAGAATCTATTTAGGTACCTAGCACACAAGTTTTAACTTTACGTATGTCTGGTAGAGTATCTCATTCTCCCGAGAGATATGTGGGATATATCAGAAGATAGGATGTTGAGGATATTGATCCTTAGACCTACGAGAAGGCTATTATGAGCATAGACTCTGGGAAATAGCAAGAAGCCATAAATTCATAAATGAATTCCATGTACAATAAAATTTGGGACTTGGTTATTGCACCTAAGGGTATTATACCCATTGGCTGCAAGTGGATCTTTAAAAAGAAGATTGGAGTAGATGAAAAGGTAGAGACCTATAAAGCAAGGCTAGTGGCTAAGGGGTATCGTCAAAGGCAAGGTATTGACTATGACGAATCTTTCTTACTCATAGCCATGCTAAAATCCATTCAAATTCTATTAGCTATTGCAACACAGTATGATTATGAGATCTGACAGATGGACATCAAAACCATATTTCTCAATGGTAACCTTGAGGAGGAGGTGTATATGATACAGCCTGAGGGATTCGTGTCCAGGGATAACTCAGACAAGGTGTGCAAGTTACTTAGGTCCATCTATGGATTGAAGCAAGCCTCCCGAAGTTGTAACATAAGATTTAATGAGACGATCATATCATATGACTTCGTTAAGAATGAAGATGAGCCTTGTGTGTACAAGAAGGTAAGTGGGAGCGTTATCACCTTTTTGGTACTATATGTGGATGACATCCTGACCATTGGGAATAATATAGGAATGCTCTCTATAGTAAAGACTTGACTATCTAGGCACTTCTCCATGAAGGACTTAGGGGAAGCATTCTACATATTGGGGATACAATTCTATAGAGATAGATCCAAGAGGATATTGGCTTATCCCAGTCTAGGTACATAGACACCATTGTCAAAAGGTTTAGTATGAAAAATTCCAAGAGAAGTCTCATACCGATGAGACATGAAATATCACTTTCTAGGAGTATATCCCACTCCTAAAGAAAGGGCACACATGGATAAGATACCATATGCCTTAGCGATAGGATCTATCATGTATGCTATGCTATGTGTCAGGCCTGATATAGCACATGTTCTGAGTGTCACGAGCAGGTATCAGGCAAATCCAGGCTTAAAGCACTGGAAAGTAGTAAAATATATCCTTAAGTACTTGAGAAGGATTAAGGATTTCTTACTGGTATATGGAGGCAGTAGCCTCAAGGTTGAGGGCTACACGGACTCGAGCTTCTAGTCCGATGTCGATGATAGCAAGTCTAATTCTAGGTATGTATTCACCCTGAATGGAGGGGCAGTATGTTGGAAGAGTTCCAAGCAAGACACTACTGTTGACTCGACCACAGAGACGGAATACATTGCTGCGGTAGAGGCAACAAAGGAGGGAGTCTGGATGAAGAAGTTCATCACAGATCTAGGGGTTGTTCTGAGCAGTGAGGAGCCGATTCCCTTATATTATGACAACAATGGGGTAATTGCTCAAGCGAAGGATCCCAGGTCTCATCAGAAGTCAAAGCACGTTCTGAGGAGGTTCCACTTGATAAGAGAGATTATCGTTGAAAGAGTTCCATCCGAAGATAACATTGCAAATCCACTAACCAAGCCATTGTATCAAGATATCTTAGAGCGTCACAAAGGCCTGATGGGGATCAGACATGTAGGTGATTGGCTTTAGGTCAAGTGGGAGATTGCTAGTCATATATGCCCTGTAAGCCAATCACATGAGTGATGACACTTGTGACTTGATATGCACTCTTTCTTTTTGCTTATTATTATTATGCATTATATAACTTTATCTTATATGTTGCATATATTGTGATGTCCTTAGATCTATGCAATGGGAATCGGATCGTGATGAGACCATGATAATAAGACCGATTCACCTTTAAACATAGACCTTAAATAATCTCTGCCATAGGTTACTTGAAAGGGACATCGAGATAACCGGATAGATTGGTGTGCTGTATACCTGTCCATATGATGGAGGTGGCTGGTCTCATAGCTACTCGTGTGGAGACACTAAGGATATAGTACCAGTGCTCATTAGAGAATGAGTTCATTGATTGATCTGCTTACGCAATGCTAGATGATTATTGATACCTCACATCAAACAACGATTTTGTAGTCATAATAGTATATCTGGTCCTTAGACTTGAGACACCAAGGATGTCATGTATGAGTACTCCAATATTTGATACCGGACTTATAGGTTTGGAAGTTCTAGATCTAGTACAACCGGTTATTGGGAGTGATAGCCAACCTTACAAAGGCTATTGAGTGTCAATAGAGGATCATCCACTCTCGGTATCATGAGAGGAATATCTTATGCATTCTTGCTAAAAAAAAACCTTGGCCAAAGTTATTCGGATTGAGAGAGAAAGAGTTCTCCGGGAGAATCCGATAAGAGCGAGACTCGAGGAGAGATCGTATGGGCCTGACAACACTATGCCCGGTATAGGGTCTTTAGGATATTAGATGGATGAGGGACTATATATACATGATAAATAAGGACAAATAGGTCCAAAGGATTGGATTCTCCTGTATCATTTGGGGACTACGACATAGTGGCCTAGTACGTCCGTAGTCGATGAGTCAGGTGAATTATTATGAAGATAATAATTCACTAAGTCAGAAGGAGTTCTGACAAGTATAACTCATGGCCAGCTCGATATTGGGCCTAGAGGGTCACACACATATGGTAGGTATTGCAACGAGTAGAGATTTGGATATGAGATATTCGCTGGAGCTCCTATCTCATTGGATATCCAATAAGCTCCTGAATTATTGGATCCTAAGATAAGATCCAATAAGAGCAAATAAGAGATTATTGGGTAGAGACCCATTAACCTAAGAGGCTTGGGTAATTGGATAGAGATCCAATACCCAATAGGGCAGGATCCATTAGGGTTTACAAGAGGCCTCTATAAATAGGAGGGAATTGAAGGCCCATAGGCTGTGGTTCTCTCAGTAGCTACCTTCTATTCTCCTTTGCCTAAGAGAGGAGCATCATCACAGTCCCTGCCATGTGGATACCGCTAGAGAGGAGGACGCTTGACCTTCTTCATCTTCTCCTACAGATCTGTAGGTATTTAGGGATATACGATCTCCCTAGATATTTTCTTTTACATATGTAGTTTTCGTGGATTTATTTTTAAAACACACCGATTTTTGCATGACGATGGAACCTTTCATGGAAATCCAAGGTTTTTTTATTTTATGTTCTTTCACTGCACATGAGATGTCGCCCCTTGGATTCCTAATAATTCAGATTGAGAGAGAAAGAGTTCTCCAAGAGAATCTAATTAAAGCGAGACTCGATTGGAAACCGTATGGGCCTGACAGCACCATGCCCGATATACAGTCTCTAGGATATTAGATGGATGAGGGACTATAGGTACATGATAACTAATGGTAGATAGGTCCAAATGATTGGATTCTCTTGTATCGTCCAAGGACTACAGTGTAGTGGCCTAATACGTTCGCAATCGATGAGTCGAGTGAATTATTATGGAGATAATAATTCACTGAGTCAGAAAGAGTTCTGACAAGTAAGAATCACGATCAACTTGATATTGGGCCTAGAGGGTCACACACATATGGTTGGTGTTATAACAAGTAGAGGTTCAGATATGAGATATCCGTCAGAGCCCGTATCTTATTGGATATCCAATAAACCCTTATATTATTGGATCCTATAGATGAGATCCAATAAGAGCTAGATTATTGGGTAGAGACCCATTAATCTAAGAGGCTTGGGTAATTGGATAGAGATCTAATACCCAATAGGGCAGGATCCATTAGGGTTGACAAGGGGGGGCCTCTATAAATAGGAGGGAACCAAAGGTCCATAGGCTGGGGTCTTCTTAGTGGCCACCTCCTGTTCTCGTCTCTCTAGAGAGGAGCATCGTTGCGTCCCTGCCGTGTGGATACCACTAGAGAAAAGAATATTTGATCTCCTTCATCCTCTCCCATGGATCTATAGGAACTTAGGGATATACGATTTCCCTAGGTACTTTCTTTTTACACACGTAGTTTTCAAATTCGCGGATTTGTTTTTGACGCACTGATTGTCGCATGACGATGGAATCTTTTATAGAAATTCATGATTTTTATTTTCTGTTCTTCCGCTGTACATGAGATGTTGCTCATTGGATTTTCCAACATATTAATCTTCCTTCAACGGGCGAAGATTAATCACCCCTTTTACATAGCTTTCCTCCTTTTGACTATTAGGATTAAGTCCAACACTAAGGGGGTGAATTAGTGCAACAATAAATCCAATGATTTTGCGATTTTGAAAAACTTTGTACGATAAAAAGAATCATTCAATCAAAACATGTTTCGATAATGTTTTAATCTTGAGAGTATAGTGACCAAGTATTATGATTTTGCAGTAAGAGTAAAGTAGTAAAAAGGAGATCACACCAGAGTTTTATAGTGGTTTAATTATCCGACCTACGTCCACTCCCAATTCCTCCTTCGTTAGGGCCATCAACTTTGACTAGTAGTCTTCTTTCAAACGGGCAAAGACTAACTACCTTTACAAACTCTTTCTTTTACAAGTCTTCCCTCAACCACTTCTCTTAGGAACTACTTTTAATATTTCGGAAGAGAGATTTATACACTTAAAATCACAGAGTTTTCCCTTTGTTTTCTTTCACAATTCTTACTATGCCAAGCAAGAATAGCTGGGGTATTTATAGACCCCAAGTGGCTTCAAATCTTGGAGCCAAAATTCAAACACCCTGAAATTTCAAGGTACTGGCGGTACCACCGCCCAGGCTTTATGTCATTGGGTAGTACCACTGCTTGGTACTAGGCGGTACCATCACCTGACACAGTATTAGAGACTGTGTCTTGGAGACCGAGCCACCGATAGTTTCACCACTTATTTTGGCGGTTCCATCGTCTGTTCTAGCGATGCCACCGCTTGAGACAATGCTTGGGTCATTTTTGGGGCCTTTCATTTAGCCTAACACAGCCCAAACTTGGGCTCAATTAACCCATAATTGAGTTGGCCCAATTCCAACTCAATTACACCTTAATCCTACTTCAATCTAGATAATTATTATAAAGCTTTAATCAAATTTGTTGCCCAGCATGTCATTGGTCCATCGATGCTTCATTCGATTCTTCGACGCATCGTCCTCTCTTGCGGCCTATTACCTAATCAACAATTGTCCTTCACAACCCTGATCTCCTTGGTGTAATTCTGCTCTTGGCTCGATGCCTGAACCCATTGTCTGAAGCCTTCTGCCGATACATCGACCGATTCTTCGGCTCAACATCTAATATTTTGACATACTCTCCTCCAGCCCAATGTTGATTCTTCCTACTTTAATTGTCTAATCCTGATCGAAGGTAGTCATACGTCACTCAAAACATAGTTAGATCATAAACATAATCAATTGATTTTATTATCAAAATCCGAGATTCAACAATCTCTCCCTTTTTTATGATGACAACCAATTGATGATGGAGTTATCCTTAACTCCCCTTATCAATATGACATTTGATAGAAAATTTAAAATTCAAAATTTTTGAATAAATCATGTAATAATCAAAATGTTCAATACATCATTCAATGCATGATTATCATCATACTTCATCCCCTTTGTCATCAACAAAAAGGAGAAGTTTATCGAGCAAATGTTTGAAGATATGCAAATTTTATAATATACAAGCTAGCAATCACTTTACAATATTTACGATCATCAAATCATCAAGTTTTAAAGATGTGTAAGTTTTTCAAGTTTGCACCTTTTGCTTCTTTTGATATAGCAATTATTTGCTACTCTTTGCAATGTTCATACTAGCAAATTTTATTTTTTCTTTTTCGAGAAGTGCAAGTAAGTTTTGTCATTGCAAGTTAGCAAATTTTTTAGCGAGTGAAGTTAAGCAAAATTTTAGTCTCTCTTGAGATAGCAACTTTTTGTTTCTCGATGTTCAAGCTAGCAAGTTTGCTTCTTCTTTTGTAAGCTAGCAATTTGTTTTCTTTGCAATGTTCGAGCTAGCAATCTTTCTTTCTCTTGTGATGCACAAACTAGCAAACTATCTCTCCCTTTGTCTTTGTTAAAAAATAGGGAGGAAAGATTACAACAATACAAAATTTTCTTTACATCAATTTTCAAGTCATGACAAAAATTAATTAGAAAGTTAAATCAATGATTTAATCGTATCATGAGATATATAAACCATACATACAAAGGAATCATGTCATAAAAGAAAAATCAATGTTTCAAACATTACGTAAGGTATAAAATCATCAATACAAGGGAGTCATGTAATGAAAAATATGAAAAATCAATAAAAATCAATAAAATAAATTCATAAATACCAAATTATATTAATCATTTTTCACACCAACTTTCATCAAGGTAGCAAATTGTTAGGATCAATACATATATCCAAAAATTATTTTGACAAATCTCCTTTTTAGCAAACAACGAAAAGAAACCTTAGGAGATAAAAAAAATCATAAGTGTTAAGTATCAAGAAATCAAGATCATGATTCATAAATATTTTTTTTAGTGAAAAGAAACTTAAAAGATCTCAATTTATGCATAATATCTCTTAATTCATCATGAATCATATGAAATTTAAGTAATGATTCCAAAAAATTCATGATACATTTAGAAAGATCTCCTTTTTAGTAAATGACAAGAAGAAACATAGGAGAAAAGCTCTTGATTTAAGCATAAGACATTTCAAGTCATCAAGATCATATTTTATAAAAAAAAATTTCAAGTATCAAATATCGAGATATCAAGATCATGACTTGAATTATTTTCCTCTTAGTAAATGAAAAAAAAGAAGGAATCATAGAGGAAAAAGATTTCGATTCCCATAAAAGATATCTCAAGTCAAGAAATCATTCATGATTTGCTTAAAAAAAGATCTCATTCAAATCAATTCATCAATTCCAAGCTCATCATCTAAATTACTTTCAAGATTCATAAAATAACATAAATAGATTTGTTAACACATCATCAAAATCTCTTTCATAATTCAAGAGATTCACAAAAGATAATCTACATGGATCTTTTATTCAAAAACCGAAAAGCTTTATGGATAGAGACCTTTTTATGGAAAAAGAATGCATTCCTCTTTTAGTGATTTGTTTCATATAATCATGCCTTTTTCTTTTTATGCTAAATAAAACCATGCATCAATGTTAAGGACCAATAAACAAATTTCATCATAAAAACCATCAAGTTAAAAAATATAACACGTTACACATAAGGCATCTTCAAAGATTCGATTTATCATGATAATGTGTTTCATTTTAAGTTGTTTATTCATATAAGTTTGCTCTAAGTTTTTTTTTTGTACAAAAGACATGCATCATGTTTAAAACCGAAACATAAGTTTCGTCATAAAAAATATAATACATTATTTCAAAACATAAGATCATTACTTCAAATCCTCATGCATAATACAAAATCATTAAGCATGATACCATAAAGCATCTTCATAATCATTTTAATTCCAAAGATCTTTCTTTTTATTGTTGTTGATTGTAACAAGATATTTTCTTTCTTAAATGAATTTAACTTTTTATGCTTAGTGCAAAAAATCAATATGCAATAGTCGTGTTCAAATTTTCAAAATCACTAGGAAGATAAGCATAATATATTTTTATAGTTTTTTTTATTTCTTACAATCTAAATCAAGCAACTCATGAAAAGATCAAGTAATTTCATAATAAGATAAAAGCATTTCGGGTGAGTCATATATCTTATTATCGAAAGCCATCAAGGCATAATTTGCCATCCCACCTTTGAATGTTCTCGATTTGTCCTTGAGTTCTTTCTTCTTCTTTAGCACCTTCTTCTTTTCAAGTTTATTTTTATTTTTTAATTCTTATTTTATGAATTTTTTAAATTTTATAGTCAAAAGTTCAAGGTCATTATCCTCATCACCAACATCACTTGAGTCATCACTCAAGTGATATTCTATTGTTCAAAGTCCCAAATTCTTCCTGTTCTTTGGAAGATGACTCTCATGGTCATTATGTTCTAAGAAGTTCATTTCATATGTCATCAATGAGCTAATAAGTTCTTCTAATGGAAAAATATTCAAGTCTTTTATTTTTTGTATCGTCATTACTTTCGGATCCCACCTTTTTAAATCTTAAAATTTTATTTATAAGTTTAAAATTAAAAAAATATTTGCCAAGACTTTTCAAACTATTGATAATATCCGTGACACTGGTGTACATATCACCGTTAGTTTCATTTGGTGCTATTCGAAAAAGTTCAAAATCATTCATCAAAAGATTTATCTTAGAATCCTGAACTCTACTGGCCTTCATATGTGACTTCAAGAGTGTGCCAAATCTCTTGTGCAGTTTCGCAAATAGAAACACGATTAAATTCGTTTTTATCTAAGGCACAAAATAAGACATTCATAGTCTTTGTATTTAAAGAGAAAGTCTTCTTCTCCAAATCATTCTAATCGTTCGTTGGAAGAGAAGACTTTTGAAATTTATTTTTCATGATATTCCATAAATTTAAATCCAAGAAAAATAAGAA
The DNA here is from genome assembly GCA_024322285.1 of Musa beccarii. Lineage (NCBI taxonomy): Eukaryota > Viridiplantae > Streptophyta > Magnoliopsida > Zingiberales > Musaceae > Musa > Musa beccarii. The sequence continues at coordinate 15,119,741 of CM044401.1, forward strand.
AACTCTCATTCAAGTTTTTCAATAAGTGTAGCCTGTCCTATTGAACATGAGAGAATGAACGATAAAATTACTAGTTATAAGTGCCTTACAAACGAATCACATGAGTGAATATGATTCTGTTGATTTTTTAACATCAGTGTTAGTGGTTTTGATGAATCTAATAATTTTGCTTATATGAATTTAGGATCTTATATCTTGCATTTGATGCACGCGTATAATTATGTCATCACCTGATCTTTCTCTTTTGATTTTTGCAGCAATGGGTAGATCTAGCATGATTTACAGGACTACAGGCAGGCAAATAAAAAGGAAACACCTGACATCCCATTTCTCAATGCAGCTCTACAAAATTAAACAATATAGATGAAAGCAATTATCAGTCTGGTGACACCTCTCTATAACGCATCCTCCTCACCGAGAAAACATGGTTTCAGACTCGGCAATAGACAGCAGCATGGTGGTTCGTCTGCCACATGGCCACCACAATATGCTACAATTTTGGTCGTTAAAGCACAATTATTTAGCTTTTCTTTCTTGAGATCTAAAATTGTAATTTTGGTATCTTTAATCTGCATCGAATTGTGGAAATCCAGCACTAATAGAAATATCCTATTCTTCAATTCAAAATGATTTATTTCTCAAGACTAAGATGCCAAAATTTTGGAATCGCTGAGACTTGTCGAGGCACACATGCAAACCAAACATTTTTTTGTTTTGAAGTTTCAGAACCCAATATCAGAATAATAGGTATGACCATTCTCTACAGATACGCTCAACAGGAGTAAATCATTATTTAAATACTTGTCTGGTTTCTCTTGTTTCCGTTTTTAGTAATTGCTAAAGGTAGATGACGAAGGCGACAGTTCTATGTTTAGGATACGATAGTTTAGCACCTAAACAATTCCTGTAAAATTTATATAGTTGTCACATAGGTTTTTTTTTTCCTTTTGGAGAATACCTTGTTCATATATTTTTATCATAGGGGAATGCTCATGGAACAAACTTGGTAAACATTTTCCCTTGTTATGAAAGCTAATTCCATAAATTTCTTCATGGATGCTTGCTTGTTATTTATAGCATCGTGTTGTAACATACGTCTTTTGGCAGAAAAGAACAAAACTATTTATTATCTTGCCATAAATTATCTTCGATCCGAATGTGCATGATTTTGCAATATTTCTTATTTATTATTTATAACAAAATTATTTATTTTTAATATAAATATAAATTTTTATTAAACCTATCATCCAATAAACTAACCCACTATTCTGATTAATGGTCCATTTACTCGAGATTTAATTGAGTTGATGTTCTACCTAGTTTTGATTACCAAGTGAAATAAGAATAATGTGTCCTTTACAAGACTTAACTTTTTCTTTCGGTTTTTGTGGAACCATTAGTGTATTATTATACAAGTGAGGTAAGGCCATCATCACTTCGTATGTTGTTAGATGTAATAGAAATTTATAGGCTTTTTTCTTTTTGAAAAAAAAATCTCATTCTTGCATGCTTTTACCGCAATTTCCATTGTCGACCCTTGAAAAAGAGAAAAAGAAATAAGTAGATGACGTCACAAAATCTAAGGCCTCATTAACATTATAACAATGTTGTCATATATGGCTTTTGCTCTCAGCATCATGCTTAAATTTCCACGTAGCACACAGCCAATGCCCCTAAGCAAGACTACATGCATGGATTCGGAAAGGCTCGGAGAGAGAGAACGTGGTCTCTCGTCATCATCAAGATCTCCTTTTGAGAGTGCACTCTTCCAATTAGTGTATCCAAAGATGCGTTTAATGTTACCACCAAGAACAGTGGAGAGGCTTCAGATCTTGGATAATGCAATGTCCATGACATCCACGAAGAAGTCTGCAATAAGGAAGACATTAGACATGCACCACTCAAGTGAGAACAAAGGAACAGAAAAGAAGAGCCAATGCACATACACACATACCTGCATCTTCCTTGGAGAAGCAGAGAGGAGGTGTTATTCTGAAGACATTGCCATAGAAACCACCCTTTCCGACCAACACACCCATGTCTGTTCCAAGAAGCACATTATTGAGCAGTAAGGAGGGAAAGAGTCATTTTGAACTGCCATGAGAGTAGTGAGTGAAGAAACTACATCAGGTTAGCTTGAACACAGTACTGGAGAGAGTTCACCTTTCATCGTGTCCATAGCATGCAAGATCTCAGTTTTGGCTGGAGTCTTCTGTTGACGGTCGGTGACCAACTCAACTCCGAGCATCAAACCTCTTCCTCTTACATCGCCAATGACTGCAACATTCAAAACATCAAGTGATTAATTTAAGAACTTAGATGAAGCATTTGATGATAGCATGACTGGCAGCTGTGCAGGTGTGTGTTTCTCTTGAAGTGCTTAAAGATGCTGACTATGAGATGTAAACTTAAAAGTAAACTCACTATCATGTTTGTCTTGAAGTGCCTTGAGTTGATCTTTCAAGTAAGAACCCACAACCAATGCATTTTCTTGAAGCTTTTCCTTTTCAATCACTTTGAGAACAGCATGACCGGCAGCTGTGCAGACGGGATTACCTCCAAAGGTGTTGAAGTAGCTTCGTTGAGTCAAGACTTGAGCAATTTCTGGAGTCGTAACCACAGCACCTATTGGTATGCCGTTCCCAGTGCCCTAAAGAGAATGCAATAGATGTCAGTTGAACTCAAGTGAGGTAATGATGTTAGATGCAAACTCTTAGAGAAAAATGAGAAAGAATCATTTAATGTTGGTATGACCTGAAATAGTTGAGAATTTAGGACTTCTTGTAATTGTTACCCGTATGTAGAGTGTTATGATATTGTACAAGGGGTTAAAACTCAGAACAATGCATAAGGCTATATAGAGAGACTTACAGTTTCAGACATGTTCTGAAATCAAACCGATCAATATGCCATGTCTGAAGTAATCAAATATGGCAAAAGTTTCATAAGAATTCTTCTAATAAGTCGGTGCCATTTGAGCATGTCAAACGCCAATCCAAATGGAAAACAGGTGCAGGATCCCGGATTAATAAGATATTTACATGTGAGGCGAGACTTAAAAAAAATAAAAAGAGATTATTTTGACTCACAACTTAATAAGATTAACTCTTTGGATTGAATTGATGATATATTGATGCATGTTAATTGTAATCACTCTGACTCATGGATTCGCTGTCAATTTCAACACATACAATAAAGCTAACTGATTCAGTGAAAAGATTGTAAAAGCTAACCTTGGCACTGGTCACTATGTCTGGCACAACGCCATGAGCTTCAAATCCCCAAAAATGGCTTCCTGTTCGAGCAAATCCTGCCTGGACCTCATCAGCTATGAAGAGCCCCCCAACTTTCTTTATGGTTCTGTAAACAGCAGGCAAATAACCCGGTGCCAGTTCCATTATTCCACCTACTCCCTGTCACAGAAGAACCAGCCAGGAATTTCAGTTAATGCATGTGTGACCAGAGATGAATCAAACATATGCATCAAAATAAGAAGGCATCATAGAATGAGTCATGGAAGAATCCATATGAAACTGCATACTTGTATGGCTTCCGAGATAAAGCCAGCAACTCTCCCAGAAGTTCCAAAGTCTATGATTTCTTCCACATCTTTGGCATACTTCGCTCCATCTGAACCAAATATCCCTCTGTATTGGTCTGGATTCAGTGCATGGTGCATCCCAGTCTGGAAAAATAACTTGAGAATCATGATGATATTTTTATCATTAGCATGATGATAATATTCCTAAGCAAAATACCGAGCAGTCCTTTCAATCACATTATTCATATATATAACAGATGATGCTTTGTTATGAAAAAACTAGTTTTCCAGAATACATGAAGAAGCATAATTGTTTGCATTTATTTTCTTTCCTCACATTATGCTCTAGATGATGATGATGATGATAGTGGTGATAATTCAGGCCATAACATTATATTTACCTGAATGACATTGAATTTCCAGTTACTTTGAGCAGTCGCACCCATTGACCCAGCAGCATTCCCATGGTATGCATTTCTGACTGATATGATATCATGACAACCAGTATAAACTCGAGCAATCATCAGGGCAAGTTCATTTGCTTCAGTCCCGGAATTAGTGAAGAAGACAACCTGCAGAGAAGAGTAGGGTGTAAGGGTTCAATTTAAGTTGGTGTATGAGCAAT